>JAYKKM010000213.1:0-255000 GCA_035772405.1 Chrysogorgia sp. JL179-B06 | reverse complement strand
GCCAATTTTGGACCAATATTAACAAAATGTGAATTAATATGATCAGCAATATCATGGGGTTCTCTTATAATTTCACCTGATGAGGTTATAATTTCATTAATGGTTGTGTTTTGAGATTTTTTACCCATTGCATCATTCAAAATTTTCCAAGTAGCTTTCGATTCTCCCGAATTTTTCTCAATTTCAGTGAGATAATATTCCCGTTTCACTTTTTTGATCTGACAATTAACGAAATTTCTATGCTTTTTATATAGAGACCAATCATCAGGGTTATTTGAAACTACAGCTTTTTTCTTTAAATGATCACGATCAAACATCAACTTTTTTAATTCTGACGTTAACCATGGAGATGGTTTATTACGGACTCTAAAAACTACGACAAGGCGCATGCTTATCTATGAGATCGAGAAAAAACTTTTTTCCAAGCTCCCCAAGCAATATTAACATCACTAAGCTGCTCAATGACAGGCCATTGAACAGATTTTAAATCAGATAGAAATGATGCTTGATTAAAATTTTTGAAATTTCTACATTCCGTATAACGTGGCTGTCCCTTTGGTAAACCAATTTTTCTAATAGCATAAATCAAATTATGATCACTAATTGAAAGTGGATAAACTCCAAAAGTTATTAAACAATCCGAATTATTTGTAATAAACCAATCAATCAGTGATTTGGAATTAGACGTTACTCTCGTTGGTTCATTTATTAGTTGAGACAATTGATAATTTAACAAAATATCCAACATAGAATCGGTGTGACTCCCAAGGGGGTTAGAAAGTAAATTACAATTCAAGTCACCCAGTATATAAATTTCTTTGTATTGATTATCAATCATATCCAAAACGTTTTCAAACTGATCTGATATTATAACTGGACTATTTGGGGGTCTATACCAGTTAATAACAAGAAATGGTTGTGAATTTGGTTTCATGATTTCAAGAGCAATAATTTCTAATTCATTTTCTTCAAGATCATGTCGCCTTGTATAATTTATTGAGTCCCGCAAATAAACACAAACACCTCCTCCAAATTTATTCCTATCTCTTCGCACTAAATTATAACCCACTAAACTCAATAATTCATTCGTAGTAACATTATCCAACTTACTCTCATTTATACATAATACATCTAATGGTTTGTCATTCATTAGGACTCTCAATTCATCAATATGTTTACTGAGCCCATTAATGTTTAACAAAGCCATCTTAAAACCACGAGAGCGGGACAATATACTATCCAAACAATTAATTTCAGGCGATCTAAGGGGTTGTGAAGCGATATTTGCACCAACCGTATCTCAATTATTAATAAACTTTCTAAAATTTGCGGCTAAGCTGATTGTCCCTTTCAAATTCAGATGTAAACCTCCTGAATTAAGACAATCTTGCTTTATATTATTATTATTAATAAATTCAAAGTTTTCATCAGAACAAGAATTCTCTAATAATTCATTTACCTTATCCACAGCATTATTTAGAGAGCTATCATCAGTTCGATGAATTAACGAGGATACGGCAATTTCAACGGTATGATGTTGAGTCTTTATGTTCTTTGCCAATTGAATAATCTTCTGCTTGATCTGCTTCGGTTTATCCTTCAAGTTATTTGTTCCTACGTGAATGATAACTTTTACGCGGCTTTTTCCTTATAAATGGTTTAGCAAAATCTTCCATATCTTCAATGGATGCACCAGGGAAAGAGATAGATTTTACTTTCATTTTTTTGGATAAACGATGGCCGTTTATGTATTTCGTTAAAGAGTCACCCAAAACCACAACTTCGCTTTGAGGAATGCTGCTTTTCTCTTGAGAACGACTTTCGTGATGATCGATAGATGGAGGAGCCTCGGCATTATCCTCGGCAGTAGCTTGCTTGTGAGGAATATAATTTTCTCCATTACGTTGACCCTCGTGTTGACCAACAAATGAAGAGCCCTTTCGCTTTGCGGCACGACGGCCGTGATTACCCAAAGACTCGTTGTCATAGACTGCTTTGCTCGATTCGGATGATTTCTTTTCAACAGTTGGATTTACGTCTTTCATGAGCAGCCTCAACGTAGTCAATAGGCTATCTCTTTCTTCTTTAACTCGATGAAGTTCAGACAACAGTTGAACTTCATCAAACGAAGGCGATTTTAATGATGATGTAAATTTTCGTTCAAGATTTTCAAGCCTCTCCATAAGAGAATTTGTAAGCGTAGAATCTTTTTGACAATCAGAACAATAATGTTTGCAGTTTGAAATCTCGGGAAGAGAATCACTGACATTTATCGCTTCAGGGAGCAGACAACTAATTTGACTTGGTAAAGAAGCGGTGACATCTTCGGTCATCTCAACCAAATCCGCTTCGTCTTCACTGTTTGTCTTCTCACAGTCAGACCATTCGTTGGGCACTGAGACACAAGATAAAATTATTCGTTTAACTTCGTCTTTTTTAGCTCCCTGAACATTTATCGTTTTTGTGCCAGGGTAAAACGATAAGGTTGCGGAATCACACTTCAGAATATGAAAACCACCATTGTTCTGAGTCGTTGACCAAACACCTTCCAGCTTTAGAATAGACACAGCGAAGGATTTTAATTGATCAAAATCACCTAGCCATTTAATTTGTACTCCCTTACGAGCTGTTACGGTAGATAGAGGGAATTTTGTTTGCGAAATATCGTTAGATTTACTCTGTACATCATCGTCATCGGAGCTCGAAGAAACGTGACCGTCCGCCATGACAGATAGATAGAATAGATAGATAGATAGATAGATAGATAGATAGATAGATAGATAGATAGATAGATAGATAGATAGATAGATAGATAGATAGATAGATAGATAGATAGATAGATAGATAGATAGATAGATGGATAGATAGATAGATAGATAGATAGATAGATAGATAGATAGATAGATATATTTATATATTTATATATTTATAATATATATAGATGGATGGATGGATGGATGGATGGATGGATAGAGATATAGAGATATAGAGATATATAGAGATATATAGAGATATATAGAGATATATAGAGATATATAGAGATATATAGAGATATATAGAGATATATAGAGATATATAGAGATATATAGATATATATAGATATATATAGATATATATAGATATATATAGATATATATAGATATATATAGATATATATAGATATATATAGATATATATAGATATATATAGATATATATAGATATATATAGATATATATAGATATATATAGATATATATAGATATATATAGATATATATAGATATATATAGATATATATAGATATATATAGATATATATAGATATATATATATATATATATATATATATATATATATATATATATATATTGAAAGGATTTATGGTGAAGGAAAATTTCGAGTGTTGGAATACATACATTTTAAGACCAAACCGGGACCAGTTGCGAAAATATATCGCGGAATCTTAACGTAAAATGAATATTAGAGCCCAGCTCAAAATTTGAATGTGGAGAGCCATCTCGTAACAAACATGGGATAAACAAGAAAGAAATTTTAAAGAAATTTTACTGACGTTTCGTTGCCAACGCGCAACATTCTCAAAGTGAAATACAAGATGTGAAAATTATTATTTAAATATATTTACAGTGTTAATAATATAAATCCAATCAAAACAAAGTCAAAACAAAGAAAGCGGAACTGACGTTTATTCCGTTGAGGCAGCGTTTAAATTTAGAAATAATTATAAACTTTCTCTGATTAGTAATTCAAACGTTGAATTACACAAAGAAAGAACAGAATAGTCATGAAAAGAAATGGGGTTTCAAGTTTCGTTAGAGTAACATCGAATGTTTTGTTACAGTTTCTTGCCCGTTAAAGCCGAGACTCCCATGTGTTCCGAGATGCGCGTGTGTAAATGACGGCGCTTTTGCCCAAAATACAATGCTCCGCAGCATTGACACTTATATTTATAGACAACATGCGATCTCAGTAACTTGGGAGTCCGATCTTTAAACGGAAAGAAAATTGACAACCGTAAGCTTGGTTTTAAGATGACACGAAGGTCGATTTGTGGGAAACAAGAACTAAACATTTTGATCACTGTTTGGTACGAATTTCCAGTGAATGAGTACCAGTAATATTACTAACAGATGGAAAACCTTGAAAACCCTAAGACAATGGTCGAAGAAAACAGCAGGGTAACCAACGTCAGTTCCGTTCCGCTTTCTTTGTTTTGACTCTGTTTTGATTGGCGTATTGTTAACACTGTAAATATATTGAAATATAATATTAAAATTATTATTTGTTTTGACTAATTTATTTTTCAGTTAATCAACGAATTACAGAATTAGAGAAGAAAGTAACAATTTTGGAATTAACAAATAGTAAGTGAGAAACGTATTTTATGTATTGTTTAATAAACGAGCAGCAGTGTTTTATCAGATTTAAAACACGCGAGGGCGTAGCCCGAGTGTTTTAGATCTGATAAAACACGTGCTGCGAGTTTATTAAACGGCTTCAAACACGACCCATTTGATAAGTTCATTGGCGTAGTAATTTTGAAAATCCGAGAAAATCAAAGATAAAGTTTATGTAAATCAGGACGAATCTTTATCACATTTAAAACAACGATACGGTCGTGATTTTCTTTTGTCTTTTCCTCATGAATTATTAATGAGTGTTTGAATGTATTTTAATGTATTTTCCCTTCTTGAGTTTCCTACATAATACATTGTGTGTGTTATTTAATTGTTTTAATTTAATTGCACTTTTTGTGCAATTTTAGTTTGCCCAATAAAGTTAAAAATCTGTCTTGTAGTGAAACATTTATTAGCCAATTTATTAGTCAAACTTCACCTATACTCTATTCTAGTTCATACTGGTTGCGATGATTTGTACAAAAACGGAGAAAGAAAAGATGGTGTCTACAGAATTGACCCTGATGGTCTTGGAGTTTTCAATGTTAGGTGTGATATGACGACAAGTGGAGGAGGTTGGACTGTCTTTCAAAGACGAGTGGATGGCAGTATTGACTTTTATCTTGGATGGAACGAGTATAAGAAAGGATTTGGTGACTTAAATGGCGAGTTCTGGCTTGGGCTAGATAAGATCCATCGATTGTCAAAGAGTGGTGTAAATTATTTGAGAGTTGATCTTGAAGATTTTCAAAACAACACACGTTATGCTCAGTACTCAACATTTACAGTGGCAAATGAAACAGAAAAATACAAGTTAACTGTTGGAGGTTATTCAGGTTAGTTACTCTTAATTATAGCAACTCTTATGGTAGGTTAGTTACATACATAGGCGTACGGGCAAACTTTTGTAGGGGCTGCTGCACATGACTTGCCCGAATAAATGATGATGTCAATATTACTGAAGAACACGAATTACCATCGTTTAGCCTAAGGATTATTACACATGCACGTTTTTCATTAATATACAGGGTGTATAAAAAAAAGCGCAACCTCGGAATTTCCCAAGAAATCCACTGTGTTCTTAAACACAAAAGATTTTCGCCCCTGGGAATTTAAAATAGCTTCTAATCGTATGAAGGAGCATATACTGCATAACAAATTGTCAAAGTACTAATTAGTCATATCATCAGTTCGAATAAAAATGGTTCAACTGACCACAGAGCAACGCCGAGTTTTTACATTGAGTAAGTACATTGAGTTTCGGTATAATGTAAAACAGTAAAAATTCGTTGCTCTGTGGTCAGTTGAACCATTTTTATTCGAACTGATGATATGACTAATTAGTACTTTGACAATTTGTTATGCAGTTATGCTCCTTCATACGATTAGAAGCTATTTTAAATTCCCAGGGGCGAAAATCTTTTGTGTTTAAGAACACAGTGGATTTCTTGGGAAATTCCGAGGTTGCGCTTTTTTTTATACACCCTGTATATAGAATTTTCCTGAAAGTGTATTTCCTGCTATTTGAGGGAACTTTTCTCGTTTTTTCAGCCTCGGCAGCTGTGCAGGATTCGAAGTATTTAATTACCGTTAAAGTAACACAGATTTTCCAAATTTAGACCGCGTGGATCCATCTCTCCCGCGACGCGCATAGCGAATGTGTTTCACGACGGCAGAAGAGAAGGAAGGAAAAGCAATTAGCCACAAAACCAAATTTATTAGGCATATTCAAGTTGAATATACAAGATTACGTTTAGACAAAGCCCGGACCCAGGCTTCCAGCGGCCCGTACGACTAGGACCCAATGCCCAGGCCTGGCTATGTCACTGACCATTGCTAAACGATGAACAAGAATGAAATCCAAGATTAATTCCCTCAATGAGAATCCGTTATAATGTCATTAAGTCGCATTCAAATATTAGTAATTGAAGACAGACCTCTTTTTGCCCGAATGACACGACCATTTTTGCACGAATAGAGCTGCAGGGGCTGCATACCCCCCCCCCCCCCCCCCCCCCCCCCCCCCCCCCCCCCCCCGCCCCGCCCACACGCCTATGGTCACACCCATAGTTACTCTTATTCCAACTTAACTTAATAGTCACTAAACGTAATAGTCAACTTAATAGTCACCTTAATAGTCACCTTAATAGTCACCTTAATAGTCACCTTAATAGTCACCTTAATAGTCACCTTAATAGTCACCTTAATAGTCACCTTAATAGTCACCTTAATAGTCACCTTAATAGTCACCTTAATAGTCACCTTAATAGTCACCTTAATAGTCACCTTAATAGTCACCTTAATAGTCACCTTAATAGTCACCTTAATAGCCACCTTAATAGTCACCTTAATAGTCACCTTAATAGTCACCTTAATAGTCACCTTAATAGTCACCTTAATAGTCACCTTAATAGTCACCTTAATAGTCACCTTAATAGTCACCTTAATAGTCACCTTAATAGTCACCTTAATAGTCACCTTAATAGTCACCTTAATAGTCACCTTAATAGTCACCTTAATAGTCACCTTAATAGCCACCTTAATAGTCACCTTAATAGTCACCTTAATAGTCACCTTAATAGTCACCTTAATAGTCACCTTAATAGTCACCTTAATAGTCACTTAATAGTCACCTTAATAGTCACCTTAATAGTCACCTTAATAGTCACCTTAATAGTCACCTTAATAGTCACCTTAATAGTCACCTTAATAGTCACCTTAATAGTCACCTTAATAGTCACCTTAATAGTCACCTTAATAGTCACCTTAATAGTCACTTAATAGTCACCTTAATAGTCACCCACAATTATCATATGACTTCATTTTAACGAAATCAAATAGTAAAGTTATTTCATAAAAACTGGAGTTCAAGCAGTAATTCTGTAGCCATCTTTGGATAAACTAAGGAGCTTGTCTCTACTATTACCCTAAAATTATACCTGCGTTATAAAATAAGAACTTTAAATTTTATGGGACCAGTTACGCAACTCCAAGGCCTCCGACTGTGAAACGAATCTGCGATCTCTATAGGTTTCTAGACCAGCGGTCCAACCCGCTGAGCTATGCAAGCTTTGGCGCGTAAGTTTCGCAACGCCAGCAAATGTGATGGGAAATATTGAGTCAACATTTGAGGTTTACATTCGATAATATACATGATATTCTACGTGGTTAATGTTAGACTAATTTCTAAGTACATAAACCGTTTTTACGAAGGGTGGTGAACGTTCTCGTAATATAATAGACACGTATGTTATGTATTTAGACTAGGTAATTAGAAATCTGTTTTCAGAATTAAAATCGAGTAAATATTGACCGAGATTACCTTCAAAATCTACGTACGACGAAACGTGCCTGGTGGTACAAGAACTGTCTTAACTCCAACTTGAATGCTCTGTACTTACGTGGTCCTCACAGCTCTAATGCTGATGGAGTAAACTGGTATCACTGGAAAGGATACAGATATTCTTTAAAGAAGACCGAGATGAAAATCCGTCCTCCTTCTTTTTAGTTGGAATATTTTACTTTACATCCGAAAGTCGTTATTTTGCAAAAGATTTAAAACAAGGATCCTGCATTTGTCCTTATCATTGTCAATGTTGTGAACATAAAGTTAAAGAAACTTTTCATTTCTTTTTGTTATGAATCTAATATCTAAACTTAATAATTTGTTTTAGTTACAACTGGTATTTTACTTGTGTGTCGTAATTAGAGAAAAGATAGAAAACAAGGATCCTGTATTTGTTCTTCTCATTGTCAATGTTGTGAACATAAAGTTAAAGAAACTTTTCATTTCTTTTTGTTATTAATCTAGTATCTAAACTTGATAATTTATTTTAGTTGGAACTGGTATTTTAGTTTACATCCAAATGTCGTTATTATAAACTTTTCATTTCTTTTTGTTATTAATCTAGTGTCTAAACTTGATAATTTGTTTTAGTTGGAACTGGTATTTTAGTTTACATCCAAATGTCGTTATTATAATCTTTTCATTTCTTTTTGTTATTAATCTAGTATCTAAATTTGATAATTTGTTTTAGTTAGAACTGGTATTTTAGTTTACATCCAAATGTCGTTATTATAAACTTTTCATTTCTTTTTGTTATTAATCTAGTGTATAAACTTGATAATTTGTTTTAGTTGGAACTGGTATTTTAGTTTACATCCAAATGTCGTAATTATAAACTTTTCATTTATTTTTGTTATTAATCTAGTGTCTAAACTTGATAATTTGTTTTAGTTGGAACTGGTATTTTAGTTTACATCCAAATGTCGTTATTATAAACTTTTCATTTCTTTTTGTTATTAATCTAGTGTCTAAACTTGATAATTTGTTTTAGTTGGAACTGGTATTTTAGTTTACATCCAAATGTCGTTATTATAAACTTTTCATTTCTTTTTGTTATTAATCTAGTGTCTAAACTTGATGATTGGTTTTAGTTGAAACTGGTATTTTAGTTTACATCCAAATGTCGTTATTATAAACTTTGCATTTCTTTTTGTTATTAATCTAGTCTCTAAACTTGATAATTTGTTTTAGTTGAAACTGGTATTTTAGTTTACATCCAAATGTCGTTATTATAAACTTTTCATTTCTTTTTGTTATTAATCTAGTATCTAAACTTGATAATTTGTTTTAGTTGGAACTGGTATTTTAGTTTACATCCAAATATCGTTATTATAAACTTTCCATTTCTTTTTGTTATTAATATAGTCTCTAAACTTGATAATTTGTTTTAGTTGGAACTGGTATTTTAGTTTACATCCAAATATCGTTATTATAAACTTTCCATTTCTTTTTGTTATTAATATAGTCTCTAAACTTGATAATTTGTTTTAGTTACGTACGATGAACCAGCCTTTTGCGATTTGTTATCGACAGACTACAAATACAAATACGCTGGTCTGGGCACTGTGGACCATAGATAGGGAAAATAAACTCTAGGGGTGGAATGGGGATAGAAAAGGCGGGCGAGGGGTTATTGTGTACACGTATTTCTAGTTAAGTAAAATAACTAAGTACTACGCTATGAAGGCTTCAAACAGTAAGTGGGCGAGGGGTTGTTGCGTACACGTATTTCTAGTCATTGCTGTAACGTCACACCGAGCAATAGACCATTGTCATGATGTTATCCGTACAATCTATTCATCCTGTTTGTCGACATACAAACTCAAGTTTCCCATGTATTAACATCACCGACTCGCACCAACTAAATATTTTAAACCTGATAAAAAATGGCTAGTCTTTTAGCGTTACCTATAAATCCCTTTACGCGTTTTTAGCTACATTATATAAGGGAGCTGTCATTAATTCCTCAAGGGAGGGGGGGGGGGGGTGGGGCAGAAGGAAAAGTGCTGGGCCATGAAACTATAAATCAAGAGTTGGTGGGGCTACGAAAACATTTGGAAAACCTTTGATGCGCCATGAAACTTTTTCATTAGTATCAAAAGTAATCGAAGAAAACAAGTATTTATAATAGTCTAGTGGTTACCACACATGTCTATGAGCTGGGAGACTCGGGTTCAAACCCTGGGTCGGACCACCACTCAGGGTCTTAAAATAATTGAGGAGAAGGTGCTGCCTTTGCAACAACACCAGCAAATGGTAAGACTTTCGGGTCTTCTCGGAAAACGACCTTAAATCGTAGGCCCTCGGAATCCCTATCAGTTGGGTTTTCCGTTCACCTAAGAGTGATAAACTGAATAGTCGAGCGCTTAAAACATGAGCCTCTGGCTCGGATAAATAGGGCAACCTTATCGTGCGTGATCGACTCAAAATAACTCATACTCATACTCATGTAAGTCCAAGAAATATCCATACCACACCCGAAGAAAAGTTGAACCGTTGCCCCCAGAAATTATGTATTTGTATATATAGTTTGGATTTCAGTGGTTCAACTTCAAGATTAAGAGTTCAGGAATGTTAAAACTCGGCTGAAAACAAAGTTGATTGTTTTCCTTGCTCTATATGACAGACTACCCTCAGTTCCCAGTAAAGTTCGCAGTACTCCTGTGTTGTTGGTATGAATGAAAATTGCAAATTTAAGATGTGCTGGGCCACGAAACTAAAACAAAATGTATAGTTGGGTCATGAAACCATCCAGGGAAATTTTGTTGGGTCACAAAACTTTAACAAGAATTTTCAGTTTTCCTTCTGCCTCCCTTTCTGTTCAAAAATGTCAAAATATAACAGACCCCCTAGATAGTTGCGGCTTTGCCGTGAACCGTTACATCACTGTACGTATTGCTTACCTAACTGTAATTATATATGTCACCGTAAACTGCCGTAAATTCGTCCTCGAGAAGAACTTTGTCGGTAAATTTCGTGTTTTGTCCTCCTGCATCGAAGATACCCTGTTCTGCCACTGAATAAGATATTTATTATCCAACTCTATAAAAACAAACTTCTCTCTTTGCAATTTTAACTTGTAAACAAGACTTCAACGACATTAAAAATTATCGCAGGTGAAAAGAGCGGGAAAAAACCTGTTTCAAACCGGTTTTTTAGAATTAGCTATATTAAACGAGTGTGACGTCACGCCAGTCATTATTTCAGATACAATATTCTGCTGCGAGAGAAATTTGATCTAATTCAAACGTTGATGATGTACTTGAACGATATACTAGAGATTTTATCAACTTTTTAACTCAAATTCTCAACCAGTGAGCAGCCACGGAGGCCTGATTTAATGTCACATTCATTAGCATTTCTTACAAACAAACCATTAAATATGTTAGGGATTGAACAAGTACTGTGTCAGCTAGCTAGATCATTGTCAACAAGCGGGCTATGCATATGTCAACCTCAATATAGGTTATATATGTGCATATGGTGATATAATTTAGATACTATAGATGACAATGCCATATGCTTTGTTGCACATACATGGCTTTTGTATGAATAACCATCGAAATATGGTATCTGCATTAGGCATTATCATTATTAATAATAATAATAATAATAATAATAATTATAATGATTATAATAATAATAATAATAATAATAATTCAATAATATTTATGGATAGCCCCTTCAATCCTAACACTGGTATCAATGGGATCTTCTTTCCTAACAAATTACAGTTATTACAAATATAAACAGATATTTATATATGTACAGTACAATGTTACAAAAACTAATTTTAACTCAAAAGTTGTATAAATCCTCCACATATTTTGTCAATTAAGGCAATATGTAATTCTGATAAAACATGTATGAATGAACGATTTATTGAGATGAAAATAGTTCTCTAGATATGTTGTTAAAATGCATTCATAGAATTTCTTAACTAGCTTTACATAATGTAGCTTTCTTCTAATTACCAGAGGTACCAATCATAGGGTTCCTATTAACCGATCAGACTGATCAGTTGCATGTCCCGATTTAGAAAAGATCAGTTTCCATGCCTGCGTTGAGACATCTCAAGAGCATCAATATTAAGTTATCTACATCCCTGCCAGCTCCACATCGCAGTAGTCTAATGTGGGTAGAATTATCAACTTACTTTATACAATCTATCCACACCAACAATCGGGGAAGAATCCCTAATACGTCTTTATAAACCCAATTTGAATAGACCCTATATATTTGAATAAACCCTAGATATTTGAACGAATTTGATCAAAAGGGGACCCATTATATGATAGATGCACTTTCTTCCTTCAACAGCCGATTTGGTGTCGGTTTATACTAACTACTGAGTTGATTATTTCATGTCGAATCATCAATAGTGCGAGACAAGTAATTTTTTTCTAAGTGATTGATGGTATAAATAGCAGTAGACTTCCCAACTATTCTGTTACTGCACCCAAAAATTAAAAAGTTTGGGCTATTTAGTTATTTAGTTAATTGATGTCCTATGGAACAATTAAATTCAGAAAACGCAAAGCTCTCAGAGATATTGTCCACTGAAAATGTATTCAGTTTGTCAAATGAATGGGCTATCACATAGAGCTCACTGTTAACATGTAATAAGTCATTTTATTTTAATATTCTCTGTTGGTCTAATTTCGTTGAAATTTTTATTCGCAAACCGAGCACAACATCTGTTCAACTAGCACTGGGACAACGTTTTCTATTTAAAAAAATAGAGATAACATTTACCGTGTTTCCATACAATCATAGAAACACGAGTGGAAGTTAGGGAGAACGAGAAATTACTGTAGGAAGACGAAGCAGAAGGGCGAGTGTTTTCACTGTGATTTCGAGATCTGCCAAACTTTCACGAGTATTTCTATTTCTGTATTGAAACACGGAAAAAAACATTTCAGATCAGATCTCGCGATTTCAGCATTGCGAAATTTCCCTTGGAATGTTCTGTGGCTGTTCTGGCAACCTTCATTGCTATGAGATAACACGAGAAGTATTTTTATGTATATATATATATATATATATATATATATATATATATATATATATATATATATATATATATATATATATATATATATATATATATATATATATATATATTTAACCGTATATATATATATATATATATATATATATATAAAAGCCGTACATGATAGGACCAAATCTCGTGCACATGATTGGCTAAGAGCAACCGGTAAGTTCCGAGTACGCCTTTTGCGTGATCCGTTTTAATCGGCCAATATTCGTTGCGCAGAAAAACGGCACAAACATGGCTGATTAATTTTTAAGTTCATAAGCAGGTTTTTACATAATAGACACGTATGTTATGTACTTTGACTAGGTAATCCCAAATCTATTTTAAGAATTGAAAACGGTTAAATATTGATCGAGATAACGTTCAAAATAATACACGACGAAGCGGCCTCCTCATTGCCGATTAATTTCTAAAGTACGGCAGGTTTCTACGAAGGATATGCATGTTCTCATAATATAATAGACACGCATGTGATGTATTTAGACTCGGTAATTCCAAATCTGTTTTCAGAATTGAAATCGGTTAAATATTGGTCGAGATAACTAAAAAAATAAAAAATAAATTTCTACGACGAAACGGCCATCAACAAATTAATACACGGCGTGCGAGGTCTGGAGACCATGTATGGGGAATGTTAGGATGAAACTCTTGGGGGGTAGAAAAGACGAGCAAGGGGATTATTGAGGATTCGTATTTCTAGTATATCTTTCGAATCGATGATTACGAAAATGTAAGGATAGAGATTATTGAATATCTTTCTAGTCGATGATTATGTTTTCTATAGTTACATGAATTAACAGACAGATTGCTATGGCAACTGTGAAGAGGGAAGGACTCTAAAGACATTCTGGAGCTAGCTAATTGTAGCCACCTGTTTACTGCCACGACTTCGACGGACATTTGATATTCGTTTTATTCGGTTTAGTTCCGTTTGGTTTGTAATACGCTGATTAATAACAAATTAGTTTTTTACGTTTGGCAGTTCGAGAGATAACCAGGGGTCCCTAATTAAGCTCGAGTCTTCAGCGTTCGCGTTATAAGCGCCCAGCAATCTAAAAACGCTTTGTGGCACCTATAAGGAGAGAGAGAATTGTAAATATTTGTATGATTGTGTTTTCCGCCAACTGTGCTATTATTTTTATGGTAATAGTGAAGAAGGAAAGACTCAATAAAGACATTCGAAAGCTAGGTAATTGTTATACCATCTGTTTATTTCCAAGGTATAATAAGATGTAGTCGACGCTGAAAGCACTAGAACACGATTAATGAATAACAACAAAAATAGCTGAATCTTTCTTGTTAAAGCAACGTAACTAACAACATATCTGATTGACGACTACGACTAAAGATGAAGGATCCTGAACTTATTTATTGTCAAATACATATATGGAAAAAGTGACTGCCCGGAAACGATACTGGAAGGTCAGGACGTCTTCATGGAGGGTCGGGCCAACTTCGGAAGTGCTAGGCCCATATTCAGAAGCCGTCGGAACATCATCGGAAGTTGTCGGAGAAACTTCGCAAGTGGTCGGAAATCGTCGGAAGGTTCTCGGGAGTCGTCCGGGGGTGGTCGGATTGGAAGGTCTTCGTAGGCCCAGTGAACTCAATATATATAACTGGAACGATAACTCGTAAGCAAAAAGTGAGGCAAAAAGTTCCAGGCCCCTACGCGGTTTGCAGGTAGATTTCAGGCCCCGTACGCGGTTTGCAGGTAGATTTTTCAAGGTAAAACGTTTTTGTAGTTGTAGACCTTATAATATTTTTGGTAAATAAATTACTTGAACCATGGATAGCTAGTAAAATTAATTTATTTCACTATCCATGCTTGAACTGGTGAATCGCTCAGTAACTGACTTCGTAATACGCACGCCATCTTCAAAACAAAAACACAAACTTTCGTCTATGTTTGGCAAACGTTTTCTTCAGAAATAAACCACCCCCATAGCTATAGAAATAATAGAATATATTAAAGGAAAGATAAATGATCTATTAACAACATACGTACAGCTTATCCCGGTAGCTAACTTAGTTCTCTTTAAAAGCGGATAATCGAACATGCCCAAAAATATAATTTTCGTCACGGATACCATCTTGTAAACAAAAACACGAACTTTCGGCTGTCTTCGACGAACTTTTTCTTGAGAAATAATCAACTCCCAAAGCTACAATATATATTAAAACAAAGATAAATCATGTGTTTACAATATGCGTACAGCGTATCCGGCTAGCGAACGTAGGTTTCTTAAAAAGAGCGGATAATCTAACTGTTCTAACATCCAAAAATAAAAAATAAAAAATATGTTACCTGCAAACCGCGTGGGGGCCTGAAACCTTGCCTCACTTTTTACCCGACTTATGACTGGGAGTTAGCGTTCCATATATAGAGTTCAGGCCATCTCGAAGCGGTCGAGATCTGTCGGAGGTTCGTCGGTATCCATCGACGATCGGTCGGAGGTGCTTGGTACGTGTTTCGCTGCTGGTGGTGGAATATCAATGGTACATCCTCTATATTCAAGAAGTATTAATCATTCCGCCATTCCACAAAATACACCGTCCGTGTTCAGTTACATATATATATATATATTATAGAACATTAGACAAAGAACACTAGATAGTTATTGTTTAATATATGTAATGATAGTTTTAGTCAGGGAGGATGGTCCATTGGTCCAGGCTCAGGATTCACTCATGGTATGGGAAGACAGGATTGGTATGGTGTTCTTTGCCGATAAATTACAAATAAATAAAAACATACTTGAAATATCACGGCATCACGTATTTATATGATCAATAAAATATCGTCTTTAGGCTACGTATGTATGCTTGCGACATGACATAAGTTATTTTGTTTTATTTTATTTATCTTCTATTCTTCTCCTCTTAAAAATACATAGAAGAAACAGTGTCACCACAACAGTTAAACACCAATTACAGTGGGCCCTTACAAAAATAATATAATAACTAATAACAGCAAGTTATGGGTTCAGTGAGGCTTCGCGATGTGTTGCACTTTAGGCAGACAGTTTTCAAGTTCGAGTATCGTCAACTATATTGTAACAGGATAATAGAGCATTATTATAATATAGTCTAATAGTAACTTCTTAAATTTTTTAAAGTTTAAATGAGTGTTTAGGGAGAGAGTTCCAAGACGTCCTAGTTGTTCTAATAAGAAATGAGCGATTGAAAGTAGTTGTTTTACATTTACGTTGACGGAATGACAGTAGTTGTTTTACATTTACGTTGACAGAATGACTCATTCCGTCAACGTAAATGTAAAACAACTACTTTCAATCGCTCATTTCTTGAGATTGCATTGACATTAATTTGCGGAGGATCTAGTAAGTCTTAAGGGAACAAGACGACAGTGTTTTTGGATATATAGCAAAGTGAAAAGGTGGTAAACTGCCAAGATTTTTAGCGACGAAATACTGACGTTTCGAGCGGAGACGATAGGTATACAATGCCATGTAAGTCAAGTCGTCAGTCAAGATACTCGTACAAAATTCATGCTTTTGACGGGAACTGGTAATCCATGAGTTCGAATTCGAGTTAATTTCGAGTTAACCTCGAGTTGACTTAGAGTACTGGGTAAACCAACAAACTGTCGACCTAACGGTTTCAGACATTACTAGAACACCATTTTGAATCGATGATAATGGTCAAAATAGAAGCTATCCCCAACACAACACGTGTCCGGGTGTCAAGTGACGGGGGGCCCCGAGCCTTGGGGTCCCCCGGCAAAATGACCATAACAAATTTGATCAATTGAATAACGAAAAACAGAAAAGCAGTTATTTAAATACATGAATTAGTAGTTAGAATATAATGTAATTTCAAAATATTCTCATAATAGGCCTACCTCTAGCCTGAGTTGCTTATAAGTTTGCAGTTGTTTTAACATTTAGGAGGATCTAGTAAGCGGCCTTAAGGGAACAAGACGACAGTGCTGCCAAGATTTTTAGTGACGAAATACTGACGTTTTGAGCGGAGCCTGCCCTTTCTTCATCAGAGTTTATAACTATATTAACTATAGCTACAATGGCATTGATGGCCTTAAATAAGAACAGTAAGTCAGTCAAGATACACGTACAAAATGCATGCTTTTGATCCATTTTGTATGGAAATTTAATGGCAATAATTAATAATTGATTTCTTTGTTTCTATATTGGTTAGATAGAGAAAATTTTGCTTTTTTAGATGAACTGATAATATCAGCTAATTTGGCAATAATATCGTGAATGTATCGCAGTTTTAAAGACTAAGAATTAACCTAAAGCAATATAGATAGGTACATGGATGTTCATCAAACTCTTTCTACGGCTAAAAAATGAACTCATGAGATTTTGATGGCAATTGTAATCATGTTTAATTACAACTCAAGTTGTAACAAATGTCATAGTAACCAAGAACCAATTAGAACCCTGTAAATTGAAACACAAACAATATTTTGCCATTTGCTAGTCAGTCGTTCCCCAAACGCCTTCAGCCCTGCTGGCTGCTTTTTGGATTTCCTTCTCAACATGGCAACACTACACGAGCTGCTCGTTGCCGACCAAAAACTACCCGGCGATGGAAAACATCTCTCTGATAGCATTCTACCAAAGACAAGTCGTTATGCGTATCCGTCTCTCACTTCGAGACAGGGACTTCATAGTCGAAGCGCAAGTTTCCCCCAGCGAGCGAGCAAGAGTCCTTTTTTCGTGAGGCATAACCCTCACCCAAAGAGAGTTATTCATCTCAAAGGCCTCCTGGACGTACCCGTGTGTACTGTTATCGACAACAACTCCCACGAAGACCCGGAAGGTTTCTCGTTCAAAACGCCTACCATACCAACTGACGACCCGCGGACAAGAGGTCTTCGCGTTCCTTTGAACTCGCAGCACTTTGTCGCGTGCAAGGAGAAAGCTGTCCCCAGAATTGGCTTAGGTACGTAGATTTTACTGTACTTTTGTTTGGCCAGAACTATGTTCGCTTTGCGTGAGAGAGTCATAGTCAATAAACTTATAAACTTCTAGTTCTAGCTAGTGTACAATAATAGACTTTTTAATCGTCGCCTGGAAACGGGCGATCATCGCGAGCTCCATATCGCTCTGTCGACATTTCTAGCTTCTTTTTGCCTGAAATTTGAGCAATTTCCTCGCGTTTAAACCCTCCCGAAGCTTAAACTCTTAAAGGTTTTACTAATTCTTAAAGCAATAAAATCCGAAACTCGTGTCTTGGTCGTATTCTTTGGTTTGCGACTTAATGTTTACACTGATCTTTTATGTTATCGAATTAATTCAGTTGCAAACTAAAGGCTAAAGCCGTAAATCCCTAATAAGGAAGACTAATCTTTCGTATGCCAGAGAAAGATTAATATAGCCTCAATTACTTCGTGTACCGAACACAGAAATTTGCATGAGTAAAATGTTAGTTAGCACTGTATAGAACTGCCTCGTTCTCTAAAAAATCCCGTTTATTTTATCTCTAGTAGGTTTCGCTCATAAACTGGACAATTCCAGGACAAAAATAAACGGGATTTTTTAAAGAACGAGGCAGTTCTATGCAGTGCTAAATTTCTGTGTTCGGTGTACACGAAGTAAGAGCCGATTTATAGTTGACGAAATAGTCGGGCCCTATCTCGATATATGAGCGACCGAAATGTAAAATTATTATAGCATCAACCCAAGTCAGTTTTAGGGTATAGGATTTGGGTTAGGATTGGATTTAACTGATACCTAACTTACCAACATAAAATTGATTCTCTTCTGTGCTATACAATGTGAACAATCGTTGAGTAAAAACGAATGCAAATTAGAAAACTTCTTAACAAGAAGTGGTCAAAATGGGTGAATGATAGAAGAATTTTTTGGTGTTTTTTGTAAACTTTGAAAGGTGAATTGTGAAAATGCTCCCCCTGGAATTACCATCTGACATTCATCATCCTCCCCCTGGAATTTTCATTGGCCATTTACTTCTCCCCCTCAAATTCTTGAGCCTCCCCAGGAATTTCCCATATTTACTTCTAGTACGTATTCATATAATAATATATACAACAAATACAAGACATTGACGAGCAAAATACAAGCCATTGACGAGCAAATACAAGGCATTGACGAGCAAATTAATACAAGGCATTGACGAGCAAATACAATGAGGCATTGACGAGCAAATACAAGGCATTGACGAGCAAATACAAGACATTGACGAGCGAATAGATTGCCCTCGTACCTGCTCACTAGATGTGGGATTGCTAACACATTACTGAGTGCAATGCATCTAACAGTCAATTTCTAATCCCACATGCTTAATAGTCTGTCTCACTATTCTACTAATAGGGGAGTGGATCATGGTGGGGCCTGCGGATGACATGAAAACACAGCCATGGGGTTAGGGTTAGAAAACTTGTTAGCTAGGTGGGGGGTTAGGGGTTACAAAATTTGTTAGGTGGGGGGTTAGGACTTTCAGTTGATAAGAATGAGCTGATTTACTGATTTGCCAACATTAACTCGAGGAGGAAGAAACAAATAGTTGTCTAGGTATTCACGATTGTTTACAACATTGTACTGCATAGTGATAATATAGAAACTATAGTCAAGGCTTCTCATGGGACCCAAGACATGTATAAGGGCCCTATCTACCTCTGTTATGCCACTGCAAGAGATCTGGTATATGTTATTTAGTGGGACCAATCATCACCCCCATAGACACAGGCTAGGTAAGAGTGTCGGACAGTCCCAAGGTAGATGTTCTCATAGTTATTGATTTGTTTACTGTAACATGGTTTGGTTCTTATATGCATGATTAACATATTAATGTTACAGTTATTTTCATACTGTGTTGTTATTTCTTATTATCAAGTTACAATTACTCAAACATGGAGGGAAGAGCTGGCAAAATTAACAGAAGCAGCTGGATTAAGAAAACGACATCCAACTATCAGCAAAACTGGACTCCTCCAACCACCCTCGTCATGCCAATGCGAGCGGCCATCTGTTTCACGACAAGGAGTCAGTGATGAAGTTCCCCCTTCACGAAATGGTAAGTACCATCATTGATATATCATCATCATCATTATCACCATCATCATTATCACCATCATCATTATCAGCATTATCACCATCATCATCACTACCATCATCATCATCATTATCACCATCATTATCACCATCATCATTATTATCATCATCATCATCATTATCACTGATATCATCATCACCATCATCATTATCATCAGCATCATCATCATTATCACCATAATCATCATTATCACCATAATAATCATTATCACCATAATCATCATCATCATCACCATCATCATCACCATCATCATTATCACCATCATCATCATCACCACCATCATCATCATTATCACCATCATCACCATGATCACCATCATCACCATCATCATCACCATCATCACCATCATCATCACCATCATCATCACCATCATCACCACCATCATCATCATCATCATTATCATCACCATCATCATTATCATCATCATTATCACCATCATCATTATCACCATCATCACCATCATCATCATCATCACCACCACCAACATCATCAGCATCATCATAATTATCACCATAATCATCATTATCACCATCATCATTATTACCATCATCATCTTTATCACCATCATAATCATAATCATCACCATCATTATCACCATCATCATCACCATCATTATCACCATCATCATTATCACCATCATCATTATCACCATCATTATTATCAACATCATCATCACCATCATCATTATCACCATTATCATCACCACCACCATCATCATCATTATCACCATCATCATTATCACCATCATCATTATCACCATTATCATCATCATTATCACCATCGTCACCATCGTCACCATCATTATCATCACCATCATTATCACCATCATCATCACCATCATCACCATCATAATTACCATTATCATCATCATTATCACCATTATCACCCATCGTCACCATCGTCATCATCATGATCATCACCATCATCATCACCATTATCACCATCATAATCATCATTATCACTACCATCATTATCACCATCAACATTATCACCATCTTCATTCACATTGTCACCATCTTCATCACATTGTCACCATCATTGTTATTATCATCATTTGTTATTATCATCATTGCCATCATCACCACTATCATTGCCAACATCATCATCATAATCATCATCAACAACCATCCCATCATCATTATAATCATCACCTTCATTATCTCCATCAACAACACCATCATCATCATCACCATCATTATCATCACCATCAATATCACCATCTTTGATCACAGATTATTTCTTTTCTTTTTTTCTGTTCTTCTCACCATCTTGTTCTTCCCCCATCCAGGTGAGAAACCTGGGACACCACACAATGGAGTACCACCACCGTCCCGTCAGGCATCGCGTCAGGCTCATGCAACTGACCGACAGTTTGAGCACATAATTTCTATGACGGATAATGAAGGATGGGTAAGACAAGAGTTAAGCTGGCGCGGTTTTAGGAAGAGAAAGAATAATATGGGTGAATGTATGAGAACGTGTGGGAGAAAGTGTAGGAGAAAGAGGGAGGGAGGAATGGGTGGGAAGGGAGGAGGAGAAGAGGGAGAACGTGTGAGAGAAATGGAGAGAGTGTGAGGGAGAGAGGGATGGAGAGAGAGAGGGAGGTGGAGAAAGAGTGCGAGAGAGGATGTATATGAGAATGTGTGAGAGAGATGGGGAGACCGGGAGAGGGAGGGATGGAGGTAGAGAGAGAGTGTGTGAGAGAGAGGATGTGTATGGGAATGTGTGAGAGAGATGAGGATAGAGAGTGGGAGAAATGGAGAGAGTGTTAGGGGGAGAGGAAGGCATGGAGAGGGAGGAAGTGGAGAGAGAGTGTGAGAGAGGATGTGTGTGAGTGAGATGGGGAGAGAGAGTGGGAGAAAGAGGGAGGGAGGAATGGGTGGGAATGGAGGAGGAGAAGAGGGAGAGTGTGTGAGAGAAATGGAGAGCGTGTGAGGGAGAGAGAGAGGGAGGTGGAGAGAGAGTGGGAGAGAGATGAGATAGATGGGGAGAGAGAGAGAGTGGGAGAAATGGAGAGAGTGTGAGGGAGACAGGAACAGGAAGGGATGGAGAGAGAGGGAGGGAGGTGGAGAGAGGGTGTGAGAGAGATTGTGTATGAGAAAGTGTGAGAGAGATGGAGAGGGAGAAAGAGGGAGAGATAGAGGGAGGTGGAAAGTTAAGGGAGAATGTGTGAGAGAGTGAAAGAGGGAGGGAGACAGGAAGTGATGTAAAGAGTGAGAGAGAGAGAGACAACTTTATTTAATAACGGTAATTCTATCAATATTACATTGTTTTTCATAAAAGCCGTTAGTTACATAATAAAAGGAATAAATATACATAGAGACTAATTATATACAATATTAACAGATTAAAATTTATGACAGTGAATAAGATTTTTAAAAATATTTACAGAGTTAGCAGTTTTAATCATCGATGGTAGTCCATTCCATAAAACAGCACCGCTATACGTGAAACTACGTTTTAGATACTCGGATTTAGGCAATGGAATTTTAACATCTACCTCTGAGTTTCTTAAATTGTGACCATGCGCTTCATTTAAAGGAACGAACATTTCATTTAAATATCTGGGAGACATACCATTAACAATTTTGTACATTAAGGTACCCTTTTGTTGGTTTCTCCTAGTTTCGAGATTGCACCAGTTTAATGCAGTCAATATTTGCGTGGATCTAATTTCATATCCAGATCTGGTTATAATACGAGCGGCTCTATTTTGTAATTTTTGTAGCTTATTTCGTAGAACAGTACCACAATTTCCCCAAACCGTACTACAGTAATCAAAATGAGGAATTACGAGAGCATTGTACACAGAGATAAGTTGAGGTAGAGATAATAAATCTCTTAGTACTCGTAGCATTCGCAAGCCTCTTAAAACTTTAGGAATGACCTTTTCATGAACATGGTCATCCCAGCTTAGTTTTTCGTCTACTATGGAGGTGGAGAGGGATGGAGAGGAGGGAGAGTGTATATGTGAAAGTGTGAGAGAGGTGGAGAGAGAGGGAAGGGAGCATGTGATGGAGATAGATTGTGTATGCAAACGTGTGAGAGACGGAGAGGGAGAAAGACGGAGAGATGGAGGGAGGTGGAGAAGGAGGGAGAGGAGGACGGAAAGTGTATGAGAGTGTATGTGAAAGTGTGAGAGAGGTGGACGAGAGAGTGGGAAAGAGGAAGGGGAGAGGGGAGAGTTTGCGAGAGAGTGTGTACGAGAAAGGTTTAGAGAGATGGAGAGGGAGAAAGAGTGATGGGTGGAGCAGGAGAGGGAAGGAGGGAGAGAGAGTGTATGAGAAAATATTTAGAGAGATGGAGAGAGTGGTATAGTGGTGGAGGGTGAGATAGGAAGGGATGGAAAGAGGGAGGAAAGTGGAGAGGGAGAGTGTGTATGAGAAAGTGTGAGTGGTGAATGAAAAGGCACGGACGTGTGTGTAAGAGAGAAAGTGTATGTGCATGTGTACGTGAGTCAGTGTACCTACGACAACCAGAAAGCTTCGACTTCGATTCCCGGAGAAGAATCCAAGCATTTTTTAAATTGTATAACCTTACCATAATTGTATCGATTCTTCAATAAATGAGAAAATTGATTTATCTTTCGTCAGGTTCTTGAAACATTATGTAATATACTTCAGACGGATTCCGTCAATGCTGTCCAGTCATGGTTGGTGAATGCTCCTTACAGAGGTAAGCATGATAGATAAGATGCGACGGGCGGCCGGATCGCATATTATACAAAATAAAAGTCTTTCAAAACACAAAGAAAAGTTATAGCTTTGCAGGTTGTCCAAACGGCAAGCTGTCCAAAACTAAATGGGGCGCTAACGTTATTGGTTAATAAGACAACCAACACCCCCAACATTTCAAATGAAAAACAAACTCAAGACGACGAGGAAATAATAAACAATGATTGGATGAGGCTAAGCATTCAAGAATTATCCAGACCGAGGTCAATGTTATCTGCCGAAGTCTGGATAACATTGACCGAGGTCTGGATAATTGTTGATGTCATGCGTAAGATGAATCCAATAATTGTTTTATTATACATTGTTCAAAATACTCTTACTAAAAATATACAAACAAAGTGACAGTTTGGTAGTAATCTACTACAAGCCATTTTTTATTTTGTAATTTTCGCGCGCTTTGTATAGTGACGTCATCAGCGTTCAATAATTTTTTTTGGAGACCTACATTGTTATTGTTATATTGATTTGTGGTCACGATTCGATTCTTGTACGGGACTCAGAATCATTTTTCTGAGGATATGAGCTTGACGATCGTCCATGTATCGTCTGTCTAGATTAAATAGGTGGAGACTAGGTTGTATATATACAATGTTCATTGGACCGTTGTTCGCGAAAAACACAAATAAAAATCGTTCAAATGAAAGTCTATTTCGTATTTATTTTGCAGAAAAAGAATTGGTTCTGGACATGATTCGCGCCATATCCTCGTCCGACCACGAGTTCCGAGAATGCTACAACAATGCAGTTCGGTCACCACGCTACGACGATCAGTTACTACAACAAGAGAGCAGTCTTGACGTAGACGCCATTAATGCGTTCAAACAAAGCTCGAGGAAAGAAGGATCAGACCAACGAGGCAGACGTCACGTTTGAGGAGAAAATCGAAGAGACTTCGAGAGAGCTGCAGAAAACACCAAGGTTAGAAATAGATT
This sequence comes from Chrysogorgia sp. JL179-B06, assembly GCA_035772405.1. Classification (NCBI taxonomy): domain Eukaryota; kingdom Metazoa; phylum Cnidaria; class Anthozoa; order Scleralcyonacea; family Chrysogorgiidae; genus Chrysogorgia; species Chrysogorgia sp. JL179-B06. The sequence goes on along the minus strand of JAYKKM010000213.1, from coordinate 230,477 downwards.
GAGAAGAACTATTTTGTTCACTTCACTGGCTGCCTATTCGATATTTTTGAGGTTTCTATTTTCCTCCGAAAGAGATATCATCTAACTTTGTAAAAGTGAAGAAAAAATTGAATTTCATGATATAGCGCAGGAATTTCTTGTTGCACGACCGCGTTTTGAGAAGAATGGCACTATTACCGATATGACGTCATACTGGTAATAGGTTTATTGAACAAAATAATATTCCAGTGCTTGATATTTGGTTTGTCACTTATCACTCACAACCTCGGGCATTTTGCCTCGGTGGAAAATGGCCCCGGGATCGGCTGGTCACATGACACCCAGAATTTCTGGGTGTTTAGATATGATAATTTTTGTGGTCTTTGTTCCATAGCCTTTGTCTACTTTGTTGACCTGAATAATTGAGAAGTGTTCAATGCTCTTCAGAGTTGTTCATGTCAGCATTCGTAGTCATAAAAGCAGCTAACAAGCTTAATAATCCACCATACATCCATGGTTATCTCTTACAAAAGGTATGAAGAAGCATATATCCAATTTAGCGAAAGCTATCGCTTCTAATTTGCTGTAAAATTTGAAGACAGCATTCAGATTTAGATGAATAAATTACACTCGGCTGTGTCAATTGAGTTTTATGACAAGCCAATCAGATTTTTGAATTGGACCACCCGATCCCAGGGCCATTTTTCGCCGACCTTCCGCCCGTGGAGGCAAAATGCCCTGGGAACGAGGTTGTTATCGCTCACCCAAGAGTAAACAGTATTCCAAACTTCACTAAAATAAAACCAAAATATACAGTATTTTCTCGCTCTTTTGATTGAAAGAATTCTTGAAACTATAAAGGACTAAACCATTTACAACTTTTTCATATCTCATTTCACTATTGAGATATTTAAGATTTGTTTAATATGTAAATGATCATACTTATGACATCACAATGCATAATGACTTATTGAAAAATTCTGCATATCTTTACCATTATCACATGGAATCGTTTGATGATTTGCATATTTGATGTCATTGGATACATCCAAGCACATGCACCTGCATTTCAAGGGATTTCATTACATAATATCAAGGATATATAACCATTTAGTTATTATGCATTGTGATGTCATAAGTATATGATCATTTACATATTAAACAAATCTTAATATCTCAAGAGTGAAGTGAGATATGAAAAAGTTGTAAATGGTTAGTCTTTATAGTTTCAAGAGTCTTGGTCCCCAGAACATCATGTAAAACCTTTGGAGACAGGGCCTTTTTAAGGCTGGTCCTGGAACAGCCTACCGTTTTTTATAAGACAATTCTCAAACTCCTTTAAGAAACATTTAAAAACTTATTTATTTAGAAAGATATTGGGTATATTACCAGTAATATTTGGCATTTCACTCGATTAAGCAACATGTTCTAAGGGATTTATGGTGAAGGAAAATTTCGAGTGTTGAAATATATACATTTTAAGACCAAACGGGGACCAGTTGCGAAAATGCAACTTAGAGGCCTTTCGGCTGGAATTGAACCCGCGACCCTGCGATGCTAGTGCAATGCTCTGACCACTGAGCTACGGAGGCCGTTGCCGAGAGCCTAGTCACGAGTTCTGTATATATAGTGTTGGTAATGTCGGGATAAGATGTTACCAACCACTATATATACAGAACTCGTGACTAGGCTCTCGGCAATGGCCTCCGCGTAGCTCAGTGGTCAGAGCATGAGTGTAGTGCACTACACTAGGAAGGCCTTGATGTATTTCGCAACTGACTGCATGTCCCAAGAGTTCTAGTGACGAAATACTGACGTTTCGAGCGGAGCCCTTCATCAGAGTAAGACCAACTCTGATGCAAGACTTACTCTGATGAAGGGCTTCGCTCGAAACGTCAGTATTTCGTCACTAAAAATCTTGGCAGTTTACCACCTTTTCACTTTGCTCTTTTATAGTCGGCCGGGGATAGCGCTTAAACTTAGAATCATGGTGTGTCAATGGCCTCTGTGATGGCTTTAACTCAAACCTATGCTCCAACCTATACAACCAATGTTAACCCTTCTCTTTCGTTAGAGCACCAGTATCGCAGAATATCAGCAAATACGAATGGGACCGCCGTTGGATGCAAACCGAGTTCACCATTCAAGCCAATGCCTGGTTCTGCCGAAGCAGAAATTGAAGGTATGCGATGGTTTATATTAGGCCGGCCCGTTCACACCAATCCGTTTTTGTTTGAAAACGCATACATTTGTATGCGTTTTCGCCGATCGTCCACACTAGTACGATGGAAAACGGATACCTTGATCCACGAAAACGGAGGCCTTTCGTATTAGTGTGGACGGGCGAAAACGCCGAAAACGAAGGTTTTCGAAAACTCTTGACGTCATGAACTTTAATGTACGCCTTGGTTTGATTTCCAATGAAATAGCTTACCGAAGGCGGCAGGATGCTCTACAGACGTTAGTTATTTTTGATCGACCGCTGAGATTACAAAGGCGTTACAAGCCGTATCGTCAGCGACGATTTGGTCGACGATTTCGAATTTCAGTCGAGGTTACTTGTTTTCTTGTTTTCTTCGAGAAGTAGATGAAATGTCCAGCCTTTCAGACGAATTTGAAAAAAACGACCTTGATCACTATGGATTTGCTTGAAGAATTAGCCATGTGGAGTCTTCGCGTTGAGAATCTGACGTCACTTCGTTACGCTGGTCAGGAACATGATCGATTAATGGCGGACATAACAACTCCAGATTCGGAGTCAGAAAAAATAATACTTGCCATCGTCTAATCGTAAAACGGTTTTCGACCGAGTAATATTTAGAAGATCTGCTTTATGAATACGTAAAAAATATCGATAGGTAAAAATTTGATCGTAAGTACCACTTTGAAGTCTGTAGTGTTGCCGCTAGCCGCAACTACTTATTCTGAACAAATAGTCGATTATTTATCTCATTTTTGTCTGCATGATTTCGACCGCATGGAATCCTAATCATATAGTGTGAGTAATTGAAATCGAATACTGTAAAAGGTTAGTTTGTAAAAGTCTGTGAAGTAATTATTTTTTCTGAAGTGAGCGTTTGCGCAAATAAGCTAGTGGCACGCGCGAAAAATCTGCGTAGAAAAATGCGCTTCGAATCTGCACGCTTGCTTTTATAAGGAAATTGGTCTCTTATCCTCCCGTAATATCCCTTCTTTTTCAACATGGTCTTTATTATCCTGTTCTCTACTCCTTCACCTCTCATATCCCGAAATGACCTATCTTATCATTTCTTATCCTCCCATAATATCCCTTCATTTTCAACATGGTCTTTATTATCCTGTTCTCTACTCCTTCACCTCTCATATCCCGAAATGACCTATCTTATCATTTCTTATCCTCCCGTAATATCCCTTCATTTTCAACATGGTCTTTATTATCCTGTTCTCTACTCCTTCACCTCTCATATCCCGAAATGACCTATCTTATCATTTCTTATCCTCTCTATCCCTTTTCCAACATGGTCTATATTCAAACCTCGTACCCAGGCTTTTTACGTAGACGCTGGTCACGAGAACTGCTAAAGTGTTTGTTGACGTTAGTCAAGATATAACAGCTCACCTCTTTGGTCATTTATTAGGAAAGCCCGGCGCACACTAGAGCTATCCAGTGAACTGGAGCTATCTGCTTAGCAAAAACTTCATTCGTGACCGATGGCGTAAGGTGTTAGCTCCAGTGTGCGGGGCAGTTTTGTAAGCATTTTGTCACTCGTGCCGTCTGTCACAAATATTCAACATGTTCGATATTTTTTGTCACGAATGATAATTTTTGGCAACACGCATGCATGTTGAGGATCGCGTTCAAAACATCAAACATGGCGGCTCATAGTACATTGGTGGCTGATTTAGACGATCAAATAGCTGATATTTGGCCTGATAGCTGTCAAGCCTGTGAAACTGCCGAAATTTATCGGGGTTCTCTGCATTCAGTTCGCGAACAAGATTTGCATATGCTCCTTGTACTTGTCGTGGTAAAATCCAACGCTTTGTCCATATCTGTCGATTTGCTGCTCTTAAAACGTCTACGATGTCGCCAGAAACTAAACAACAGAAAATAAGCAACAGAAACAACAATATATAACAACAATATATAACAACAAGAAGTGTATTCTTCCTCTAAACGAGCCGCCGTGTTTGATGTTTTGAACGCGATCCTCAACACGCATGCGTATTGCTAAAAAAGTTGTAAGCTTGCCGCTTTCACTCCGGCGCACACACGGAAAAAAATTATCATTCGTGACAAAAAATATCCAACATGTTGAATATTTGTGACAGACGACACGAGTGACAAAATGCTTGAAAAACTGGCCCGCACAACTGTAGTTTTGCAAGAAAATCAAACTGTGACGCTCGCAAAATAGGTTTAGTGTCTGGCCAATATAGTTTCTTTGTTAACGTGAAATGCATAAAATCTTCAACCTAATTTGACCGTCTCATATTAGGCTTCTCTCACTGGATAATTAGAGCCAACGGCGGCCATTACTAAGGGACCAAAGTCGCAGTAAATCTGTAGGTAGGCGATGAATCGTTTTACCCAGTCATTTGAAAAATGTCTTCTGGTCCTCTTTATGGTAAAATTATTTTATTTTGTTGATTGTAATCCTCAGTTGGTCCCCTAGTAATGGCGGACTTCCGGCTTCATTTTCTGAACAATTTAGTTGCTCGATCCAGTCTTCATTCGAGATCAGTGGTGGTCATGGATTAAATAATTTAATGGCGTTACAATAACTGAAACAGCAGAAAACGAATCGCTTTCCATATTAATTACTTGAGTCGCGATTCCTCGGCGATTACATTCTTTGGCGAATAACAACATTGGCAACAGATGGAAAATTAAAGATTTGCCATAGCCCGACCCAATAATGGCCGCCGTTGGCTCTAATTATCCAGTGAGAGAAGCCTAATATGAGACGTCAAATTAGGTTCAAGATTTTATGCGGCCAGACACTAAACCTATTTCGCGAGCGTCACAGTTTGATTTGCTTGCAAACTCGGAGCTTCTCATGATCTCTCGTCAATTTACATTATGCAAATATGCAAGCTTCAAAATCAGCTCATCAGATACAATAGAAAGCTCAATCGTTAATCTATTTTTGAGATCAGTGGGGTTTTCGCTCTGCGAGGCGGGTGAAAAGCCTGGGTACGAGGTTGGGTCTATATTATCCTGTTGTGTACTCCCTTATCCTCTCCTATCCCATCCTAAGCTATCTTATTTCTTACTCTCCACTCCCTTTTTCATTCTATTTTTCACTTCTCTTTCCGTTCTAACAAGTCATATATATATTTATACACCTTTGTAGAAATACGTAGTAAATTGCAGTCCCGTTGTTCACCTCGTGTATTTTTCACTTCTCTTTCCGTTCTAACAAGTCATATATATATTTATACACCTTTGTAGAAATACGTAGTAAATTGCAGTCCCGTTGTTCACCTCGTGTATTTTTCACTTCTCTTTCCGTTCTAACAAGTCATATATATATTTATACACCTTTGTAGAAATACGTAGTAAATTGGAGTCCCGTAGTTCACCTCGTGTATTCTTCACTTCTCTTTCTGTTCTAACAAGTCATATATATATTTATACACCTTTGTAGAAATACGTAGTAAATTGCAGTCCCGTTGTTCACCTCGTGTATTTTTCACTTCTCTTTCCGTTCTAACAAGTCATATATATTTATACACCTTTGTAGAAATACGTAGTAAATTGGAGTCCCGTTGTTCACCTCGTGTATTCTCTCATCAAAATCGGGTCCCCCCTTCCAGACACTCAGCTCGTCCCACCACCCAGCAGAGTGTCTTCATACCACCTACCATTTCAATGGATGCCGCTGCACAAAGACCACCCAGTCATCAATCTATCAAATCACAACAAAGTGTGCTAAAATCGATCTTGGACTATAAACCCGATAAAGAATAATCAATTGTGGTAATCAGATGAACTTGGTGGAATTGAGGACACATTCAGGAGCTATTTACATGAATCCGGATTCAGTTTCATTCCGCATTGAACGTGAATTCAAACCGCGTTTACATACTGTAGGAATTTTACCCGAGGATCGCGGAAAATCGCGTACCAGTATATAGCGGGTATGTTTCTTTCAACGATTTATGTGTTTGTACATTTCAACATGTGCCTTAAACTGATAATTTGGCGAAGAATAAACATAAAGAAAAGGGGCTAGTGCCAATCCCTTACACATTGTTAATATATATATATACATATATTACTACTACTAGCAACGATAATCGATGCAGTCGCAAGTAAACAAGCATTTAATTCACCTTTAATTTATAACTTCGTCGACAGCGAGTTATTTATATTGAACTGCAAATTGTCGTCTATAAATGTTAAAAGCACCGTATTTTTCATTCCGGAATGAAATCTCGCACCGCCTTTACATGACACCGGAATGAAATTTCAATAAAACTCAATCCGGAATGAAACTCAATCTGGAATGAGAACCGGAATGAACTCAATTCTGATTGAGCTGCATCTCATTCCTGATTCATGTCAACACCTAAAGGGATTTTAACAGAACAGGTATGAGTTCAAACCGAAATGAAACTCAATCCGAATTCATGGAAACTCCTGCGATAGCCAATGAAAATTGAGGATTTGTGACAGAAACGTGTCAATTTATGACTATAAATCAACGAAAGTCACCTCGAATTCCGTGAATCACAACACAGATTTTTCAAATGTTATTTTGTCATTTCCACTCGAACATGAAAATCCATATTTTATCGCTTCCGTGTAATATCCCTTTCTATGTACATACACATGCTCTCATTCGCACGTATCCCATGTATTATTCAGTTCTTTTTAAAAATATTCAATTCAGTATGATTTATTGAAAGTACCTATGAAATGAAAATTAAGTTTGTCTTATTGAAATGCACTAGAGATGTTTAACAGCTTTATTGGACACGTCTATGTGACATACTAATAAAAATACATAGATACAAGAAAAAATAAAAGACGAGCCCAACAGGGTTTGCGCGAACGGGACACGGTCCCATGCGAGGCGCAGCCCTACGATAGGAAAATATACATCATAAAAATACATGAAAGGGGCAATAATACATATATACATAAAAGTTCAAGCCCGATGACAGGGGCAGTCGCGCACAAGCGACCATGTGCAGGACATGTGTATATCAAAAGTATTAATAAGTGAAGAAAAATATAAGTTACAAAGAAAACCCTTAAAAGAAGCAGCACTATGGAAAGTATGTAATGGGGCTAATTCTGTTAAAATACGAAGCTTGGAAAGTACTGGTTTTACAAATGGTGGGTTTTAAAGTTAAAGTTGCGTTAAGATTACGTGTGCGCCCATGCTGCACAAACGAAACAAAACATTCAATATTAAAATTAGTAGGGCCAAAGATTGCTTTGAAGAAGAAACTCAGGTCTTTTATTACTTGGGCTACTTGTGGTAGCCAAGTCTTAAAATGGGCTCTATTTTTTTCCTCCGTGTTTTTTATGTCGAGAATCTGCATTACGTCATCCCGATAGGCTTTGCGAAACATGCAAGAAATGCAGTCATAAAACTATTATGCGTACAAATATCAGTTCAGTACTTCAGTTCATCCTTGTTGTTAATGAATCGCAGTCGGAAAAGCATTTACAAAACCTGTAAACCCGCGAACTATTATGCAAAGATTCTGTCCAGGATAACTGGATGAGAGAAACATAGATGAGAGATTAAAGAAAGAACTCGCAGAACCGTGGACGAAACGTCAACATGACAACATGCGAGCAATGTCTTGGAAAGGTTTACCGAGACCTGTAAACCCGCAAACCATTGCAAAGATTCTCTCCAGGACAGGGAAATATTATATTATGCTGTGTTGACATTTTATCCCGTCAAACTCCGTAATATTAATCCTTATGAAACGTTGTGTTTTTGTCCGATTTAAATCAATTTTATATCGAAATGATCACTTGAATCTGGCCAAGCGAACGCTGTAGGTTTTGTCTATTTAAAATGTGAAGAGCAGATGTTATATGACAAAAAAGCGAGACTCGTCTTTAAAATAATAAAGAACATGGCTAGTTCACGATCTATTCGTCGTTTTTTTTTTACCATTTAATGCTTTTATGTCGATTAAACCGATGTAATTTCGTAACAGATATGTTTCGTATACCTTTCCGTTGATTTTTATATAAATTTCGAGACACGAAGACCTTCAATCGAACAGATATTATAAAAAATAGCATTGCCGTGTTTTTAGTGTTTACATTAAGTTCCGTCTGCGTGTAGGGGGAGGGGGGGGGGGGGGGGGGGGATGGGTGCTTAAAAGTAGCCCAAGTTAACGCCTAGCGGGCGTCTTGTTTCTCTATCATACACCAAAGGCAGCAGGTTAAGGGCCAGCAGCCTATCCTTGTACGACGTCTCGCCTGGTTTCGACCTTAGGATCCACCGCGTAGCGCGCCGTTGAACTGTTGCTGGCGACCACACCTCGGTGGCATAATGTCCGTCGAACTGTGATATCTGTAATCAGGGGACAGGTTCTTTTCAATAAACCAAGTAGCTTATTTGCTTTTGCTACGACAGACGTAACATGGGAATCCCAGGAGAGTTTATAAGAAATGAGAACACCAAGATCCCTTTCTTCCCGCACGCGTAGTAACTTCACGTCCCCAAGGTGATAGTCATAGGTCACTGGCGTTTTCTTTCGAGTTACTGTAAGTACCTTTGAAGCGTTGAACTTAATATTAGATTCGCGGCTCCAGGTGACCAGGCTCGTCAGGTTACGCTGAAGGCTCTCGCAGTAGCTGAATGAGTTAATGGTACGGTATAATTTGGTATCATCTGCATATAGGGCAGCGCCTGTTTCTTTTTGGATGACGTCAGGCAAGTCGTTTATGAATAAAACGAAGAGTAGAGGACCTGCGATACTGCCTTGAGGTGCACTGGAAGTGACTGATGAGCGCTGAGAGGCGACGCCTTCTATAACAACCCTCTGTGATCTATCCCTTAGGTAGTCGGTGAACCATTGAAGTAGATTGCCTGTTACTCCATACCGTTTAAGCTTTTCGATAAGTATGGCCTGATCGACGGAATCGAAAGCCTTGGCAAAGTCAAGGTATAAAACGTCCGACTGAATATTCTTATCAAGATTTTCGCCAATTGAGTGAAGAACAGACAGTAACTGGTTAACGCAAGAGCGATTTGGCATGAAACCTGTTGTAACTGGGTAATCACGTGCGAGACATGAGCATAGAATCTATTGCAGACGCAGCGTTCCATGACTTTACTAACAACAAACAATAAGGAGATAGGTCTATAGTTTTCTGCGGACTCTTTTAGATCTTTCTTATGGACGGGAGTGACATCAGCAGTCTTCCATTCAGAGGGAAAGCGCCCAGTGAGCAGAGAATGGTTGAATAATGCATAGAGACTTGGCGCAATCTGCACGCTACACTCTTTTAAGACACGGGCTGGAATCCCGTCGGGACCACAGGCTTTTGACGGATCTAAGTTAGATAAACAATTGGCCACTTCATCGACTGATAGGTTGAGTTCGGAAATTTCCATATCAGCGTTCAAGGGAGAACGATGGCATTTGCGTTGGATGTTTACAGTTGGAGTAGTGAAAACCGAACAAAAGTAATAATTAAATAGCTCAGCTTTAGTGATTAGGTTATAGTAATTACAGTTAGTATATTAGCATTATCAGAATTGGGGTTATTTTTTGAGGTTTCCTGTACTTAGCTAATACTAATCAAGATAATAACCTTATCCCTAATACTAACCCTAATCAGGGCCGCCGAGAGGTTCTTTGGGGCCTGGGGCAAAATATCGTTTTGGGGTCCCCATGACGTCATAATGTCCAGTGGGGGATCCAGGGATTTAGTCACCGCATTTCTAGGGGGGTTCTGCTCCCCCCGAAAGTTTTTGAATTTAGGGTCTCTGAAATGGCATTTCCTGCATTTTGAGCAAAATCTAAAGACCTTAAATCTATATAATCTATATATACTATCCCTAATACTAACCCTAATACCAACCAACCCTAATACTATCCCTAATACTAACTAACCGTAATACTAACCCTAATACTAACCCTAATACTAACTCTCATACTAACTCTCATACTAACTCTAATACTAACTCTAATACGAACTCTAATACTATCCCTAATACTAATACTAATCCTAATACTAATCCTAATACTATCCCTAATACTATCCCTAATACTATCCCTAATACTAACCCTAATACTAACCCCCTAATACTATCCCTAATACTATCCCTAATACTAACCTTAATATACTACCACCAATATAATTAATATAACCTACTTACAGTACTATAACCTAATACTAATATATCGAGGGCTTGGTGTAATCTACTATAAATGGAATGTGCGATTCCTCTATTTAGCCGCTAGTGACTAACATTCACGAACATGCTCCATGTTTTGTTTTGAGAATAAGTCCCTCCCAGCCACAGTGTCTTACTCTACATACTGTTGTCATACTCTGAACATTTCTGAGTTCCACATGGCAATCGTGACTCTAGTGACTATAATAACATTCACGAACATGCTCCATGTTTAGTTGTTTTGAGAATAAGTCCCTCCCAGCCACAGTGTCTTACTCTACATACTGTTGTCATACTCTGAACATTTCTGAGTTCCACATGGCAATCGTGACTCTAGTGACTATAATAACATTCACGAACATGCTCCATGTTTTGTTTTGAGAATAAGTCCCTCCCAGCCACAGTGTCTTACTCTACATACTGTTGTCATACTCTGAACATTTCTGAGTTCCACATGGCAATCGTGACTCTAGTGACTATAATAACATTCACGAACATGCTCCATGTTTAGTTGTTTTGAGAATAAGTCCCTCCCAGCCACAGTGTCTTACTCTACATACTGTTGTCATACTCTGAACATTTCTGAGTTCCACATGGCAATCGTGACTCTAGTGACTATAATAACATTCACGAACATGCTCCATGTTTAGTTGTTTTGAGAATAAGTCCCTCCCAGCCACAGTGTCTTACTCTACATACTGTTGTCATACTCTGAACATTTCTGAGTTCCACATGGCAATCGTGACTCTAGTGACTATAATAACATTCACGAACATGCTCCATGTTTAGTTGTTTTGAGAATAAGTCCCTCCCAGCCACAGTGTCTTACTCTACATACTGTTGTCATACTCTGAACATTTCTGAGTTCCACATGGCAATCGTGACTCTAGTGACTATAATAACATTCACGAACATGCTCCATGTTTTGTTTTGAGAATAAGTCCCTCCCAGCCACAGTGTCTTACTCTACATACTGTTGTCATACTCTGAACATTTCTGAGTTCCAATCGTAACATAAACAACAATCGCTTTGTATTATATATGAAATATTTAATTTGAAAAAACAAATTATTTAAGTAATACAATGGTTATGATCAGTCAATTGTATTTCATCAAGCTGGATTTCTTTTATTTCATCTGCTTGAACTTGTTTGGTCTCGTAGCTGGATTTCGTCCATTTCATTCCCTTGCACTTGTTTGGTCTCGATCTTGAACTTGTTATGGTTGCATGTCACTAGAAGTGAGTCACCATATCTTATTGTGTCTCATCGACTTTTGCTTTGTCATTCATCATGGCATGGTTATCAGGGTTATCATCTCGTTTTGGTTTTTTTTCGAGGCGGCTGAAGTTCTTCATCGTCGTGTTCATCTCGTTGTCTATTATTTTTGCTTTGATACTCTAAGTAAGGAAGTAAGTAAGTTCTGTAAGTACGCAAGTACGTACGTAGTGTACGTACGCAAGTACGTACGTAGTGTAAGTACGTAGTGTAAGTACGTAGTGTACGTTAGTAGTGTAAGTACGTAGTGTAAGTACGTAGTGTAAGTACGTAGTGTAGGTACGTAGTGTAGGTACGTAGTGTAAGTACGTAGTGTAAGTACGTAGTGTAAGTACGTAGTGTAAGTCCGTACTGTAAGTACGTACTGCAAGTACGTACTGTAAGTACGTACTGTAAGTACGCACTGTAAGTACGCACTGTAAGTACGTACTGTAAGTAGGTACTGTAAGTACGTAGTGTAAGTACGCACTGTAAGTACGTACTGTAAGTACGCACGCACGCAAGTACGCACGTACGCAAGTATGCACGTACGCAAGTATGCACGCACGCAAGTACACACGCAAGAATGCACGCACGCAAGTACACACGCAAGTACGAACGCAAGTACGCACGCACGTAAGTACGCACGTAAGGACGCAAGTACGCACGCAAGTACGTACGCACGCACGCAAGTACGCACGCACGCAAGTACGCACGCAAGTACACAGTAAGTAAGTTCAGTAAATAAGTAAGTAAGATGGCCGGGCGTAGCCAGAGGCGACCCGTAGGCTCCTCTTTCAGTAGCTGCTACCCGAAGGTAGGGGTGGGCGCCACTCCTATCCCTGGAATTAACCACTTATCCCAGCCAGAGCTGAGCTGGTCCCAATTTTATTTAAGGCTCTTGGTGAATGCCCAACCTAAATTGGCACTGCTCATTGGATTATGGCAACACTAACTTTCAGTCCTCTGGGACCGTCCAGTTAGTGTACCAGAGGTACAATTCTTATCTTTAGAAAGTCAAGCAGTGGTCACTGACCACTTCCGGTACTCGGACAAGAAAATAAAGTTGTTTATTAGAGAAAAAATTGATAGTGCAAGTTTTGTGCAGTTTTTAGAGAAACTCTCTTTGATGATGATGACTGATGTTTATTGAATCAGCAGTAGCTAGTCAACTTTGAGAGATTGATTTTTGGCATTGTTATGTATGTCATGTGAAAGCATCAGTTCCCACAACTATTTTTCTGTCTCTATAACGATCTTTTGGACGACAGAGCGAACGACTTGCCAACAATTACATCCGTTATAGGCAAACCTGACAAACACGCTTTACTTGACTCTGAAGATGACTGCCGCTGAGGCCATCAATTTATCAAGACTACATCAACCTAGATGATCAACTTCGCACATCTAATGATACTCCTAGGTTTAAACAATTTACATGATGCAAAGACAGCTAGTTATTTCTTATTGGCTGCAATGTAACAAAAATATTTATAAATCTAAAGAAAATTGTATATGTAGTATATACCTGTACCTGTAGTTGTACTTGCACCTGATCTTCCACTTGTACTTGATCTTCCACTTGTACTTGTACCTGATCTTCCACTTGTGCTTGCACCTGATCTTGTACTTGTACTTGTGCTTGATCGTAAACTTGTGCTTACACCTGATCTTCCACTTGTACTTCCACTCGATCTTCCACTTGTGCTTGCACCTGATCTTCTACTTGTATTTGTACTTGATCTTCCACTTGTGCTTCTACTTGCACTTATACCTGTGCCTGATCTTCTACTTGTACTTGCATTTGTGCTCACATATGATCTTCCACTTGTATGTGCACCTGATTTTCCACTTGTACTTCCACTTGTGCTCACGTATGATCTTCCACTTGGTCTTCCACTTGCACTTGTACCTGATCTTCCACTTGCACTTGTACCTGATCTTCCACTTGCACTTGTGCTCACATATGATCTTCCACTTGTATGTGCACCTGATTTTCCACTTGTACTTCCATTTGTGCTCACGTATGATCTTCCACTTGGTCTTCCACTTGCACTTGTACCTGATCTTCCACTTGCACTTGTACCTGATCTTCCACTTGCACTTGTGCTCACATATGATCTTCCACTTGTACGTGCACCTGATTTTCCACTTGTACTTCCACTTGTGCTCACGTATGATCTTCCACTTGGTCTTCCACTTGCACTTGTACCTGATCTTCTACTTGTACTTGCACTTGTGCTAACGCATGATTTTCCACTTGTACGTGCACCATATTTTCCACTTGTACTTGCACCTGAATTTGAACTTGCACCTTTGTTTTTCTGAGACTCTTGAACAACCTCTGTTAAATATGAAGAATACTCAAAATGAACAAATAATTTCCCAATGCAGCCAAGTGGTAAATCAGACATAGTTTGACACTACTATGGCTTAAAACGTTTTTGAAAAAGCAGAATTTGTGATTATGAGTACATCGGTCACACTAGATGATAAACTTCAACAAACATCTACTACAATATCCTTGACTCTGAAGATGACCACCACTGAGGCCATCAAAATGTCAGTCACCAAACAACAACAGTCCTCTCAAGACTAAACTACAGTAACCTAAATGATCAAACTTCAACAAACATTTACTGATAATCTTTACTTTAAGGATGACTACAACTGAGGCTGTCAAAACTTCACTTTCTATCTAAATATCTAATTGCCTCACAAAGATATAATTATTTCTTATATCGGCTGAGAAAACTAGTGATTGACCGATAATCGGGACCGGGCCGATTTGTGCCTTATCGGTAAACAATCGGAATCGGTAGAATTATCTGTATTTTTTCTAATTGAAAATCAAATTTGTTTAATTTTTCGCGCGAACGGTAGCATGTTGCATGTTAGGTGTGGAGCAAACCAAGCAAAGAATTGACCCAATGAAAGTGTCTTACAGGCATACATAGTGACAAACAGCTAACGATTTGTAGCTAACGATTTTTAGCTAACGATTTTTAACGCGACATGTTGCCGCGACAAAATTAATGCGTGCAGCATGCCATTTATGGACGGTTTTAACAAACTTTGGTTGCAGTAACATGTTACATTGAAAATGATCGTTAAAAAATCGAAATGTATGACGTCACCTTTACCCGGCCGGCTGACATCATGACGTCATTATAAAATCGGAATCGGACAAATTGTTGCATGAATAATCGGTAATCGGTAATTTCCGATTGTGGCACTATCGGTCAATCACTAGCGCAAACAAAAGTTTATTCATAAATATTCGCAAAAGGAAGAACATAGAAACTAAATAACCAAAAAATTAGCAAGGCAATCACAAAAGCTTGCACCAATTACTTTGGGTTCAGGTTGTGTTAAACCCAATGCTGAACATGTTAATATAGGTACAATATGTATATAAATACTGTAAACTAAATTCCTTATCACAAAAAGCTGCAAACCAAAATATTAGTCCATTGTTTTATAATATTTTACCTGATTGTTTTTTTCCATCAAGAAGTGCTAGAACATCGTACCGTACCATTTCTTTCAGTATCTTTCGGAATTGTTGGACTGTGGGGTTTTGTGGCACCCACCATTTCAGTACTTCATTAGTTGGATTGTCTTCTTGTGAAACTAACCATACATCTGAGGTTTCCATTCCTAACTCTCCAGCTAATATCTTATAGTTACTACCAACAGCAGACTCTACATTCAGCAGACGACATATTTTTTCCATGACAAGATAAGGTATCTCAGAAACCATCACTGCACTTGATACTCCTATCAGGAAAATCACGAAAAAACTCCTGTTAGACCATTATTTTTATCAATCGAAACATCATGGTTATGAAATCCTAAATGCTAAAATCTATTTTATATTGATTATGCTTCGTTTTTAACTTAAAGTGCAACTGACCCCAAAAATGACAATGCTATGTTTGAAAGAGCACTTAAAATGATGAAGAATAGCTTGAACAGTTATTCGATATCTATTTTCGTTCTCGAGCTATTCAGTTATATGTGATATGTTAATGAGGCACATGATGACGTCAAAGCAGGCAAACAACATTGTGGCAATTCTAAAATTCGTGTATATCTTCAAAGTTATCCAATGAAATTACTTGAAACTTTGCACATGGATACTACCAAACTAAAGAACATGGTTCAAGTTATGTTATCACCATAGTAACAGATTAGTTTTCAGACCTCTTAGTTTCTAAAACAAAATAATTTGTTTTCTCTCATGTGCAGAACATGTTGAAATTGGCAGTTCTCAATAACTTTTTCAATAACTTTTCCAATGCAATATACCCAAGTTTGAAATCGAAAACGTTGCTTGCAATGGAAGAAAATGAAGACTTCTGTATGGTAACGGAGAGGTTTGGAAGCTAATCTGTTGCTATGGTGACAACACAACTTGAACCATGTTCTTTAGTTTGGTAGTATGCATTCACGTGCAAAGTTTCTAGTAATTTCATTGGATAACTTTGAAGATATACACGAATTTTAGAATTGCCACAATGTTGTTTGCCTGCTTTGACGTCATCATGTGCCTCATTAACATATCACATAACTGAATAGCTCGAGAACGAAAATAGATATCGAATAACTGTTCAAGCTATTCTTCATCATTTTAAGTGCTCTTTCAAACATAGCATTATCATTTTTGGGGTCAGTTGCACTTTAAAAATTAAGACATAATCCAACAAACATAAGTTGAAATAACTTAATTTATATTACAAAAAGTGAATTATTTGGATTGTTCTCCCATAAAATCATAGACCTCTTTCATGACTGCCATTTTAAATATTCTTTGATGTGCATATAACCTTGTTAGCTGGAAGCAAAATAATTTCCCTTACGAAAAAATCCTATAGGATCCTATAGGAATTCCTATAGGAAAATTGAATTTCCTATAGGAATTGGGCAAAAATCTAATGGCATTCCTATAGGAATTCCAATTGAATTTTTTCGTAAGGGTTGAATTGCTGACACACAAACAAGGCCCTAATGGCTACTTAAGACACACATAAAGGAATATTCAAATTGGTTGCCATTATGAAAGAGGTCTATTATTTTGAATGTTTGAACAATACCACAACTAAAGGTTTCCCCATTTGTGGCTGGCAGAGATATATTGAACACAAACAATACTGCTTTCTTTCAACTTATTTTGTACAGAAATTCTCTTTTTTCCCTTATTTGAAAGGGTGTAATATAATTTTCATACTTCACCCTGGAGTGTTATGTACTTATTCTGAGAGCAACTTTATTCAAATTTTGTATGACAGAAGGTGGCTTACTATAGTGAAATCTATTCAAGGAAATACATTAAAGAGTTTTGAACTGGACTTTCGTATTCACTACTTTGATTATGCTTACATCATCATATATACTTATTTTGGCAAAATTCTCACCACATGCTCAAAATTTGAGTTATGTCTCTTGCATTTGGTGTGCACAATAATAACTGACTGTAGAAGCTAAGAATAGAAAAAAGCAACTTCTTTAAAACTGTATTTGCAACAAAATACTTTTTAAAAACACCACCATTGTGCCACAAGAATTTGGTAGTTCTGGTTTCACTTAGGATCTTCCAAACAGCATATTTCTCATCCCAAATAACAACATATTCACATTTTAGATTTAGCACAATAATTTGCAATTAATATATATTTCTTCTATCATTCCCACCGATTGACAAGATGAGTCAACTTGCCCACTCTACATCTAAGCAAATACAATGCCTGTAAAAAAGCGCTAACACATTTTTATTATTTGATCATTTAAGATGAGAAATATGATGTTTTCATGGGAGTTCCTGAGTGAAACCAAATATATGTGTGGTTAGAATTTTACCAAAATAAGCATCTATCGTATGATGCAACCTCAACATAATAATAGATGTACATACCTGTATTTGTACTTGTCCCTTTCTTTTTCTGAAACTCTTTAACAACCTCTGTTAAATATGAAGAATATTCAAAATAAATATTCAATACTTTATTCTATTTTTTGCACCTTTTTAAAATTAAAATACTTAGTGAGTATGGTAAATCTAATTAAAAAACTGCAGCAATAATCAAAGTTAAAAAATATATTTAAATATATTCAAAACAACAATTCAAAAGTTTTTTGGTCTCTGCATGATTGAAATATATTACAGGATTGACCACAGGTCTAATTATAGCCATGTCATTTTCAAATGTGAACTGGCACAGTTAAATTGGCTTGTGCTGTAAATCAGGTAAGCTCCTCTTAAAAATAAAATGTTGTTTCTCCCCTCGGAATAGATAAATCTGTGTGCAATATATTAGAAAACACAGAAAAGAGTGTTTATGTGAACACGAAAACTTTAACTAATACAAGACTATTACCTGGAGGAGGGATGACTAATGTGCTGTCCACTTTAACAGGAGGAATTTTACCAGTGTTTTTACAACGAGGTAGATTTCTGTTGCTGTCAGGCACTTTCAAAAGTTGCTCAAAGTCCATCCTGTAATGACACTTATTACATTCAGGGCATTTATTATAAATTCCATAGCGGAGTTCAGGCCACAATTCTTGCGCCATATCTACAAAAATCTGGTGAAGACTAAGAACAACCTTCCATACGGTCTTTATTTGGCCACTTGTCCTTGCAGTTAACTCAATCTTGTCTTTTGTTTTGGTGATGAGGAATTTTACTTCTTCTTGCCCTTCTGAATTAATGCCAAAGAATCCTTCTTTCCAGTGAATTCTGTAGTCCGAACAATGGTGGGAACGTACCATTTGCCGCTCAAAGAGACCAACAGGAGGAGTACTGAGAAATTTGTATTCACAACTTCTTTCAATCTCATCTTTTGTTGCAGTTGTTGGCCATAAATGTTTAATATGAGCAGGAGGAGTTGGAGACATAAGTGCTGGGATGAGTATGTAGTTCTTGTCATTTACTTTTCCTTCAAAAGTAGCTTCTTTCTCTGTGACTTTATAACCAACATCAAAATGAAAAAGTAAGGCAACAAGCTTCTTAACGTCGTTAACATCAGGAACAGTATCAAACCAAATGCATCTCAAAAGAGACTCTGAAAGCAGACCTTTCTCAATCAAATCACGCTTTTCGTCATTAAAATCTGTATCCACCATGTCGTAACATTTGAATTCTTCTCTGAACTGCAGGTGAGATTCCAAATCGTGGTGGACAACCTCTTTAACCAACATGATAAGCCTCTGGGGATCTGGAAAGATAAAATCTCTGAGATGTTCCACATGATTAAAATGTAAAATCTTACCTAGTTTAACCAGGTAAAGAAGGACAGCATCGAAAGTCTCTTTTTTCTCCACAACCTCATTGAACTTTTCAAGATTTTGACATAACCACTTTACAAGTTCATCATATGTTAGGTAATTGGTCAAGCTAATTTTCTTTCTCAAGGTAGGTAATAACTTTTCAATTTCAACCCATAAAAGTGGAAGAGTGGTTTTCAGATGCGGAAACAAATCTGTGTTATTTCCAGTTCGGACAAGTTCCTGGCTTAAGTTGTTGACCTTCAGCGATGCTCTTTCCCACCTTTCTCCTGCAGATGTAACAACTATACGAGTCTCTCCATTAGCAGATACTTCTTGCTCATCTGAAGTGAAAACAATTTCTTTAGGGAGAACTGGCCTTTCTGCTGTTAGTGAGTTAAGCCTTTCCTTTCTACAGTTGTCGTTTTCATCCAATTTCTTTAAATCCGATTTTATGGAATCCATATCCAGTAGTTCCTGTTTGTTAATCTTTTCTAACATGTGCTGACACCTGTCGTTTACAACGCTATCGTCTTCCACACGGTCAGATTTTGTTGCAGCAACCATTATAACAGGCCTTCGAACAATACTCTTTAACTCGTCAATCCACTTGCCAGCATTTTCATCATACGATTCATCAGTTGTTTCATATTTTGACACGTCCACAGCCAAAAGAAACAAAGAATGTTTTTCAAAAAAGTAATGACTTACACTCTGGTATTCCATGTGACCGCCAAAATCCCAGATTTCTAATTCGAGATCTTCATTCTCAGGATCTGGATACCACTTTCTGATCTCAATACCTTCAGTTCTCTCATCTTCGCGCGTCGGTCTTGGCTCACCCATCAATAAACCGTTAACAAGACTCGTTTTTCCTGCACCAGAATTCCCGATCACCAGAACTCTAAGCCGTTTAGAGTGAGCTTCACCAAACTTAGCGATGCTTTTAAAATAATTTAAAATACTTCTACCATCGTTACAGATAACTTGTGGTGGCTTCTCCAGCACATTACCTGCGAGGTGGAAATTCGTGCCCGTTTCTATTAAGTTGGCAACACATTCGGGAAATTCTTTTAGGTTATTGTAACGCATATCACAATTTCTGAGACCAATGTTATTCTGGAGACCCCCTGGAACTTTCTTCAGGTCACAGAGTCTCATATTCAGATGTTTTAAGTTCGTTAATGAAGGAATTGAAAATGACTGCTGACCAAGTTCTCTATTGTCCTGAAGGTTCAGAACTTCTAAATTAACACAATGTTCAAGACCCCCTGGAAGTTTCTTCAGGCCACACTCTCTCATATTCAGATATTTTAAGTTCCTTGATGAAGGAATTGAAAATGACTGCTGACCAACTAGTTCACTGTTCCTGCAAAGATGTAAAGTTTCTAAATTGGTGAGTTTTTCTAGACCTACTCGATAAGAGTTCAGGAAACAACTGAAAATGACAAGTCGCTTAAGTTTCACAAGTTTGTCAAGTGATAATAATTGATTCTGAAAATTATTGTGATATAATTCAAGTACCTCCAGCTCTTCCATCGCTGTTAATATGGCCAAAGGTAAGACATTTAGTCCGCAATTGTATAAAATGACTTTTCGCAGTTTTAATTTATCGCTCAGTTCGAAATCGTCACCTATCGGATCATCAAAGATAAATAATTCTTGAAGATTGTTTAGTTGATCCATTCCGGTTGGTAAAATCTTCTTTCCCTTAGCACATAACAAGAATCTTTGAAGGTTAGTCATACCTTCGAGAGATATTGTGTTGCATTGTGATGTAGTATCAAGCTTGGTTATGAGGTCGCTGGACGTTTTTAGAGTAATGTTCTGAAAAGTTACTTCTGGAAACATTACCACATTTTTAAATGAAAGAATATCATCATGATAAAGAAAAGGATGAACATTTACAGATAACGTGTCATCACTCGCAATTACTAATTCTTCCACATCAGATACTGTGGTTCTGTCAAGTCCATCCAGACTACCACATTCGTAATTTCTCAAAACTAGACGCCACAATTTCCGTTTGCATGCAGCAATTACTCCAACCACATTTACAGTATTGCATCGCATGTCTAGGCCAATGAGACCAAGTTCATCAGTCTTGATTTCACAGGATTTGTTATTATTATCAACGAAAACGTTAATTGATAGTTGAGGACCCAAATTATCGACGATAGATTCCAGAAATTCGGGAACATCTTCATGACAAAGTAGGATTGTTTTGACTTGCGGATGATTTAAAAGTTCTGGAGGAATGGATGTTTTCAGAAAACCAGCAGCTCTTAAATCAATCTCATCGTCACTGGCACAACATTCGACTCCATTAATAGTAAAAGTACTGCTACTCATGTCACAACGTTGTTGCTTCTTTTCATGTAATGGTCGTTGTCAGAACATTGGAGTGGGACATCAAGGAGTGATTTAACCTGTGAATTAAAACCATATAGTATGTAAATGTGCATGTTTGTCAAAGTTGTAAACTCAGAAAATTTAGGAAGTTATGAGTTCAATTGCCATTATGCATGGTTCAATTCTGGCTGTTAACCATCTACCAGACTAAGGAAAAGTCAGCCAGCAGTGCCCCGGGGTGTAGAATGTTGTTCATCATCCACATTCAAAATGACCAGAGATGGATTAATACCCAAACACAGTACATTATTGGGGAAAAGATGGCATTGAAAAATACCTACAAATTTGAAATTTAAGGGCTGAATTTTAAATTGCAGTTGTGAACGTGGTGAGAATTTCTTTACAGTTGTAATTGTCATTGTTGTCCCAGGGGTAAATACAGCCAGGGGTTATGGTTACAATGAAGTAGAAGACGGAGGTTAGGGTTAGGAAGACATGCACATACTTATGCCGGGGGTTAGGGTTAGGAAAACAGTTAAGGGAGCGTTAGGATTGTTGTTGTGTTGGGGTACTAGAATACTACAATTTATAACTATTGGTAATTCAGGGCCATTGCAGAATTGCTTCGCGTGGCAGCGAAGGCTCTCGGAACGAGATTAATCAGTCAACAAATCAGGTGATAGCTTCAGTGATGAAAGCATCTTGTGGTTTGTGATGTAAATATTTATAAGCACACTATGTTAATTATGGTGAAAATCAAAAACTCCTGCAGAATCTCCTGTAGAAGTTAATATTATTGTATTTAGGGGTGACTGGATTTAGTATCCGGCCGGATAGTGGATAATCTCACTATCTGGTAGCTGGCTGGATATTTTCTACTATCCGGCCAGATACCAGATAATTTGTTTTTTTGACAGTTTTCCAAGGTTGTGTTAATTCAAATATAATAAAAATAGACATCAATACAACAAAACAGCAATATAATTGAGCTTGTTTACTGTTCCATGCAGTGTTGTTGGTTATGGTTAACTAAATAACTACCTATATCTTCTTAGGGGGTGATTACATGGGCCGGGCTGGCCTGGTTAACTGGGCTAGCTCGGTTAACTGGGTTCTAGTCCACGTCTTATATAAATCGCATATTTTTTCAACATTTCGATTACATGGCAAGCGGGCTAGCCTGGTTTGCCGGGATCACGGTTGTAGCAACCCGGGCTAGCCCGGTTAACTGGGATGAAATTGCTCATGTAATCATTTCATCTCGGTAAAGCAGGCTAAAAACTGTTTGATGTATGCCGATACTTGTTTGTTTATTAGACGATGTGATCAAATAAGACTAAAAGGGAACTTATTAGATAAAAACATTGTTTTTGTGTTTCGTGGTTTTTATCACGGCTTATTTTCTGTTAAGAGGCATTCACAACTAAGCTAGTAGACAGTGAACCACAATTATTGACAATACTTACAAATAATTCCATCAACATAACAACAGTGCAAAACTGCGGAAAAGGTAACGTAACTGTGTGCAAATGAAACGATATTTCTCAATTTATTATTTGATAATTGTGAATTTTGGGCTGTAATCGTCGACGTCAACTCAAAACTTATCCCGGCTTACCGTGCCAGCCCGCTCCATGTAATAGTAATTTAAAACTCTGTCTTTCAATAAGCTTAGATGGTGACTGGGCTAGATGGCATGTCAGTCACACAGACAAATAGGCTGATGTTTTATATAAATATCCTGAATTCAAAACATAGTCCTAATCCCAAAATACTTTAGTGGCTCTGATATGGGCCTGTATAAGCTTCTTTGTGTACCGGTATAGAGTAGGGTAGTATTTCTTTATTCTAGGGTTAGGTTTAGAGTTTTTATTTGAGTTATGGTTGGAGTTTTTGTTCCTCTAAAGCATCTAAATCTCGAGAAAACAACGACCTTGATTAATAAATTATTTTATAAAGGAATAACTATATATAATCTCGGAGACTCAACATTCAGCTTTGCCTGGCTAGATTTGTTGCATGACTCATCATTTCTGATTTTCTTTGGCAGACTACAAAATTTCTCCTAAACTCTGTTGGTGACTGTGGTGAGAATCATTTGGGATGAGAAACGAAGAGAGACCATGATGTTCACCACCTCTTGTTTTACTGAAAACATAACCTCCTGGCAGAGGTAACTAATACATTTATAACTAATACATATCTAACTAGAAATACGAATGCACAATAATCTGTGAAATCTTCGATGGCATATATCGTATTCGTATTATACATTATACAGTACCCAATTCTTGGTCGCCTTTTCTACCCCCCACCCCCCAAAAGTTTCAATAATTCATCCTAACATCCCCTGTGGGATTTTCCCCATCCATGGTCCTCAGACCTCAATTCTGAAATCAGATTTTAGATATTGTCTATTATATTATGAGAACATTCATATCCTTCGTAAAGATAAAAGCCTGTTATGTACTTGGAAATTAATCGGCAATGAGGAAGCCGCTTCGTCATGTATTATTTTGAACGTTATCTCGGTCAATATTTAACCGTTTTCAATTCTGAAAACAGATTTGGAATTACCTAGTCAAAGTACATAACATAATATTATGTTATGCAAACGTGTATACCTTTCGCAAAACCCTGCTTACATGTATGTACTTAAAAATTAATCAGCCATGTTTGTGCCGTTTTTCTCCTCAATGAATATTGGCCGATTAAAACAGTTCACGCAAAAGGTGTACTTGGAACTTACAGGTTGGTCTTAGAATCATTTCTGTGGTGAGAATAATTTGGGATGAGAAACGAAGAAGGAGACCATGATGTTAATTATCATCTGCATGTTATGAGGAATAAATTAAAACCGTTTCTATGACTACAGCTAGGAGACTAGAGCTGCCGATACTTTTGAGATATTCTACAAACAAACAAACATACTTTACTTTGATGAAGGGCTCCACTCAAAATGTCAGTTTTTCATTTCTAAAAATCTCAGTAGTTCACTGACAGAGGGAACTAATACATTTATAACTAATACTGTACATATCTAACTAGGAATAGGAATTTGAATTTATTTGAATTTATTAGCTTCGCTATACATTACTTAACAATTACAAATTACAATAACAAAACAGTAATTACAAAAAAAAAATTACTTATAACAAAAAAACAAGAAAGGCAGGGTGACCGCAACAGCATTGCCAATTACTGCGGGCCCAAAATCCGAATCCGCAATAATCCCCTCGCTCACCTTTTCTACCCCCCCCCCCCCCAAGTGTTTCATTCTAACACCCCTGCAGGATTTTCCCCATCCATGGTCCCCAGTCCTCACACGCCATGTATTAATTTGTTGATCACACTTTCCAAAAGGCCGTTTCGTCGTGGAAATTTATTTTTTATTTTGTTAGTTATCTCGGCCAATATTTAACCGATTTCGATTCTGAAAACAGATTTGGAATTACCAAGTCTAAGTACATAACATACGTGTCTATTATATTATGCGAACATGCATATGCTTCGTAAAAACCTGTTATAATGTACATGTACTTAGAAATTAATTGGCAATGAGGAGGCCGCTTTGTCGTGTATTATTTTGAACGATATCTCGGTCAATATTTCGCCGTTTTCAATTCTGAAAACAGATTTGGAATTACCTAGTCAAAGTACATAACATACGTGCCTATTATGTTACGCAAACATGTATACCCTTTGTAAAAGCCTGCTTACATGTACATGTATGTACTTAAAAATTAATCAGCCATGTTTGTGCCGATTAAAACGGTTCACGCAAATGGCGTACTCTGAACCATGCGATCATGAGTTTTGGTAGCTTGGCAGAATTGTTCTTTATTACTGGAACTGATTCTTCTTTCAAGATGCTGTTTATGTCGTCGTTCCCACGCACACTTTCTTCAAAACCCTTGTTGGATGTCAAACGCTGACGGATTTGTTGGTTTAGTTAACTCGCGATCTTCCGAGACTTTACATTCGATCTCGTCACCCACGCGTTTACGATTCGTGTTCGACGTGTCGGATTTGAAAGTCTTTTGTAGATCCACCCACATATTGTATTTGGGCGCAAGTTCAGGTTGCTTCTTTCGCAAGTTCAGGTTGCTTCTTTTCGCAATTTCGTTTCGACCGAGTTTCTATATCTGTCTTTGAACCATGGTAAACGTTCGATAATGCTCTTGCATCTAGTCCGCAAGAATAATCCGTCAATGTATGTTCGTATTAAATCCTTAAATTAGGAAATCTTGATACGATGCATTGAACCATACGATCACGAGTTTTGGTAACTTGTCAGAATTGTACTTTTTTGCTGCATCTGATCCTCTTTCTAACTCTAATATCTCTGCTCTAACCATTGAGCTCTAACGTTTGAGCTACCAGAACTCAGATGGCAGAACGAAGGCTACGTCGCGTACTAGTTCGTATACGTGCGACATACGTACTGCTAATTCAGCAGTCTCGACATGTCTGTATATCTTATCAGAATATATTAAATGTGACTTGCAGTTTGGTTATTTAATATGATAAATTGTTTGCTACTCAAGCTTTAACGCAAACTCAGAAAATGTTTCTGAGCTCCAGATGGGAATCGAACCCGCAACCTTCATGATCTCCAGTTAGACGCTCTAACCATTGAGCTACCAGAACTCAGATGGCAGAACGAAGGCTACGTTGTGTACTAGTTCGTAGGTGCGACATAACGCAAACTCAGAAAATGTTTCTGAGCTCCAGATGGGAATCGAACCCGCAACCTTCATGATCTCCAGTTATACGCTCTAACCATTGAGCTACCAGAACTCAGATGGCAGAACGAAGGCTACGTTGTGTACTAGTTCGTAGGTGCGACATAACGCAAACTCAGAAAATGTTTCTGAGCTCCAGATGGGAATCAAACCCGCAACCTTCATGATCTCCAGTTAGACGCTCTAACCATTGAGCTACCAGAACTCAGATGGCAGAACGAAGGCTACGTTGTGTACTAGTTCGTAGGTGCGACATAACGCAAACTCAGAAAATGTTTCTGAGCCCCTGCAGATGGGAATCAAACCCGCAACCTTCATGATCTCCAGTTAGACGCTCTAACCATTGAGCTACCAGAACTCAGATGACAGAACGAAGGCTACGTTGTGTACTAGTTC
The DNA here is from genome assembly GCA_035772405.1 of Chrysogorgia sp. JL179-B06. Classification (NCBI taxonomy): domain Eukaryota; kingdom Metazoa; phylum Cnidaria; class Anthozoa; order Scleralcyonacea; family Chrysogorgiidae; genus Chrysogorgia; species Chrysogorgia sp. JL179-B06. The sequence continues at coordinate 204,119 of JAYKKM010000213.1, read as the reverse complement.
GTAGGTGCGACATAACGCAAACTCAGAAAATGTTTCTGAGCCCCTGCAGATGGGAATCGAACCCACAACCTTCATGATCTCCGGTTAGACGCTCTAACCATTGAGCTACCAGAACTCAAATGCAGGCAGAACGAAGGCTACGTTGTGTACTAGTTCGTAGGTGCGACATAACACAAACTCAGAAAAATGTTTCTGAGCCCCAGACGGGCAACCTTCACTGATGATCTCCGGTTAGACGCTGTAACCATTGCGCTACCAGAACTCAGATGGCAGAACGAAGGCTACGTTGTGTACTAGTTCGTAGGTGCGACATAACGCAAACTCAGAAAAATGTTTCTGAGCCCCAGACGGGCAACCTTCACTGATGATCTCCTGTTAGATGCTCTAACTATTGAGCTACCAGAACTCAAATGCAGGCAGAACGAAGGCTACGTTGTGTACTAGTTCGTACGTGCGACATAACGCAAACTCAGAAAAATGTTTCTGAGCCCCAGACGAGAATTGCTTTAGTCGTCTTTGGTGACATTATTTTCGATCTCTTCACCCCATGCTGAGACGTTTTCTTCAGTGTCTCCTGCAGTCAAAATTTTCTTTTCGATCGCTTGTTTGACGTCCTTGATCGTCATCATTATTTTGGAACTCGAAGTCTTCTGTCGACTTCATCTTCGTTTACAAGTTCACGTATATAATTACGAAACTAGTCTTACGATCTTCGACTCCCCGTTTAGTTCCAGTCAATAAATTATGAGTGATAACTGAACAATTTATAACTCGATATATTTATAACGAATACATTTATAACTAATACATTTATAACTAATACATTTATAACTGATATATTTATAACTAATATATTTATAACGAATACATTTATAACTAATACATTTATAACTGATATAACTAATATTTACACTTAACATCATAAATTATTGTTAGTAAGACAATTTACTATAACTAGAAATTACTATCGCAAGGAAAGTGCTGCCTCAAAGGCCATTGCATAGGCAGTGTAGTCAGTTTTGATGACATTTCAAAGGTGAACCCTGGGATTGATTCAGATTGTATAAATTGTAACGGACATGTTAATCAAGAATGATATAGATTGTAGAGTCAGCACGTAGGTCTCATGTTGTACATGTAGTTGATGTTTGGTTTGCATTTGGCAGGTATATAAAGTTATTGAAGTGACAGTGAGTGGAGCGGAAAACATGCACTTGATTGCATTTCAAAATTGTCTTTAGAGTCGTGCGAGCAGAACCCTGATATACAGTACAAGCAAGTACCGCTACCTCGAAGGCTGTGCGAGTGCGTTCGAAGCATGTACGTGAACGTATTGGAAAGGGTGAATGGAGATGTGATTGTGAAGTTCTATGACAGCGATATTAGGCTCGTAACTTATTCCGGTGTCCCAGCGGATAGTGTCCCCCCCGGACATTATCCGCTAGCGAAGTGTCTCCCCGGACAGTAAATGTTAAAAAGCACTATATCCATGTTTATCCGCGTTTAAAAATGCGAGAGGTCATAGTGCGATGTGAAATGCTTTTATTGTTTTGTGCAATTGTATAAATTATTTGGAAACTTGATTTGAGACTTTACAGCACAGAATGTTGTAATTGTATACTGGAACGGGAACGGTAAAATAGTGTAAAATTGAAATGAAATAAGTAGTATTGTGGTACTTAATTATTATTATAAGTGTTAATGTTGACTATTGAAATTGGAAGCGAGTTCCTCCAATATGGAGTCAGTTTATGTGGTAATATCGGTTGCTTGGATGTGTTTGGAGCGAATGTAACTTTGATTTGCTTGTTGGCTTGCAAGATTGCTCGTGTGATATCGAGATGTTGCAATCAACAGTCAACAAGCAATCTTGATAATTTAACTGATAATCTAAAAATAGATTATTGAGTGCATTTTCCAAAGAATGGTAGATTGTTAGTTGCCATAAACAAATCACAGGCAAATGAATGGGTCACTATATTGTAAAGAATATATTTTATCGGAAACTGAAACCATTTCTGGCACATCAGTTAAAAGCAAGAAGGTTTTATTAACAGCTAGAATTGCTTATACAAGTATAAAGGCTATTTCCAGCACACAATATGACATTTAGGAATGATGAATCCCATGCATGCATTAATATTTGTTATTTGATGATGTATTATCGCAGTCAACGACATGGCTACACATTGTTTATCAGCATTTTGTTTAAATTGTTTTGTATTGCCTTCGCTAAAATCAGCACATATTGTTGTACTTGGATTTTCTTCGACATCATTTGCCATTCTTGACATTTGAGCGAACAACACTATTACTTGACTTTGACATATTTGTTCTGTCAATCTCTTTGTTGGCAAATGTAAAAAATACACTGAGACCAGCTGAAATAACATCAACATTTTTTCACAAACGCAGATAATGTCTGATCGGAATACTGATCAGTGCGCACACAATATTCCTGTGAAAAATAATAAAGTCACAACAATATACACCTAAAATAGAAGGAAAACTGTATTCATAAACAAAACAATTTGATGGCAAGAAATCGCAGATATACCTCGCAGTCACTGAGCCATATTTCCGTTCGGTGAGCGTTAGGTGAAACTATCTTAGTCGTCTTACCTTGACAAGAGAATACTTCCTCACTGAAGGCAGAACAGATCGTTCAAACTTCCCAGCGTTGACAAGTTCCGAACGGCGAAAGGTAGAAGTTTTACACGTGTATTAAAGTTCTACGTCACAAAACGTCATAAAATGGAACAAATATCCCGACATCTCGACAGAGGGCAATTTACACAAATCGAGATTGCGTTGACTATAATAGGTCCGCGAAGAGATCTGGGTACGAGGACACAGAACCTAAGTCAAGATTAGTGTGCTGCCCACGGCAGCAATAAGTGTTAAGAAAACTTTCAAGAGAACTCAGTGAAATATTAATATTTCCCTTTATGACCTGATCGATTGCGCATTCGTAGTTAACCACTCCAGGGCAAATAGCTATTTGATACGAAAAGATAATTTAAGGAAATTTTTGTTGGGCTGAGAGGAGTAAAGATTTCGATTATTGCTACCTAATTGGTGACTATTATTATTGTTGAAATCGATACGATCCGTTGAACCGTACGATCACGAGTTTTGGTAGCTTGGATTAATTCTAATTTTTTGCTGCATCTGATTTTTATTTTTCTAACTGCCGTCTCTGTTGCCGTTGCCACACATATGACTTTCTTCTCAATCGTTATTAAATCTCAAGCGCTGAATTTCTTCCTTTAGTTGATTCACCTAATTAACATCATCTTTCGCGTCTTTATTTTCGATCTCTTCGCCCCATGCTGAGACGTCTTATTCAGTGTCTTCCCCAGTCGAAAATTTCTCTTCGATCGCTTGTTTCACGTCCTTGATCGTCATCATTATTTTCGAACTCGAAATCTTCTGTCGACTTCTTCCATCTTCGTTTGCAAGTTTAGCGTGAGTTAAAGGATATATTTTAAGAATAACACTTAGTTATAGTGAGCACAGCTTCCGCTGGTCATCCGTTACCTCATTCTCGTGAGGTCTCTCTGTCTCTAGATCGAACTCGTCGAAATCACCAGTACTTGTAACCCGTTGGAGATACCGCGTGTTGCGAATTTCCCTCCCCAAGCATCAACGACAAGTCACAATTTACACAAACAAAAATCACACACGACGTCTCGTCTTTCTCACAAACAAGCACTGACACCATCACACAGTTACCATCGCACAGTCACTTCTCACTCTTGACTTTTGGTATCGAACATTCCAATCTTTAATCCAACATGACGGTATCGGATTACTCTCAACTCTTCGCCTTACCACGTTATGCATTCCAGTTCACGTATAATCACGAAATTAGTCTTACGATCTTCAACACCCCGTTTCAGCTTCAGTCAATAAATTATGAACGTTAACTGAACAGTTTACGTTTCTCCCTTACATTTCTCAACATGGTTAGCCAAACTCGTGAGCGATCTGAACGTTGTGGTTCGCACCCCGTAACCGCATCATATATTATCAGGATTGCATGTATTCCCTTTCAGTTGGGTTTTCCGTTCAACTAATAGTGATAAACTGAATTGTCGAGCGCTTAAAACATGAGCAACCTTATCCTGCATGACTCTAAATAAATCATACCGTATCATCATTTTAATAACACATATATCGAGATTCGAGATCAGGAACTCAAGGAATGCGTATGTTACGAGTCATTCAATAGTAATTATGGTAACCTACAGATAGCTCAATGGTTAGAATATCTTCTTTGTGGTCAGATGGTTTGCGAGTTTAATTCTCAGGGACTCAGAAATGGTCTGAATGAAGATGAACTTCAGCCGCAAAGATTACGTCTCACATAATTTTAACTCAACATAATAAACAAACATGATAACAACATAATGAAATGTTGGTATTTGAATAAAATAATGATATAGAAGTCGTGCGTTGGGTAGGCAGTGTAAAATACGAATTAAAAGTACTAAAAGGCTGGTGTACTGCTGAAATACTGAATAGGAGGTGTAACGTTTTGAGTGAAGGCTCTACGTCCTTTCTCGTTCAAGGCCGCGAAAGAGAAAGTGGAGAAGCGCTGAGGAATGTAATGTAACAACTTCTCTTCTTAGGGCCTGTTTATATGATCCGGGACGTCCAGGTATACCGGGATCTCGGCTTGTGTTGGGAATTGTGTGAAAAGGAGATAATTCCATGTACTTGTTATTTATAGGATTAGGAAAACAAATGACGCATATAGTTTAATTAATTAGTTATAGATGACAGATGTGATATAATTGATAAGAAAGATAGTACAGAGTTGATTTTGAACGAGACAACTGTGAGACATTTGAGTGATTTTGAACGAACGTGAATTAAACTAACTTGAGAATTGTTGGGTCGAACACAGACGTTTAGTCTTATTTCCAACACTTGTATATAATTTACTGTTAGTTTCGCAGTTGCGTTTATATGGAGACTGGGACATCCCGCCTGACCGGTTGAAGCAACCGAGATCCCGGTACACCGGGATCCGGGATGAAGTGAATTGAAATTTAAAACGTCGTCTGTCCAGGTAAAATATCCAAAAAGTGGCAAAATGAAAAAACATTCGTTGTGATGGTTTTTATGCGAATAAAATTATTTTTTGTTTCATTGAGAAATTATTATCAACATTTTCACGCATCCCGGATATATAAACACGGGATGAAAACGTCTCGGGCAACCGGGACATCCCGGTATACCGGGATCATATAAACAGACCCTAAGAAAACTCTCTTTCGCGGACTTGGAAGTCTCTACGCAGGAGAGAATCCTTCGTGAAGGAATGAAACGTCAAGTGATATTTACGTTTCACTCTCCAATTAAAGGTCGTTCACTTGAAACGTTCGACTTCCTATTCACTATTTTGGTGGTACAGTAAGCTTTTAGTATTTTTGATTGGTATTTAAATCAGGTCTTAGTTGGTCTTCAGTCTGTTAATGAATAAAAACTCTCGTTACCTTTTGGCTTCTCGTTAACTTTTCTTGTAGCTTAACTTTTAACAATGGTCTACTAGCAAATCGCCTATACGGGAAATTTAATGGCAGTCTCACGTGATCATTGACGTCGTGTTAAACACTTTGAAATTCAAACCTTTTTTATTCATTTATTCACGAAATGTTTTTACTTAAAACTGAAATCGGATTAAGGTGCCTCTCTATAAGCGATCCCCATAACTCAAATTGCTCTAGTGTCAAAGTGATAATTCGTGTTTGTTCGTTATATTTCTTTCATTGGACCTGCATATATTCAAACAATATTAATAATTTTTTGTTAATTAACAATACATGTACCTTCATTATACTGCACTTATTAATCTCTGTAAATATAATAATTTTCTTCTATCTTTATTATTTAATGATAATTCTCTTTAAACTTTATATAAACCTTTTTGAACTGATTATATGTAAATAGATTAACAAATAACTTCCACTAGGGGTCTTATTTAAAAAGCCTTTTAGGTTTCTAGTAGACCCCTAGCCCAAAAAAAATGAAAATTCTCAATTATGTAAATAGTTCAAATGCATGGGCGAAATAAATAATAATAATAATAATAATTTTAAAAAAAAATGTTCATTTATACAAACTGCGAATTTAAAGTCATGTAGCAATGTGATATATCATTCAACGCGTAACTATTTATATAGTATTTAAGTTTGACAGCGCAAGCAATTAGGGAGGATAGAACGCTCTCATATGACAAAAGAAGGAAAATAGCTCGAACTTCGAATTTCCAGTTCCTGACACGAAAGCATATTCATGAATATACGTTACATATAGCATAGATAAGTAACAGAATAAAACTCCAGACAAGTAGTGTTGCGAATTATTCGTTAACCTGCTACATTTACATCATACATTAATCAATGCTAACTGGATGCATGTAACAAGCATTCAGCTCAATATATAAATACTAGTTGACAACATCGCATAACTGAAATACCATCGTAACAAATTGAAGTTCTAAGCTCAGCTCTGTAATCAAGTCATATTGTACGAGTAATCAATTAGTTTTTAAAAATATTACAGCATGGCGATTCTTTGCTTTAACCACATACATTTTTGAAACATGTGAATTTGCGAAACTTGCGCTTTGGCAGAAGTATGACTACTATGACCGCTAAGTATAGCAAAGCTAGGTAAACTGCAAAGCTGTAGCTATAGACATGAAGATGTGCTGATATAACCCGAAATACCAGGGATTTCGCGCAAGAAGTTATACGAAAGTTGCCAGAAATATTGCAATAATTTCCATCACGATATTTATCACACCCTATTGGCTATTGACCCTGTTCGAATTTCCTACGAAACCTCCAATTTTATTTATCGCCACGCACGCACGGCGGTCTCGGATGGTTAACAGTAGCCATTAATATAAATGGTTTTTTAGCTTCTTTCGATAATACACTTAGCACGTTTGTAATCATCAACAACTATCCGTCAATGTATATCGTATTTTGGGTTCAAGTGTTCAACAATCTCCCAAATATAGGAAACTTCATCTCGTCTGGAAACTCGGCCTTATCGACTCCGAAATCGGGTCATCAATCCCTTCAAATGTACAATCACAAGTTTTTATGATTTTTCTACTTTCTAGCTGCTGTATCATTGCTAAATCTCAAACGCTGAATTTGCTGCTTTTGTACATCACGGCTTTACTTCAGTTTTGATCTCTTCGCCCCATACTGAGACGTCTTCTTCAGTTTGCGAAACTCACGAGCGATCTGAACATTGTGGGTCAGCACCCGTAACCGTATCATATAATCATTATTGTAAAACTAAATCTCCATCATTTTAAACATGTTAAAGATTAACTGGTTGCAAATATATATCTAGATTCAAGACAAGGAAACTCAATGAATGCGAAGGCCACGAGTCAATAGACTATAGTAATTATCGTAACTTACAGCTAGCTTAATGAATAGTTAGATCATCTGCTTGGTGGTTAGAAGGTTGAGGGTTCGATTCCCTGGGACTCAGAAATGGTCTGAATGAAGAGGAGCTACAGTGTAGCAAAGATTACCTTTCACATAATTTTAACTCAACATAATAAACAAACATGATAACAACATAATGAAATGTCGGTATTTGAATACAATAATGATATACAAGTCGTGTGTTGCGTAGGCAGTGTCACATACGAATTAAAAGTACTAAACGGCTGGAGTACTACTTAAATACTGAATAGAATGTGTAACGTTTTGAGCGAAGGCGCCTCTTCGTCTTTTTTCTTCTCTCCTTGTAGGCCACGAAAGGAAGGGCGTTCACTCGAAATGTTAGACTTCCTATTCATTATTTTGACAGTACAGCAACCTTTTAGCATTTTTGATTGGTATTTAAATCAGGTCTTAGTTTGTCTTCAGTCTGTTAATGAATAAAAAACTCTCCTTACCTCTTGGCTTCTCGTTAACTTTACTTGTAGCTCGACTTGTACCTTGATCTTATCACTTTCTCTTTCAAACAAACAATGGTCTACTTTGCGTCACCTATCCAGAAAATTAAATAGTAGTCTCACGTGATCTTTGACGTCATCATTCTCAGATTTTCTTATATTAAGGGCAATAAGGGACGAGAAAGGCTTTTCTTGGCTATTCTCGTGTTAAACATTTTGAAATTCAAATATTTTTTACTCATTTACGCACGAAACGTTTTTACTTAAAGTGCCTATCCAGTCTGCGGGGATTTTACATATTTCTGATCTTTGGATTCTTCTGAAAAAAATCAGAGGAAAAAAATTGTAATATATCTTGTCGTTCGAAAATTGCATCTTCACGCTCTTTCCCCCCGCTAAAGTTCACAGGAAGTGACGTCAACGCAGGTAGACGCGATATTTTGCGGTGTGATTCAGCAATGAAATACAGTGAAAGTTTGGCTTTGAACTTTAAACACCCTGTTTAGACAAAATTCACTCAATTCCTAAACATTCACTGTTGAACAAAGTAACAAAATATTGCGTGTCCCTGCCCTGACGTCACTTCCTGTGAACTTTAGCAGGGGAAAAGGCATGAAGAAGCAATTTTCGAACAATAAGATATTTTTTCATTTCTTTTTGGTAGAACACAGATTACGAATATGTAAAATCCACACAGGCTGGATAGGAACTTTAATTATTGAAATCTGTCGGGGATATTTTCAGCATAATTAAGGCTTACGTAATGTTACGCAATGTTTATGTAAGATCGGGACATGATCGGAGAGCGCTCGGTAGGAGAAAAGGGCGGGAAAAAAGGGACAAAAACAGTGAACACATGTGAGGGTTTGCGAGCTATATTATTGTAAGTTTCTGGTTTGAATTAAAGTGATACGAGATCAAAACATTCGCGACACAGTGGCGATCCTGCAAGGACGGCGTTACATGGAAAAGTGCGAGAAAAAAACGACAATTTAAACGGTTTGTGAGAGAATTTGTGAGTACAAAAGTTGACCAAAATATCCAAGATGGCCGACGTCGAGAAAAAGATCGAAGGTAAGCTTCGTTTGTTAGAATTTAACGTGGAACAAACACCTAAAATCATTGATTCAGCTGACCTTAAAGCTATTGAGAGACATGTGAGCGTTTTAGAATCAATTATTGAGAAAATTCATGAGCTGGAATTACAATATCAAGAGATTAAAATTGAGAACGGTGAGGATGCTAGTGAAGTTAGAGTTTGGACTGAAGCTGTAGAAACAAAGCTTGGGAAATTTGAACACATAGCTAAAGATGTAAAACATGTAGCAAGTGAAATAAAGTACAATGAGAAAGAACAACTTGCAGAACAGAAACGCAAGCAAGTTTTAGAGAATGAAATTCAGTTAGAAAAAGCAAAGCTTGAAGTAAGATCAAAATTTGAAGCAAGCCCAAAGTCCCCAAGTGTTGGAGCTAAGTTGCCGAAGCTTGTCATTAGCAAATTTCAAGGCACATATTTAGATTGGGTGCGATTTTGGAATCAATTTGACACTGAAATAGATAAGACTACTATAACACAGGTAGCCAAATTTTCCTACTTGAGAGAATTACTCATACCCAGTGCCCGGGTGTTGATTGAAGGTCTACCATTCTCATCTGAAGGTTATGAGAGAGCGAAAACAATCCTAAAAACCAAATATGGTCAAACAAGCGAAGTGGTAAATGCACACATACAGTGTATTATTGGGTTACCCAAAGTACAGGTAGCAGACCCCGCCAAAGTGTATAAATTTTATGAGACACTTGCTAGTCATGTGCAAACACTGGAAACATTGGGAAAACTAAAAGAGATTGGGGGGTTTGTACGTGCCACTCTAGACAAATTACCTGCAATAAGACCTGATCTAGTTCGTCTTGATGACGAATGGCAACAATGGGGATTCCCACAACTGGTAGAATCTCTAAGGAAGTGGTGTGATCGCAATCCGGCGCAGACAAGTGAGCGTAGCAGTCGGGGTGATGGTCATAGCAGTCGAGGTGATGGTCATAGCAGTCGGGGTGATGGTCATAGCAGTCGGGGTGATGGTCATAATCGTGGACATGGTCATTCCTACCAAGCTTCTCTTCACCAAGCTCGAGTTTGTGTTTATTGTGATGCTCCAGATCACAAAGCGATGGAGTGTAAGAAAGTTCCTGATGTGAGAGAGCGAAGAAAAATCCTGAGTGAAAAGCGACTCTGCTTTAACTGCACTGGCTTGAGGCACCAAGCAAAGGACTGCAAGAGCAAATACAACTGTCAAAAGTGTGGTGGTCAACATCATACTTCCATTTGTGTCCAGAAACCTGGGAAAGAGCAAATGCTGGTGGCAACAGGTGAATCTACTGTTATCTATCCTATAGTAGTGATCTCTGTAGATGGGATCAAATGTAGAGCACTCCTGGACTCGGGTTCAGGCAGTTCGTATGCCTCATCATCATTAATCAAGAATCTGAACAAGAAACCAACCCGTACCGAACACAAGCACATTGAGATGATGGTCTGTTCGACAACCCAAAAGGTCCACAGTTATAAGGTGAACATCTCGAGTGTGGATGAGAATTTTGAAATGTCAACAATGCTCAACAAAGTGGATAAAAGTGTGCTACTTACAATCCCAAACCCTGGTTATGAAGAGCTGTTGAAGAGATACAATCATTTGGAACAAGTGGTCATAAATGACAATGACACTAAGCAAGAACTGCCAATTCATGTCATATTGGGAGCAAGTGATTATTCGAGAGTGAAAACCGAAACGAAGCCAAAGATTGGCCAATCACTTGAGCCAATAGCCGAGTTTACAAGACTTGGTTGGACGGTGATGTCTGCAGGAACTGAGTCTAGTTCATCCAACACCTATATGACTAGAACATCCGGTGCAGAATACCAAGAGCTATGCAGTCTAGATGTATTGGGCCTCAAAGACCGACCAGAGGGTGATCAGCAAGTCGTGTACGAGGAGTTTGCAGAACAACTAAGTCGTAACGAGGACGGACGGTATGAAACAAATTTGTTATGGAAACCCGCACATGGTACCTTACCAACAAATGAACGTGGAAGTATAAAGCGATTGGATAGTCTGGTGAAGAAACTAGTAAGAGAACCAGAACAGTTCGAGAAGTATGATAACATTATCCAAGAACAGTTAAACGAAGGTATTGTAGAGAGAGCTGTTGAGGAGCCACAACTGGAGAGCGCAGAGAATGAGAAAGATCCTGCTGGTGACAATCTACCAAGCTATGCCAAACAGCAGTTGGGAGTTAGCAGTGGTGAAACAAAGTTGCTAGGACTCTCGTGGAACAAAACCGATGACACCCTTGCTGTTGCGTTTCTGAAGAAACCAGTTGAGAGAACGAAGAGAGAGATTCTACGATTCCTTGCATCAGTTTATGACCCACTTGGAATTGTATCGCCGGTGACCCTACTCGGCAAATTCATCTTTCGCGAAGTTTGTGATCAAAATCTTCCGTGGGATGAGAAGATATCAGATAACCTCGGGCAACAATGGCTAAAGTTCCTGAAATACCTTCCCGAGAAGGTCCAGTTTGCAAGAAGTATCCCGAGATACCGAGAGCCGTTGAATGAAGTGGAGTTACACACGTTTGGAGACGCAAGTGGTTCTGGAGTTTCCGCCGTAGTGTACGTGGTCGTTAAACAACCTTCGGGAGAAAGTACGGGGTTGATAGCATCGAAATCGCGATTGGCCAAGAAGAATCTCACGATCCCAAGGCTGGAGCTCGTGTCGGCACATATGGCAGCAAACTTAGCTGCCAATGTACGAATTGCACTCGAAGGTTACCCAGTGAGCGCGGTTTACGGATGGTTAGATAGCCTAGTCGCCCTCCATTGGATCAGAGGAGGAGGAACATATAACCAATTTGTATTCAATCGAGTGAGAAAGATCAACGAGAAAGATTTCATTACGTGGCGACATGTTGGTACCGACCTTAACCCCGCAGACCGAGGCAGCAGAGGATGCGAAGTAAATCGTTTGACTGATGAGTGGCTCAACGGACCAGATTGGCTGACAGATCCAGACAAGTGGCCGGCGTCGGTGATGACGGAGCCCAACAAAGACTCGGAAGCAGAAGCCAAGAAGATACGAGAAACCCTTGCGACGGCAGTGGAGATGGAAGATAGTTTTGACGCACTCTTGGTGAAACATCCTTACTGGAAGACAATCCGTGTCAACTCCTGGATAGCAAGACTCGTCCGTAACTGCAAGACTCCAAAACATTTGCGAACCTACGGACCCCTGACCACCGCAGAAACCGAGCAACAAGTGAAGTGGTGGATACGAAGAGTGCAAGAGAGAAATAGTAAAACGGAGAAGTTTCGCGAAGATCAGCTAACCCTAAACCTACAACTAAATAGCGAAGGTATCTACGAGTGTAGAGGTCGGATCCAAGGAAGTTATCCCGTGTATCTACCGCCTAAAGTCACCCTTTCCGAGAAGATCGTGCAAGATGCCCACGAGTTGACTCTCCACGGGGGAGTTGGCCTTACGATGGCTCTCGTTCGCCGTGATTACTGGATACCACGCCTGCGCCAGCTTGTGAGAAGTGTCTACACTCACTGTTATGGTTGCAAGAAATTTCACACGACGGCATTTCACAAACCTCCCCCGGGAAACCTACCTGTCGAGCGTACCGAAGGTTCGTCGCCGTTCCAAGTAGTCGGCGTAGACTATGCAGGCCCAATGGCCTACAAAGTATCCAAGAAGAAAGAGGGCAAAGCATACATTTTGCTTTGTGCATGCAGTCTATCGAGGGCAATCCACCTAGAGCTGCTGACAGACCAAACAACCGAGGGATTCATCCGCTGTCTAAAACGAATCATCGCCAGAAGGGGGAGACCTTCTACCATCTACTCAGATAACGGGAAAAGTTTCGTAGCCGCGGCGAAATGGTTGAAAGTGATAATGAAAGAAGAGAAGTTACAAGATTATCTGGCCCACCACAATATCGAATGGAAGTTCAATTTGGCGAAAGCACCCTGGTGGGGTGGACAATTTGAACGGTTAATCGGAGTAATGAAACAAGCGCTTTACAAGTCGATCGGTCGAGCCGTTCTGTATCTTAATGAATTGGAAGAAGTTTTACTCGATGTGGAGATAGCTGTTAACAATCGTCCGTTGTCGTATGTCGAAGACGATGTTCAACTCCCGATTTTGACACCGAATCTGATGATGTACGGGCAGTCAAACGTTTTACCAGAAACGGACGTAGATTCCATCGAAGAAACCGAACTGCGAAAGAGGGCGAGACACTTACGTCGTCGTAAGGACGTTTTGTGGTCGCGTTGGGCCAGTGAGTACGTGAGAGGTCTGAGGGAAAGACATAACCTGAAACACAAGAGCAAGAGTTTGTCGTTGAAAGTTGGTGACGTGGTTCTCATGCAAAGCGAGCTGCGAAATCGAGGTAAATGGAATATCGGAGTAGTCGTGAAGCTCATAAAAGGAAGAGACGGGGAGATTCGGGGAGCGAGATTGAGAGCGGGAAAATCGTATATGGAACGGGCAGTTCAACTATTATGTCCAATGGAGCTGAGCTGTGATATCGAGAAGAACCAAGGACAATCGAAAGGTTTAGATCCTGAATCGAAGGAATTCACACCCAAACGAGCCGCGGCGGTGATTGCAAAGGAACGTATTCGAGATGTGTTAGCTGGAGAAGCTGCTGATGCGTGAACGGAGAACATTGGAACAATCTGAACTTGAACACTGTATCCTTGAACTGTAGTGTAGGACAATTGCCTTTTAATTTTAAGGGTTTTATTTGTTTTAATACGGTAAATCAAATAGGGGGAGAGTGTCGGGGATATTTTCAGCATAATTAAGGCTTACGTAATGTTATGCAATGTTTATGTAAGATCGGGACATGATCGGAGAGCGCTCGGTAGGAGAAAAGGGCGGGAAAAAAGGGACAAAAACAGTGAACACATGTGAGGGTTTGCGAGCTATATTATTGTAAGTTTCTGGTTTGAATTAAAGTGATACGAGATCAAAACATTCGCGACAAATCGGATTAAGGTGATGTGATACAACGCATTTTTTCGTGCAACTTGTTTTTCATCTCATTTATACTGCTAAAGAAAACTCCTTAACTCCATTTGTACTTTCAATAGAACGTACTACTGGAGACACGAAAACAAATAATCGGCGAAGATAATATATAATCGAGGCCTCGTTGTTGTAATAACTATTACTAGTTTATATGGCATACTGAGACTCCATCATAGCCTGTCATATCAAAGCGTTCCTTTAACAGCGCGATAAGCGATCTTCATAACTCAAATTGCTCTAGTGTCAAAGTGATCATTCGTGTTTGTTCAAATGTTCATTTATAATACAAACTGTGAATTTAAGTTCATGTATCAATGTGATATATCATTCAAGGTAATTGATAAAAGGAGAATAGTCGCGAATAGTGCGAATAGTCGGCGAATAGTGCGAATAGTCGGCGAATAGTGCGAATAGTCGGCGAATAGTCGGCGAATAGTGCGAATAGTCGGCGAATAGTGCGAATAGTCGGCGAATAGTGCGAATAGTGCAACTCAACTGTCTTCTTGAAAGCATGGTCGCATTTATACAAGAAGGAAAAGATGTCCGAGACGACAAAGACATTCTGTGAGGTATTTATTCCTTTTTTCTTTCTTTTATTAAACTATATAACTAAAATGAAAAGAATACTCGAGGTGACTGTTAATCTGTTATGTTTTAAGGCGATTTGTTTGTATATTTTATGTAAATTTATATGGCCGTATGCGCAAATATTGCTCACTAAACACTCCAAATCGGGGGAAATCAAGCATGTTAAGGACCTCGAGGCGATCGCATTTCGGCATGTAATTATGCAAATTCACTTTGAATTTGTAAACAAAGATTATCCGTCTGTAAATCATTTTATATGTATGAAATATGCATACAATTTACTCAACACGTCTCAGTGGGCATATAAGCAGTTAGGGCTGTTTTCTACAGGCACTGAAGCGTATTTATAAGTATACCTTATTCATAAAGGCTGCCGATTTAAAGTTATAGTAATTTTGAATTAAATTCAACACCAGCATGCTGTCTGAAATGGATTTTATGTCGGGGGTGTCCTTAATATAGTGGGATTTTGTGTTTGTATTTTGCATAAATTTGTTTTAAAAAAGAATTTTGCATTCAAAATTGTGTAGAAAAACATGTTATATTCACCTTTATATCCCACCTTTAAGGCAAATACATGATTTATGGGGAATTTGAACCCGAAAAAATTTATAGTATATAACATGCACATAGCTCTTTATGGTGTATATATGGGGGCCCCACAAAAACTATAAGCCCATGGGTCTATAGTATGCATGAATAACATGACAGTTTCACCTTTTTTGTTTTACACTTGACTCGTGTGATGAATATAACATGTTTTTCTACAGCCTTTATGAATAAAGTATACTTATAAATACGCTTCAGTGCCTGTAGAAAACAGCCCTAACTGCTTATATGCCCACTGAGACGTGTTGAGTAAATTGTATGCATATTTCATCCATATAAAATGATTTACAGACGGATAATCTTTGTTTACAAATTCAAAGTGAATTTGCATAATTACATGCCGAAATGCGATCGCCTCGAGGTCCTTAACATGCTTGATTTCCCCCGATTTGGAGTGTTTAGTGAGCAATATTTGCGCATACGGCCATATAAATTTACATAAAATATACAAACAAATCGCCTTAAAACATAACAGATTAACAGTCACCTCGAGTATTCTTTTCATTTTAGTTATATAGTTTAATAAAAGAAAGAAAAAAGGAATAAATACCTCACAGAATGTCTTTGTCGTCTCGGACATCTTTTCCTTCTTGTATAAATGCGACCATGCTTTCAAGAAGACAGTTGAGTTGCACTATTCGCACTATTCGCCGACTATTCGCCGACTATTCGCCGACTATTCGCCGACTATTCGCACTATTCGCCGACTATCCGCACTATTCGCCGACTATTCGCACTATTCGCCGACTATTCGCACTATTCGCGACTATTCTCCTTTTATCAATTACCATCATTCAACGCGTAACTAGATATATAGTATTTAAGTTTGACAGCGCAAGCGATTAGGGAGAATAGAAGGCTCTCATATGACAAGAGAAGGAACATAGTTCGAACCTCGAATTTCCGGTTCCTAACACGAAAGCATATTCATGAATATAGTAATATACGTTACATATAGCAGTGTAGCAAAGATTACCTTTCACATAATTTTAACTCAACATAATAACAAACATGATAACAACATAATGAAATGTCGGTATTTGAATACAATAATGATATTCAAGTCTTTGTAGCGTAGGCAGTGTCACATACGAATTAAAAGTACTAAACGGCTGGTGATAAAGTGTAAAACAGTTCTGAATTAATATAGTGATATCATTTTTATATATAGAAGTTTTACGCAGTTTATACATATTGTACATAGTTTAAGTTAACGTTTTTATAGTAGGTAACTTTTATGTAATTATATAGTACCAATCTATTACTTGTAAAGTTACGCAATTCAGTCTTAACTGCAATGTAACTTGGATTAATTAAACTAAACTATCAAACTATCAAACTGTACTACTTCAATACTGAACAGCAGGTGTAACGTTTTGAGTGAAGGCTCTTCGTCCTTTTCCTCTCTCCTTTAAGTCCGCGAAAGAACTTCCGGGCGTTTTAGTTTATTACGGAGAGCTGTTGTATTGCTGAGAAGCACTGAGAAACGTAATGCCACAGCTCTCCGCCTTAGAAAACTCTATTTCACGGACTTGGAAGTCTCTGTGGAGGAGTGAGTCCTTCGTCAGAGAGTGCAACGTTAAGTGACATTTACGTTTCACTCTCTAACGAAGGAGGAAGGGCGTTCACTCGAAAAGTTAGACTTCCTATTCATTATTTTGACAGTACAGCAACCTTTTAGTATTTTTGATTGGTATTTAAATCAGGTCTTAGTTGGTATTCAGTCTGTTAATGAATAAAAAAACTCTCATTACCTCTTGGTTTCTCGTTAACTTTACTGGTAGGCTGGTAGCTTAAGTTGTAGCTCGACTTGTAGCTTGGTCTTTAATACACTTTCACTTTGCTTGCCTACAGGAAATTAAATAGCAGTCTCACACTCTCACGTGATCTTTGACGTCATCATTCTCAGATTTTCTTGCATTAGGGGCCATAAGGGACGTGAAAGGCTTTTCTTGGCTATTCTCATGTTAAATATTTTGATATTCAAACCTTGTTTATTCGTTTATTCACGAAATGTTTTTACTTAAACTGAAATCGGACTAAGGTGCTTATTATACGACGCATTTTTTCGTGCCACTTGTTTTTCATAATCTCACTTATACTGCTAAAGAAAACTCCTTAACTCCATTTTTCAATAGAACGTACTATTCACGACATAACAAATAATCGTCGAAAATAGCAAATAATCGGGGCCTCGTTATTGCAATAACTATTACTAGTTTATATGGCATACTGAGACCTCATCATAGCCTCTCATATGTAAGCATACCTATTTTTAACAGCGCGACAAGCGATCCCCATAACTCAAATAGTTCTAGTGTCAAAGTGATCATTCGGATTTCTTCAAATGCTCAATTATATACAAATTACAGATTTTAAGTTTATGTAGCAATATCATTCAACACGTAACTAGATATAGTAATTAAGTTTGACAGCGCAAGTGATTAGGGAGAATAGAACGCTCTCATATGACAAGAAGGAGCATAGTTCGAACGTCCGGCCTCCTGACACGAAAATATATTCGTGAATATACGTTACATATAGCATAGATAAATAAAAGAATAAAACTCCAGACAAGTAGTGTTGCGAATTATTCGTTAACCTGCTACATTTACATCATGTATTAATCAATGCTAACTGGATGCATGTAACAAGCATTCAGCTCAATATATAAATACTAGTTGACAACATCGCATAACTCAAATACCATCGTAACTAAATTGAAGTTCTAAGCCGAGCTCTGTAATCTGTTAGTTCTATGGTAGGCTAGTAGCAGTAATCAATTTATTTTTAAAAATATTACAGCATAGCGATTATTTGCTTTGACCACATACATTTTTGAAACATGTGAATTTGGGAAACTTGCGCTTTGGCAGAAGTATGACTATTATGACCGCAGAGTGAAAAAGCTATAGGTAAACAAAGCTGTATAGACAGGAAGGAGTCGTCTTATGATAAAAGCAAGCGCCATATGTTGATATAACCAAATACCAGGGATATAGCGCTGTAAGAAGTTATACAAATGTTTCCAGAAATATTGTTAGAATTTCCATCACGATATTTATCACACGGTATTGACCGTATTCGGCGAATTTCCAACGAAATCTCAATTTTTATTTATCGCCACGCGGTCTCGCATTAATATAAATTGTTTTCTTAGCTTCTTTCGATAATACACTTGGCGCGTTTGTAGTCATTAACAACTATCCGTAAAAATGTATATCGTATTTTGGGTTTAACAATCTCCCAAATATAGGAAAACTTCATATCATACAGGACAAACATTGATAACAGCAATTTGTAATTGTTGAAGTTTTTATCCTGTTTTTAAATATTCGTAATAAATAAATAAATAAATAAATAAACTCAGCCTTATAGGATCTCGGCGGAAAAAGACCTCGAAATCGGGTCCAATATGATACGATGCATTGAAGTGTGCGATCACGAGTTCTGGTGGCTTGGCCCTCTCTGTCGCCGTTCCCGCACACTTTCTTTTAAATCGTTGTTAAATCTCAAATGCTGAATTTGTTTCTTTAGTATACAGCGCAGCTTTGGCCAGTTCAGTTTTGATCTCTTCGCCCCATGCTGAGACAACTTCTTCAGTTTCTCGCGCAGTGAAAATTTTCTTTTCCATCGCTGTCGCATGCTTTGGTAATCGAAATCTTCTGTCTGCTGAAGATTTAAGGATTTCTTTTAACGATGACACTTAGTGATCCAGTACAGCTCCGCATTTTGCCCCAAGTTGCTCATCCGTTTCCTCATTCTCGAAATTTCACGGGTAGACTCTCTGTCTCTAGAGGTCGAAATCACCAGTACTTGTTAACCCGCTGGAGATGCCTTGTATAGCTAATTTCCCTCCCCAAATATCAACGACATAGTCACTATTTAGTGTGGGTAGTCTCTCTGTCTCTAGAGGTCGAAATCACCAGTACTTGTATCCCGTTGGAGATGCCTTGTATAGCTAATTTCCCTTCCCAAATATCAACAACATAGTCACTATTTAGTTTGGGTAGTCTCTCACGGCATAGTCGCTATTTAGTTTTGAATCTTTTATTTCATCTCAAAATTGCACACGACGTCTCGTCTCTCTACAATCATCACATAGTTACTACACACAGTTACTACACGGTATCGAATCATTTCAATCACAGTTCTCGTATAATTACGATATTAGTCTGATGACTTATACGATATTAGTCTGATGACTAATACCCCGTTTAGGTCAAGAAATATGAACGCGACCTGGACAGTTTACGCTTCGCCCATCTCTACATTGTTTGCGATAATCACGAGCCATCTGAACGTTGTGCCCGTAACCGCATCATATAAGCATTAGATATTATTGTAAAACGAAATCTCCACCATCATTTTAAACATGTCAAAGACTATCTGGTTGTAAACATGTCGAGATTCGAGATTAGGAAACTCAAGGAATACGTAGGCCACGAGTCAATAGTCAATACTAAGTAATTATCGTAACTTACATGCAGCTACGTCGATATATAGTTACATCATCTGCCTTGTAGTGATAAGGTCGCGGATTCGATTCCCGGCTGGAACTCAGAAATGGTCTGAATGAAGACGAACTTCAGTAGCAAAGATTACGTCTCACATAATTTTAACTCAAGTACATAATAAACAAACTGCTGTACTGCAATTGGAGGTGTAACGTTTTGAGCGACGGCTCTTCGTCCTTTCTCCTATATATAACTCCTTCTGCCGCGAATGAGAAAGTGGAGAAGCGCTGAGGAATGTGAATACAACAACTCTCCGTCTTGCAAAACTCTTCTGTTTCGCATACTTGGAAGTCTCTGCGCAGGAGAGTAATATAATGCGTTTCACTCTCTAACGAAGGAGAAAGGTCGTTCACTCGAAACGTTAGACTTCCTATTCACTATTTTAACAGTACAGCAACCTTTTAGTATTTTTGATTGGTATTTGAATCAGCTCTTAGTTGGTCTTCAGTCTGTTAATGAATACAAAGCTCTCCTTACCTCTTGGCTTCTCCTTGCTACGTTCTACTTCCTGACTAGTTCCCAGGTCTCTATCGCTGTTTGTGTACTCTCTGCAAATAACTTTTAGGCCAGGTTGCCTCTCACCTGAGATTCACGATTATCCTTAATTTTGAAATCGCTCAGAATTAAGGATAATCGTGAATTCAATAGAACCCAACCCCAACACAACAAAGATCCTAACCCTAATCCGCCGCCTAATATGTTTTCTAACCCTAACCCCCCGCCTAATGTGTTTTCTAACTCTAACCCCCCGCCTAATGTGTTTTCTAACCCTAACCCCCCCCCCCGCCTAATGGGTATTCTAACCCTAACCCCCAGCCAAAAAAGAATCCCCCCCGTGTTCTATTTTGAAATGTCAGTTTCTAGACTGTAAAATGTCTAAAACGAGGGCCCAAAATTGTTGGCCCTCCCTCAAATTTGGGTCCAAAAAATCTAGGCCCTCCCCAAAACACCTGCCCAGAAAATTACGACCCTCCCCTGAGATAGCTGATCCTTTCAATTGATCAAGTTGTTCATCATTGGAATCAACTTAGACACAGGAGTTTTCAATACACTGTCAAAAAAATCAAGGGGGGATACCAATCAGCTATTGTCAACCATTCCAGCCATGCATATTATGAAGCATGTGGTCCACTTCGGAAATATCCGCAATGAATCACGTTCGAGATGTAAAAAATCTGCTCGATACAAAGGCTTCCAGGGGTATCTGACAAAGAATCAAACAAAACTAAGGTCATTTTGTAAACAAAAGAGGAAATTATTGCTTTTGTTTTAGTCCTGGAAGCCTCGTTATCAAGCAGAATGTTTGAGGTCTCGAACGTTGGCCATTAGCTGCACCAAGGTGGATCGGATGGTCCACTGAAGTAGCTTAAAAAGATTTTAAAATTCTTGTTGTTAAAACAGGCACCCAAAATTTTTTGGCGCTCCCCAAATGGGAGCCCAAAATATCTTAGCCCTCCCCCTAAATTCACTGGCCCTCCCCCCAATAATTAATGTCGACCCTCCTTATTACATCGAAATAGTGATGTCAAACTAATTAACGATTTCTAAATTCTTGATTTTCTAAATATGTGATAACGTCTTGACTTCATTTGCATATCAACTAAAGTCTAAATATCTAAAGAACGACGTGAGATATAAAAGAGCTCTAAATTACCATTCCTCTTTATAAACACAGAGTTTATTAGCAGTGAGCCCGCCAACACCACTAACCCAGCGGTAACATGTTCGTCGTAAATATTACGAACCATTTTGCCAAACGGTCGGAACTCGGAAAGCGAAATTAGGTGTTACTGCCGAAATAGTGAAATAGTTACACTTGACTGTTTCGGGTTTGTTTCGAGAGTGCTTTGGTTTCAAAGACGAGTTTGTTTCGAGAAGACGCCAGACGGGTTCTTTTTTTTAATAAACCCGAAACAATCAAGAGCCAGATTTGGAGCAAGTCTGAAATAGTGTGGAAAACTTTTCGAGCGGAGGCCCTTCGTCGGTACCCTGGGGGGCACGCGAGGATGCGAGGCGGCAAAAGTGGGCGGGGCAAAACTGGGAGGCGAGCGTTCTTCGCGCTTCGTCGGAGAGTGAAACGTAAACTGTGAAATAATAACTGAGTCTCGAACTGTGTGATTATTTCACTTTATGTTTCACTTTCTGACGAAGGTCCTTCGCTCGAAACGTTAGACAACTTACACGCTATTTCGGCAGTAGCTGCACCAACCTTTTTATATATTTGATTTGTATTTCTACACTGCCTACGCAGCACAACACGTTTTATCTAGTAAGTGACTTTACGAACCGTAATATACTGCATAAATGTATATGCAATGCGTGATATAATAGTTTCAGTCGGCAAATATATTTTGTCAGTCGACAAATGTATTTTTGTCAGTCGAATAATATACCATATTTGTCAGCCGACAAATATATTTTTCAGCCGACAAATATATTTTGTCAGTCCACACATACATGTATATTTTTTCAGTCCACAAATATATTTTGAAACCTCGCAGCATACGTTGTTGCGATTGATATTTCGAAATCCCGAATAACGTCGTTTGCCTTTTGCCAAAAGTATCTATATCCGTTTTGCCTATCGATGACAAAATCAAATTTACTGGTCTAGGATTGAGAGTTTGTCATGTATTCTTCTGCATGAACGCTCTTTTCCACGTGCGCGTGTAAAGATAGTAGTTACTAAATATTTACATATTTTGAAATGTGTGGTAGATTTACGAGCGATTTGCGACTGTTTTACGACGAAAATGTCACCGCTGGGTTAGTGGTGTTGGCGGGCTCAACATGGTTCTTAGGCCGTAGAACACGTCATTACGTCATCGTGTGTGAAATTTGAATTTTGAAAAACACAGACTATGAACCAGCGCCGTTAATCGTGTTCTGTGACGTAGCTACTATAAGGAATCTTTATAGTAGACCATGATTGGTCGCTTAGAAAATTTAGTTAATACGTGATATTCAATTGGTTAAGAACTACTTCCGTTTTCAATGTTTGTTGTTTACCACGGCTCAACGTATTCTTTGTAAACGAGACTATTAACTCTTTCCCTACGGGCGCAGTTAAAATGGGTCACTGAAGACTCGCAAAGTCGTCAATCGAAAAACACGGCACACGGTAACGCAAGATTAAAAATTGAAATTCGACAAGCGCCAAGAACATGAAATCCACGCACACGCCAAGTTTGATTTGATTTCATAAACAACTCTGCGATTGGTGGCATTTTGAGTTTTCAAGATGCTACGCGGGCGTGCAAGATGGCCTTTTCTGGAAAAATGTAAATTTTTCAACCTGATTTATGATAATTAATGCTAATTTATATTAACATAATGTGTTTTGTTCGGGAAATTTAAAAGAACAAGTAAAAGCCGGTTTATTGGGCTTCCAGAAAATGTATAGCTTTCGCAACAGTTATGGTTATTTCAAGAGATATCAATAGAACAACGTGGTCGTTCAATTTTTTGATGTTTTTCAGCCGTAAGGAAAGAGTTAATAAGCAATAATAGGTAAATTGAAAATAATCGAAGAAAAAGCGTGAAAGGAAAAGCAGTTTATTATCTGTTGAATTGAAAATAATCAAAGTAAATACAGTTTAACAAAGCAAAAAAATGGTCAGTGACAAAAAATGAACCCCCTTCTCTGCTCCCCCCTACCCCCCTCAATGAGAGGAATTATGTAAGGGTTACCCGAAGCAGAGTCTCTGCAGAGATCCCACCCGCACCGGTCCACCCGCGCGGGAGCTCATACTTTTAAATATATACGCAAGCTATCTATACACTACAAAGTCAATACGTTCTATGCATGTGGGTCAAAAAGGTCAAAATTCACCGTGTTTAGAAATGTAGGAAATAATTCACCAAATTTGTTAAAAATTTGATATGTGTGTTGTTTAGCCGACTTATAACGATGATGAAAAATTCAGGCGAAAATATAAAATTGATCGATGCGAAAAAATATCGACCATTGTATATTAACTCTTTCCCTACGGGCGCAGTTAAAATGGGTCACTGAAGACTCGCAAAGTCGTCAATCGAAAAACACGGCACACGGTAACGCAAGATTAAAAATTGAAATTCGACAAGCGCCAAGAACATGAAATCCACGCACACGCCAAGTTTGATTTGATTTCATAAACAACTCTGCGATTGGTGGCATTTTGAGTTTTCAAGATGCTACGCGGGCGTGCAAGATGGCCTTTTCTGGAAAAATGTAAATTTTTCAACCTGATTTATGATAATTAATGCTAATTTATATTAACATAATGTGTTTTGTTCGGGAAATTTAAAAGAACAAGTAAAAGCCGGTTTATTGGGCTTCCAGAAAATGTATAGCTTTCGCAACAGTTATGGTTATTTCAAGAGATATCAATAGAACAACGTGGTCGTTCAATTTTTGATGTTTTTCAGCCGTAAGGAAAGAGTTAATAAGCAATAATAGGTAAATTGAAAATAATCGAAGAAAAAGCGTGAAAGGAAAAGCAGTTTATTATCTGTTGAATTGAAAATAATCAAAGTAAATACAGTTTAACAAAGCAAAAAATGGTCAGTGACAAAAAATGAACCCCCTTCTCTGCTCCCCCCTACCCCCCTCAATGAGAGGAATTATGTAAGGGTTACCCGAAGCAGAGTCTCTGCAGAGATCCCACCCGCACCGGTCC
Organism: Chrysogorgia sp. JL179-B06; assembly: GCA_035772405.1. Taxonomy (NCBI): domain Eukaryota; kingdom Metazoa; phylum Cnidaria; class Anthozoa; order Scleralcyonacea; family Chrysogorgiidae; genus Chrysogorgia; species Chrysogorgia sp. JL179-B06. Next base: position 179,710 of record JAYKKM010000213.1, on the reverse strand, counting down.
ACCCGCGCGGGAGCTCATACTTTTAAATATATACGCAAGCTATCTATACACTACAAAGTCAATACGTTCTATGCATGTGGGTCAAAAAGGTCAAAATTCACCGTGTTTTAGAAATGTAGGAAATAATTCACCAAATTTGTTAAAAATTTGATATGTGTGTTGTTTAGCCGACTTATAACGATGATGAAAAATTCAGGCGAAAATATAAAATTGATCGATGCGAAAAAATATCGACCATTGTATATTAACTCTTTCCCTACGGGCGCAGTTAAAATGGGTCACTGAAGACTCGCAAAGTCGTCAATCGAAAAACACGGCACACGGTAACGCAAGATTAAAAATTGAAATTCGACAAGCGCCAAGAACATGAAATCCACGCACACGCCAAGTTTGATTTGATTTCATAAACAACTCTGCGATTGGTGGCATTTTGAGTTTTCAAGATGCTACGCGGGCGTGCAAGATGGCCTTTTCTGGAAAAATGTAAATTTTTCAACCTGATTTATGATAATTAATGCTAATTTATATTAACATAATGTGTTTTTGTTCGGGAAATTTAAAAGAACAAGTAAAAGCCGGTTTATTGGGCTTCCAGAAAATGTATAGCTTTCGCAACAGTTATGGTTATTTCAAGAGATATCAATAGAACAACGTGGTCGTCCAATTTTTGATGTTTTTCAGCCGTAAGGAAAGAGTTAATAAGCAATAATAGGTAAATTGAAAATAATCGAAGAAAAAGCGTGAAAGGAAAAGCAGTTTATTATCTGTTGAATTGAAAATAATCAAAGTAAATACAGTTTAACAAAGCAAAAAATGGTCAGTGACAAAAAATGAACCCCCTTCTCTGCTCCCCCCTACCCCCCTCAATGAGAGGAATTATGTAAGGGTTACCCGAAGCAGAGTCTCTGCAGAGATCCCACCCGCACCGGTCCACCCGCGCGGGAGCTCATACTTTTAAATATATACGCAAGCTATCTATACACTACAAAGTCAATACGTTCTATGCATGTGGGTCAAAAAGGTCAAAATTCACCGTGTTTAGAAATGTAGGAAATAATTCACCAAATTTGTTAAAAATTTGATATGTGTGTTGTTTAGCCGACTTATAACGATGATGAAAAATTCAGGCGAAAATATAAAATTGATCGATGCGAAAAAATATCGACCATTGTATATTAACTCTTTCCCTACGGGCGCAGTTAAAATGGGTCACTGAAGACTCGCAAAGTCGTCAATCGAAAAACACGGCACACGGTAACGCAAGATTAAAAATTGAAATTCGACAAGCGCCAAGAACATGAAATCCACGCACACGCCAAGTTTGATTTGATTTCATAAACAACTCTGCGATTGGTGGCATTTTGAGTTTTCAAGATGCTACGCGGGCGTGCAAGATGGCCTTTTCTGGAAAAATGTAAATTTTTCAACCTGATTTATGATAATTAATGCTAATTTATATTAACATAATGTGTTTTGTTCGGGAAATTTAAAAGAACAAGTAAAAGCCGGTTTATTGGGCTTCCAGAAAATGTATAGCTTTCGCAACAGTTATGGTTATTTCAAGAGATATCAATAGAACAACGTGGTCGTTCAATTTTTGATGTTTTTCAGCCGTAAGGAAAGAGTTAAAAGAGTTTGCTAAAACTTTCGAAGGATGACTGTTTATAGTCGGCATAATTTTGGTTCGAGGATGATCAAACAGTCGAAGAGATGCGGGAATTGCATTGTTAATCATACGATTTTCCAGGTAGCCGTCGAGTGCCGATTCTCGTTATACTGTTTCGTTTTACCTTTTCAGCTTGTCCTATTTGTCTACTAGAACTTTTTATATGATTTCTTAAACTTTTAGTGAATACTCGTTAGTTGCTATAAGCATAGACTTGCTCCAAGTCTGCCTCTTGATTGTTTCGGGTTTGTTTAAAGACGTGTTTGTTCGAGAATACGGGTTTGTTTCGAGACAGGTTCTTTTCAAAACCTTGAAACAAACCGTCTTTGAAACCAAACCACTCTCGAAATAAACCCGTCTTCTCGTAACAAACCCGTCTTTAAATAAACCCGAAACAATCAAGAGGCAGACTTGGAGCAAGTCTATATACTATAAGGCATAAACACAATCTATAAGCATTGCGAATAATCGGCATAAATTACAGAACACACAATTTGGCTCTGTTAGCGCCGCCTTTTTGCGCCCGCGTCTGTACGCAGGCTCCCATTTTTTTATGCGCATGCACGAGTCGGCCATTTTGCTAACAAGCGTGCATATTTGTTGATGGAGGAAAACGGCTAATAACTTCCAAACTACGCATTGTTGAAAGACATCGTCTGCGTACGTATGTTAATAATTTCATAAGCTTTCATTTGGTATATAGTTCACGTTTTCCCGTCATCTGTATTTTTTTTAAATGCTCAAAATGTTCGTACCATTACTCGTAAATGGATGGAAATTTCTCCCTAATGTTGTAGAATTTTGAATATTGTTCATAAAATACTTAACACAGAAGCTTGGGCTTTATATCAAACAGAAGATACTGTAAAATTTTATCTGTGGTAGAAATCTCAAGTTTCTAGCTTAACGGAAAGTATTTCAAAAAAGAGGAAAACCTTTTTTCATTTTTGTCTGGCCTGTGTGAATTAGTGAAGTTTGCTTTTCCTTTTGCAGTTTATACAGGGTTTGATATTTTAAATAACTTTGCTAATACTGTATGTATGAACTTCGGATATGTTTTAAACAAAAGCTAATACAAATATGAAACTTTGTCAGTTTTTGATGTAAAATAAATTTATACGATTCTTTTAAAGTTATAGATTAACAACAAACTACAAGATAAGAAATTATATCATTCCAATATTCTTAAAATATATTCAAAAATATGTTCACTAATGTTCATCTAAAACTTTTCTGCTTCAATAATAGAAAACTACAAACGTTTGCAGAACTTTGTCTTGTAATTAGCTTTTGTTTAAAACATATCCGAAGTTATGGAAGCCGAGGAGGCTCACTCATCAGAAGTTAAATGGCCTTTAGACATTTCATTTGTTCTAATTGCAAAAGCAAAGTGCCGTTTAACAAAAACAAAATGCCGTTTGGCAAAAACAAAATGCTGTTTAGCGAAAGCAAAATGCTGTTTAGCGAAAAGAGAATACCGTTCAGGAATCGCAAAAGCAAAATGCTATTTAGGAAAAGCGAAGCGCAGTTTAGCAAAAGTAAAATACCGTTTAGGAATCGTAAAAGCAGAATGCTGTTTAGCAAAAGTGAAATGCTGTTTAGCAAAAGCAAAATGCCGTTTAGGAATCGTAAAAGCAAAACTCTATTTAGCAAAAGCAAAATGCCGTTTAGGAAAAGCAAAATGCCGTTTAGGAATTGTAAAAGCTAAATGCTGTTTAGCAAAAGTGAAATGCTGTTTAGGAATCGTAAAAGCAAAACTCTATTTAGCAAAAGCAAAATGCCGTTTAGGAATCCCGAAAAGAAAACGTCTTTTAAACTTTCTCTGTTCACTTTTCGACTTCGGCTTTTCCCGTTCCCGTTCCTGAACGGACTTTTCCCGTTCCGAACTTGAGTTAGCCGAGCAGGCTCAACTCTCGGTCCCAGTGCACAAGGGAGAATAAACATGGCGGACGCTTTGAATGACGATGCTGTTGCAGTTTAGCAGTGGCGTAGCTAGGAATTTCCTCAGGGGGGGGGGGGGTGGGCGAGCGTTGAAAATGTTCGACAAAAGGGCGTGGTCAAATAATAATAATAATAATAATAAAAGACGTATTAGGAGCATTATACAATAGTCTCAATGCTCTTACAACAATATATATATTCTTAAAGTTACTTTTAAAACTAATTACAGTTTCATTATAAGATAAAGCCTACTACATATATATATTAACACTATGAACAATAACTATTAATTTTAAAAAAGAAAAGTCTTAACTGCAGACTTAAAATTACTTAACATTTCAAAGCTTCTAATTTCCTGTGGTAATGAATTCCACAGTTTTGGCGCTGCAACCGAGAATGCTCTGTCTCCATGAGTCACCGTTTTGGATTTTGGCTCGAGAAGCAGATTTTGGTCAGATGATCTCAAAGTACGAGTAGGTTTATATTTAGTTAGCAAATCAGTAATATAAACAGGCGCCTGGCCATGCAAAGCCTTGAAAGTAATTATTAGTATCTTAAAAACAATCCGTGATCTCACCGGCAACCAGTGAAGATTACGTAGCGCAGGGGAGATATGCTCCGATTTTTTAACCCCTGCAACAAGTCTAGCAGCTGTATTTTGAATTCGCTGTAACTTGCTCAATTCAGTATCTGGTAAGCCATATAGGATGCTATTACAGCTGTCAAGTTTTGATGTTATGAATGCATGCACCAACTTCTCACAGTCCTTTTTACTCAAATATTTCCTGATCTTGCCAATATTTCTTATAGCCAAAGTGGCCGATTTACAAATGTTATTTACATGAGTATTTAATTTTAAATGTCTATCAACAGCAACACCGAGATCACGTGCAACCGGAGCCGGTTGGATTATCACATCATTGACACATATTTCTGGCATTGGTTCGCAATGCATAAAACGTGATGATAGATGGACAATCTCGGTTTTACTTGGATTGCATATAAGACCATTCATAGTACACCAGATGGTGATGTCCTTAATACATAACTCAAGTTTAGCTAGAGCAGCAGGTCGATCACATGGAGATTTTATAGGCATATACAGCTGTGTGTCATCAGCGTACATTATGCAATCAAGGCCATGGGCTTTGATCACATCTTCCAATGGCGCAAAGAAGAGTGAAAACAGAAGTGGACCCAGTACAGAACCCTGAGGTACACCATATTGCAATGGTTTATTTGAGGCGTGGCTATAATAGTACCGCATGAAGAATGGCTTATATTCGAATTTCGAATATTCGATATCTAAATCAAGCGTCAACGGATAGAGAGTAGCCTGCATAACAAACGAATAGGCTGAATTTTAAACTTTTAGTACATAATAAATAAATAATGGTAGTCTATTTTTTTAATATTATATGAATCGAGCTAGTTAGAATATTTACAAATTGTCCCTACAAAAATTTGAATAGTATAAATAGAATAGTATACCATGCACGGCGGAGCCGGGGTTTTTCCGTGCTGTGTATTCTTTGGAAATTAATTTGTGTATTCGTGCTGTGTCTATTAAATCGAGGTTTTTCCGTGCTGTGTATTCTTTGGAAATTAATTTTCTCCCTAAATCTTCGCCGCTTCTAGCCCCCCCCCCCCCCCCCCCCCCCCCCCCCCTTCAAAACACGCTCCGCGCGTCCCTGTGCATACCTGTGAGACAATGTATCCACAACCACAGAACGATGTGTCACCGCCGTATCATGACGATGTTGCCATGTCTCACCGGTGAGACACGTGTCTCACCGGCGAGACACATGTATATAACCTTGTCTCACCGGTGAGACACACAACGATGTCACACCGACGTCCATGACGATGTACCATGCCATGTGTCACCGGACACATGCATCCCACTGGTGTTGTTTACCGGACACATGTACCGGACATTAGTATTCCAATAGCCACGGATGCATATAAAACACGGTGTTAATATTCCCCTGGGAAATTAAGATAACTTGAAGGAGCACTGCAAATATATTCATATCAGATCGATTAAAAATGGTTCAACTTACCACAGAGCAACGAGTGTTTATTGTACTGAAGAACTTACTTCAAGTTGTCCCAGGGGAATATTAAGAGTGTGTTTTTACGCATCCGTGGCTATACTGAGAAAAAAGGAAGTTGACAGTCGTTCACAATCCTTCTTCACTTCCGACAATGTGTTGAAACATGAAGAATTTAAATCCTTAAACAAGGTACATGGGATTTTTGTGCGTTTCCTGTCTCGCAATGGCGGAATAGCCACATTGGTACATCTTCCGTCGTTTGAAAGGAAATAATTTATGATTTAAGGGGGCAAGCTACCTTAAACTTTCTGTTCGCGAACCCATGATGTAATAATGGCTCTATCTTATTGTGGTTAAATGTATATGCAACATGTTACATATCATTTTAAAGCTTATAACATGCTCTAAACAAATAGCATTACAGATGCCTTTCCAGGCAAAAACATAAATGTAAAAAACCTAAGCATCAAGAATTGGTCATTTTAACTTGTAAAATAGATTACATCCCAGTCAACAAATTAATGAAAGCTTTTGGTGTTACACTGTATTTTGTTGCCTTAGCAACAAATATTAAGTAAGCATCTTTACCAAATTCGGTATAGACACTCAATTTTTATCACAAGGTAAAAAGCATCCATTAATTGGTTGAATGGGATGTAATCTATTTTACAAGTTAAAATGACCAATTCTTGATGCTTAGTAGTTTTAGTAGTTTTAAATGATGCTTAGTAGTCTTAGTAGTTTTAATTCTTGATCTTAGTAGTTCTTGATGCTTAGTAAAATGACCAATTCTTGATGCTTAGTGGTTTTTCAACTTTGGTTTTCAACTTTGAAAGCTTTCAATCCATTTCACAGGGGAATCGTTTTTTATCACGTATCTGAAATATAAGAAGTATATTCCTTTTTACTAAAAAAACACTCACATTTTTAAGCTAACTGACTTTGGGAGAGAAATACTTACATGATACAACTCAACGTGGTGCCGTAAGGCGCCAGGCGTTCTTTTCCCACAAATGACGGCACCGGGCGGGAACTGACTGCAAAGAGAGCATCGAATTAGCCTGGTAAACTTCACGCGCTTCTCATTTATTCACAAAAAGACTAACACTTCTGTCCGCTAATTTCACTCACACTTCGCACTTATTTATTTATTTATTCATTTATAAATTTTTTGACACGGTTCCAAAAGATATAAAATGATAAGCAAATTGCAAAACGTAAAATGCATGGTATTGAAAAGTTCCGTTGCACAAGCACTCAAATTGGCTAACAACCAAAGCAATCATTTTCATACAATGGCTGTCTATACTTTTGCCTGTTTTCTACAAATGAGGTGAGCGTGCTCTCAAATTTTCACACCCTAACAAAATAACAGAAAAGTGAACGCTTTTTGCGTGTCAACCCGTGAGCTGTAGTATATATTTGATATTCAATAGACGCATAAAACAACTTATAACTGAAATATGCGATATGAGTATACTGAAATATGCGATATATCCGTTTTGATCTCCTTCATCGTTCTTGTGACGCCTCTCGATGTGCTTAATGGCGGCTTGCACTTTCCTCTTCGGCTCGAAATCGTCGCATGGGCATATCATTACAACGCTGTCCTTCTCAAAAATCCTTCGTAAAGTACCCCTCCAAGAAAGTTCTTCGAATCTTTTGTTGCGAAATTTTCCAGTTCGTCCTGCTGGATATGTCCCTCGTAGCTGATCAGGCCGAGAAAAGGCCGCTGCGAAATATTTTCCAAAGTTTTCTGTTGTAAGTTCTTCATTTTCCATAGACGGAAACGAACTACACGGAGGAGCCGCACTATGAGATCCATCAGGAGACGGAGGAGACACACTACGAGATCCATCAGGAGACGGAGGAGACACACTACGAGATCCATCAGGAGACGGAGGAGCCGCACTACGAGATCCATCAGGAGACGCACTACGAGATCCGTCAGGAGACGGAGGAGACACACTACGAGATCCATCAGGAGACGGAGGAGACGCACTACGAGATCCATCAGGAGATGCACTACGAGATCCATCAGGAGACGCATAAGGCGGACAAAAAGAAGACGTAGATGCTCCAAGAGAAGTCTAAAGAAGGGTTATACATAAAAATTTAAGACCTCACCCAGAGACATGAAAGTAGTGGTATAGTGGGTACCGTTCGAACCTTTTTAGGGGGCCGCATATGCAATGACGTCGTTGGCGGTAACTCCACTATTGATATTAAAGCCATTTTAGAATGTAAATCCACAGTAAAACAGTTATAGTTCATTAAACTGATCAAGTGATCAATGCAGCTTTTACTTTTTACAGTCATATGTTTTTACGTAAAGTCCTCTGGTAGGAAACCTCGCCGGCTCCATTGTCTTCGTGGTTCAACCACACACATGCATTTGTTTTATTGCCAAATCTTGATTTATCCACTTTAGTAAAGTACCTGACTTTAATGTTCGCCCCTTTTTGGGCTGTGGCAGAGGACATGGCTCAGATGGCTGTTCTAAAACTGGTTTAGCTGCATTGCCACTTGCTATTTTTTATTGACATTTTACCATTTTACGCACATATAAAACAACGTTAACCGTAATGTTAATGCAGTTAACGTATTAAATCAATTCTATAGTTTTAACCAAGTCTGGAAAGTTTTATCGTTCGAAAGTGCATTATAAAATGACATGTAATTTATTAGCGATACCTTTTTTGTAGTTTTTCTGCTTTTGGCCAAGAAACAAGTCAGTCTAAAAAGAAAAAAGGTATAAATTGATATTCTTGAGATAATGTAAACATAACACCATGAATGCACCTCACAGGAAACTGCTAAATTATACCTGCGACTATTCGTTGTTTTCTTGACCTTTATTCCTTTATTCGTCTGTAAAAAAAGAACATATTTTAAGAAACAGTTTGTGCATGGTGAGGCTTGTGTGCACAGATAGATAGAATCCTGGAAATTCGCCTGGAAATTCGCCAACAGAAATCGCATCCATATTTTTCGAAGCGTTTCTAATTTTAGAAATTGATACGGCAGTCATTTGCTGAAAATGTTTGCAATTTGCTAATGCTGACCCAGCAGAAACCCTAAACTTAAATCAGATTTAATTGTAAAATGGTTTGTTTTCGATCAATTCATTGAAAGATGAATGTAATTGAATGAACAACTAAACTCATTGTTTGACGCACTGCTGTGGCCCGCACTCGCGTACGAATAGCAAAAATTAAACACGTAAATTATTGCCGAAAGTTTGTTGACAATAGGCATGTTATTCAATTCCAGTCCTCCTTTAGAATGACGCCAATTATGGGCATTCGAAGGGAAACTATGATGGCAATGGTGGTAACTACCAGAATATCAAAATGCGAAGACGTTCCTCTATTAAATTTGAATCTTCTTCGCAAATAGCAATCCAGGATTAAGAAGATTGAATACTAAAGACTTTCCATAGCCAGTCGGAAGAACACAAAGCACATCGCTTTCCATATAAACACACTTGAGGTACATAATGTGCTTTTTACAAAATCGTATTGCGGTATCATGAAAGCAAAATAATCCAACACCGTCATCAATAGAACTATTCCTTGGATGCGCGCCCGAAACACCGCCACACCCCCCCCCCCCCCCCCCATTTTTTGCAAGGAGCCACGTGGGGGAGCGGGGTTACGAGCCTGGGTACGAGGTTGATATAAACTATGCATCACCAAGCCGATAATACTTAATTTCACGATACAAACTAACCAAATAAGAAACAGTGACAATGAATAACATTTACAAACTTTAGAATATTATAAAAATCAAATGTGTCCGCGAATGTGAAATATCGTATTGTAAAGCAATTGGTTTATGTTTACTAATATAACAAAACTAATTCTGATGACACAAACAACTGCGATAGGATGACCAAGTACGGGTCATGTTAACATCAGAAGAAGTCAATGAATTTGACTTCTTGTGTCAAACTTCTGTCAAATTCTGTTTTCTGTCAAAACTTCTGTCAAATAGTATGGGCAATACCTTTAACTACTTTCAAATCCTCCACGTCTGGGGTGATTTTTCCATTCTCACCCCGATGTCTTCTTTCGATGTGCTTGATTAGTGTTTGGGCTTTAATCTTTGGCTTTTCATTGTCACATTTGCACGTTATCATCTCCACACTCTTCCCCGAGAACAGCTCAAGTTCTTTCTCCTCTTCATCCTTTTCATTCGATTCCTCCTCTTCATTTCGCTCCTCATCCCATTCTGCCTGCTCTTCATCTCTCTCTCTCTCTCTCTCTATATATATATATATATAAAGGAAAAGTATGGTGATGAACGAGTGTCAAATTATATACTCTTGAGACCCAACCAGGACCAGTTGCGAAAAATGCAACTACAAGGCCTTCTGGCTGGGGGTTGAACCCGCGACCCTGGATTACTAGACCAGCGCTCTACCGACTGAGCTACAGAAGCCGTTGCCGGGAGCTTGGCCACGAGTTCAGTATATATAGGTGTAACAATGGTAATGCCGGTGATGCAATGATGTATATATTCATATTCATTTTTATATTATATGGCTGTCTAATTTCGCACAAAAATTGTTTAACTTAAATTGGCAGCAACAAACAATGGCGCAGCCTACCTCGTCGTCCGAACCTTTCTAAGAAACAAAGTCCTCAGGCGTGAAGTTCGACAGGATATGTTCAACTGTAAAAACACACCAAACAAGAACAATGGTTTCAACGTATTTAATATACAACAAGACGCCCGCTAGGCGTTGACTTGGGCAACTGTGTGGGTCATGTAGGCGTAAATGTTCAGATAACGAGCCTGGGTATGAGGTTGATGATTAAATTTGGTGTTATATAAACAGATAATAAATCAATCTCGTTCCCAGAGCCTGCGATCCTTTTGGTCTGTGCCCAAGGAACGGAGGCTCTGGGATAATCCATCACCGGAAGTATTTTGATTGGCTAGTCGTAATTGGATTATTTTCATATTAATTCTTCCGAATATTAACCCTGGACACCTTATCAATAAGGAAAACAACTATTTTCACTCAAAATAAAGTCAGACTAGTGAATGTACGGCTCTAAAACAAGTGTCAACTGTGTCGTCAGCTTGCCGTTGCTGTAGCAATACGAGTGCACTCGTCGTGTTTATCTCTTATAGGAGACAAAGCGAAGGATTCGTGTCTAGCGACTAGCGCGACCTACAATCTTGGACAAAACCTATTGAGACAACTTTGTTTTCTTTCACTTTTTGGCAAACTAAAGATTTTATCTAACAAAAACGCCCCCGCCCCCTTCCCCCGTTTCAATGTTGCTCCCAAGGGCTTTATCCTGCTCCTGAAATCAGAAAACAACATTGTACGGGGAGAGGGAGGGGTGATTATCGCAAATGTTTAAGTTAAACGGAAAAAGTATTCCTATGCCATTGCAGTCTCAACAGTTTGTCCAAGATTCAATCTTGGACAAAACCTATTGAGACAACTTTGTTTTCTTTCACTTTTTGGCAAACTAAAGATTTTATCTAACAAAAACGCCCCCCCCCCCCTTCCCCCGTTTCAATGTTGCTCCCAAGGGCTTTAATTAAATTTCATACTGTTGTAAACGCAAGACATCAACAATGACAACAGGCAACATGCAATTATTACAATTAACTGACCAATTCATCGGGGTATATGTTTCTCATTTCTGTGTTTTACCACACTAGTAATACACATCGCAGACCGCGTTATATTCTTGATGTATAAACCCGATTTGTTGGCAAACAGAAAACAATGCGAAGTGATATCTATTTATTTAATAGGCTAACAATTATTTAAGTTTGGATGTTTGCTTCGCATCATGTTTCAATCAACTGTGCGTCGGTATACACGACCGAATCGTTTTGAATTTAGTAGTTCTTACTTTATTACCAAGGGATTTTGTTTTACTTTCACACTGTATTTGAGAGTGTCATCACGGTTAGGTCTCATGAAAGCTGCCACAAGCACAGTTCATCCGACATATATGCGTCTGTCCGAGTTGCTCTTATGCCTCTCAATGTTTGAAAAACGACAAGTACAGTACTGCTCAGAAATAACCTAACAGTGCGTCTGCGTCTCGGTTGCGTTCGTCTTCGTTCGTCTGGCGTCTCGGTTGCGTTCGTCTGGCGTCTCGGTTGCGTTCGTCTAGCGTCTCGGTTGCGTTCGTCTTGCGTCTCGGTTGCGTTCGTCTTGCGTCTCGGTTGCGTCAGGGGCGGTCCTTACTCAACCGGACGCAAGAGTCGGCATAACCGAAGTTGTTCCGAGTGTATACGTCGGAAACGCTGATACCTATATTGTTTGTTGGATTTCGACAGATTTTATGTGTGCGTTTATTAAAGCAGAATAAATTGATCCTAGTCAAATTCCTAATCCTAGGCGGCTTCTCTTTGGCTTTTGAGGACTCTGTAACGTATTAAGTTTTTGGAAAAACGGGCTGTTTGCTTTGCGAGGTCTCTCATTCGGAAACTTTGTGACATCACTGTCTGAAACAGTGAAACTTTGTTGACACACGTGGACTGACATTTTTTGTCGGAGACCTTGTCGTGTGTTATCATAGTGTTATCTACCGTTATCAAGTATAAAATAAAACATATTCCGAAAAATGCCATCCTTAAAAACGCAATATAGGAGTTAAAACAAGAGGAAACTATAATGTAAACGTGATATTTCGATTTTATTAACAAAATCATCTTCAGACAAGTGAAAATACACACACAACGACCAGCCGACAAATTTGAATATCTATATTATTATTTACAAGCTTAAAGCATAAACGATTTCGCACATTTGTTCATAAATTTTCGGCAAGAAACACTAACATGTTCGCCTTGTTCGGCTTAAGCTGGACTCGCTTTGCCGTTACTATTTGTCCGGCTTTGCTTAACAGTCTTTCAGTCGGAGCGCTGCTTGCTGTAGATATCTATGCTGCAGATATCGTCGGACATACTGCGAAAGGAGAGGAAAATCATTTACATGGACTGAGTCATTAGTTGAATATTGTTTTCAAGCGCTAAAATTATAGTTATGAATCACACTTGTTGTGTTTACAACCACGCTACTCGCTTTTAAACCGATACGCTTTCATCACTTGAATTCGCAAATGCCGTCATAGACGTGTTTTCTCAACTTTACCGAAACTAATTGCCGAAAAAGAGAGATGAAGTTGTCAAGTTGAAACTTTCAATATTTTCGATATGCGAAAAATCGAATATCGAATATCGTATTTTTGAAATATCGATATTTATCGAAAATATCGATATATTGCATCAGCCTAAGTTCACCACCTTTTCGCCTGTATCCTTGTAATATATACATATGTTATCAATATATATGATTCATGTCACAAAAGCGTGCGGAAGTCACAAGCGTGATATATTTTTGTCCTAAGTGGCCGCATAATTTAACATAAGCAGGCTTAAAAGCAGAGCCGATAAAATCACCAAGGAAAAGTAACGAAATAAGATTGTAAGAATGAATCTCCGTTTGATGACACGCGCTCCACCAAAGAGAATGTTAGTTTTTTTCGAGGCGGATAAAACTATGGCAATTCTGTCCACAAATAGAATTAAGGATCAACATGTGGAAGGTGGAGTACGAGAATGGCGAATATACGAGGCACTGATTATCAAACTTCATGGTAAGTATGTTTACATCAAAGTGGTTTAATTCAATGTTGCAAGTTTGTTCCAAGGTCCTTCTTCTTCAAGCATTTTCGTAATTCGTACGGTTGAAATTCCGGTAGACTTCAACGAAATAATTCTGTTCCTCGCGTATTCCGAAAGCTTAGGCCCAGGTCAAACTTCGAACATTTCATGAGTCGAACTCAATGCAAATGAACTTAAACAAAATAGTTTCCAAATTTACATTGAGTTCGACGTTTGACCCGGGCCTTACCCATCACTATTACAGTAAACACTGTCGCTACTTGTGGTTGTTGACGTTCGTTCCGAAGTGAGACGAACACACTACGAACCTTGCGTCTCGTGGAACGCAGATTCAGTCAACCGCAAGACGCACGCATACTACCCGCAAGACGCACGCAAACGAACCGCAAGACGCACGCAGACGAACCGCAAGACGCACGCAGACGAACCGCAAGACGCACGCAAACGAACCGCTAAACGATCGCGTCTTGGGCTCGGTTTTTGTTAGGTTATTTCTGAGCAGTACTGTAGAAGCATATTAAACAAACTGTACGATTACTGAACGTGCATGAACGACTATTCGCATCCAAAAAACGCAGTTTCAAGCTTATTATGACGAATCATATAAAGAAACCATAGTAAAATACTATAAGAATCTCCAGACGACTCTAACCAGTGACGTCAAACCGCAACTAATTCGGTTCCAGACCCCGGACGTCTTGTTACTCAAAATGTCACTTTCAGACGAAAAATAAACTACTTTCTAAAATCCGGAGAAAAAAATGAATCACACCACGTTATTCAGCACGTCAAAAACTATAAGAATATCAAATAAAACAGGGGTCGAAAATTTCGTTTCATAAGCATACCTATTGTGTGTTATTGATTTTAAACATAACTATTGTCAGTCTTCGATCTGCTTTCTATACTACACTTGATGATGGTTGCCATTAATGTGATGTTGTTCCAGATTCGTCGTCATCAAACGAAGGAAACGAGGAATTCTGTGTTGTAGATGAGGGCTGGGAATTCTCGCGTGGCATAGCAACTGCCATAACATTTGCTTATGTGTACAAGGAGAAATGCCCCGATTACAACATCATTCCCTCACTGCTTATATCAAGAGAATATTTTGTTGTGTTTGTGTATTCCTGCGAAAGCGACGTCCTGCTCTCAATGGCTATGCAGTGGTCACGCCGCAGCTTGGTTTACCTGTGGAGTGTGCTACATTATACTTTAACGGCTGCAAAAGACCTTTGCAACGATTTACAAAATTGCAAGTATCACATCAAGGCAAACTGTCCGCACGGGCGAGGCTTTACCAGGGAAGGAATGACATTGGAATACAAGATCAACGCAGAAAAACTTCGAATTGATCGTGTCATGGACATGGGGTATATAGTTAAAAAATAACACTGCAATTGATTATGCACTGTTTCACTAGTTTCAAGGCTATACGGGTTAAAGCAAATCACTATATTTTCCACTGATACTTGATTAGCACATGGCCACATGCGCACTGTGATCTTTCCGTGTCAACAGGAACATAAGCGCTAGAGCGCAAAGAACATTATAAGCGCTAGAGCGTAACCCGTAAAGAACCATAAGCGCTAGTCAGTGGCGCTAGCGTGTAAGAACGATATGAATCATGTTTTTTCTCCAAAGAGAGCGTGCATACGAAGTCTATTATGACCGTATTTCGATCATATTATTGTCATTTAATTCAATGAGCATTTCTTTTTTTTGCTGGGGGTGCAAATTTCTCTAGGGGTGGGAAATGTTCCTGGGGGGGTGCAAAAGTTTTTTTGGGGGGTGCGCACCCCCAGAAAATCCGTCCTTGGATTTTGTACACGCTGAAATTGCTGTAAAATCGAGTGTCGTGCGATTGAGTCATGAGTTGAAAGTAATATTGTTTTATGTTATTTGAGATTAAAGTATAATATTATCCACGGGATTTGGTTGACGTAAGCCCGGGGCGAGGGAAATAAAACCGCTCGGTTATTCGTACCAGGGGATTTGAAAGCGTTAGCGAGATGAGTTAAATAAATATTTATTTCAATATTTTTGGCCTCCGCTTTATGCGCATGCGCGAAACCGAAGATACTTTGGAGCATGTTAGCGTTTTTTTTTTGTCAAATGAAACGTCACAAAACGTCATAAACTGGTCGCTTTACATAGTTATGCCTTCGACATGGGCATACAATAAGGGCATGCAAGAAACAACGAAATTGCCGACGATGCGAGGGAAAACACCACCAATCGATTTGCCAACGAGATTCAACGAAGAGAAACGAGAAACAAACAGAACCAGTCGACGAAAATCGCTCAAACGAAAACCAAAATGCCCCGTCGATAACGACATCAACTACTCGAAGTTCATCCAAGGTTCTCTTGCAGACAGCGACGACATTCGCCTATTCAAATCACGATGCTACAACTATTCCCGTCCGCGTTTTAATGGACAGCGGTAGTCAGCGCACATGTAACACATAATCTTAAGGAGAGGCTGAATTTGCAACCTACCAAGACGGAAACTTTGAAATTGAATACATTTGGAGGAGATCGATTCAGCAGAAAACGATGTGACATCGTGGAGTTAAACCTTCGCAAGCGAGGTCGCGAAGCGGGTGCTCCAGAGGAGGAACGAAGGTCTTCCCAAAATGCATTGCGCTTGATACATATTATCGATTCCCCGCCGGAAATGCTTCATTTTTCAAGGAACCTTCGGGAAGCGAACACGATTTTAAAATGGCGGCTTGAAAACCGTTCGTGGTGTAAGACTGTGCATGGCAAGAACACTTCAGTTTTTGGCTCACACGAACTTCTTTATATTCATTGTATTGCCAAGCAACACTTTAATTTAATATTCCGCCTGGTTTGTCGTGTATACTATTTTAAAGTCCCGCGATATTCACATCAGATTTCTAAGCTTGATATTTGTAAATATATTGTCCTGTTTCTGCCGACTCGCAATGTGAACGGATTCGAAATGTATTATCTTTTTGCAGGAACCAGCAACCGATCCTTAATTAAACTGAATGTATTGGCCGAATATAAGTGTAGTAATAATAGTAACAATACATCTGACAGAGATCGCTTTTTGGTGCTCAAACTAACCAAGTTAAAAAATCTTGAATAGTTATCCTTACTTTTTATTATTTATACGACTTAATGTTAGGATTGAGATATATCAATAACGATTTTTATAGCTTTTATAGTCGAGTATTAACATTCTTGATTTTACATTTCAAATTTTAAATGTGCTATGTTTTTAGATTTCAAAGTTATTTCCTTTATAAGCCAATCTCAATTTAATAAAATTTCAATATTAACTATTCAATAGACTATGAACCATTCAATGGACAATTAAAATCAAACTTTATAAAATCAAGCTTTCTTTGCAAATTGTAATATGGGATATATTTGACAAGGCATTGACAATAAACCTCAAATTGTACATCATTGTAGTGTGAATCAACAATAAAATTTTGGACTCTTAACTGTTTTGAAAAATCACTGTTGGTATAACCTACAGTTTCTTGCCTTTGTAGGGTCAGGACAATTGTCTGACTACTTATAAATTAGATTTCCAGGCGTAGGAACTGGGGCATGTTCTCCCGGGTCCCAACTTGTTTTATAAACTCATCAGACCATATTCTTTTGTTCTTCGTCGGTTTTTAACTTCGGCGTAATAACCTCATTCTCAAAGATAGGTACTTATAGTACGTATTCCATATAAGGTCATAACGGACGGGACTGGGAAGAGCAAGTACGTTGCCCTAACGAGCATATACGTTGCCCTGACGAGCAAATACATTGCCCTCGTACCAGCCTCCAAGTTAATTAGATTGTAACCGACCCCAAAACAACAAAGGTCCTAACCCTCCCACAAAGCTATAGAATATATTCTTTTAAAGTTAAATTATCTATTTACAACATAGATACAGCTTATCCTGGTAGCTAACTTAGTTCTCTTTGAAAGCGGGTAATCGAACATGCCCAAAAATATAATTTTCGTATTACGGATACCATCTTGTAAACGAACTTTCGGCTGTCTTCGACGAACGTTTTCTTGAGAAATAATCAACTCCCAAAGCTACAATATATATTAAAACAAAGGTAAATTATCTGTTTACAATATGCGTACAGCTTATCCGGCGAGCGAACGTAATTTTCTTAGAAAGAGCGGATAATCGAACATATCGTAACGTGTTACGTATCCGCATCCAGTGGGCTGGTACGAGGGCAATGTATTTGCTCGTTAGGGCAACGTATATGCTCGTTAGGGCAACGTATTTGCTCTTCCCAGTCCCGTCCGTTATGACCTTATATGGAATACGTACTATAAGTCCATATGTTCTCAAAGGCGGCGGTGGTATTTGATTAGTCCCGGGGGAGTGCAGGTCTTTACTTAAAAATAAAGACCTCCAAACACCTTACTTAAAATTAACATTGCGAAATCAACATAATTGATATTTTAAACAAACACACGCATCTATCCATATATATATATATAGTGAATTGAAAACACACTATAACACCAAACTATCAGTTGTATATATTTTCAATGTTGAAAACCTCCGAAAAACAAAAGAATATGGTCTGCTGAGCATATAAACTAGTTAAAGCACTCGGGTATCGGTTTTTATTCAACAGTAAAGACCTCGGGCCTGCGGCCCTCGGTCTTCACAGTTGAATAAAAACCTCTCCCTCGTGCTTTAACCTATATGTATAGACTTCACTTGTGTCTGTAATATCATTGTAATTTTATTTCTCATGTAATACACAGCAAATATCTTAGTTCTTTAATTTAAAAGATCTCAGAAGTACAAATCAAGTAATAGAGGCAATTCTGCTACTACTGTAAAGTCTGTGCTTGAGACCCAGCCTAAACCATTTTACCAAACGGCTCTTTTTTCATGGAGAAGGCCTCTGAGGAAACTTTCTGTGGAAATAAAAATTGAGTATGAACCTGAAAACATAAAAGATACCAATTCC
The DNA here is from genome assembly GCA_035772405.1 of Chrysogorgia sp. JL179-B06. Classification (NCBI taxonomy): domain Eukaryota; kingdom Metazoa; phylum Cnidaria; class Anthozoa; order Scleralcyonacea; family Chrysogorgiidae; genus Chrysogorgia; species Chrysogorgia sp. JL179-B06. Next base: position 161,404 of record JAYKKM010000213.1, on the reverse strand, counting down.
ATTAAATTCTCTGTATTTTACAACAACAAATGGTATGTCATGGGGTACTGTGGAGTAAAGAAGTAAATAAATCTTAAAGGAGCCATCAGCCATGCACAACAAAACAACTTGGATTGTTGTTATTAAACACGGACAATGGGGAGAGGATGAACTCAACTCTTAATACATAGATATAATATGGACAGTATGTACAATACACATAATCATCGTTGAAGGATAGTACAAAAGTGAAAAGTTTGAGCTTACAATGACACAACATATTTTGCCCTTAGTCTCTTCAACATTTCGTTTGGTTACTTTTCCTGAAAGGATCAAATACCAATAGACGAATTACTTAGTTAGTAGTTCTGACAACCAAAGAATTTCTGAAAGGATCAAATACCAATAGACGAATTACTTAGTTAGTAGTTCTGACAACCAAAGAATTTCGAGCGCCAAATAAAAGTATGAGAGCGGGGAAACGTATCCAAAACAACATACGTCATAGGCACGTTTTGTTGCCATTTCTGACGAATGGCGAAGTATAATCGAGAAGATGCGGAATTTCACAGACCTCTCCACATTTAAATTGTGGAGCACTAAGAAAAAAGTTAGTACCAAAAGAAAGCGCATTCTTTCATATTCACACCGAACAAATTTTTTAAAGATTTCATCAAATATTACGATAAATATATTTGAATAATTAAAGGCAACTAAATGCAATATAACCGCCAACAAGAAATAGTCCTCGTGAAGAAACCGATATTTCATCGCAAATATACTTCTCGTATATCTAAAAAGTTACTGATGCTAGAGTAAAAGGCTTAAACTATAATCTGCACAAAATTCAAGTACCAAAGCCTAGTTTTTATGGCGGAACAGAGCTGTGTTATGCGAGTACGTTTTTCTCGCAAATCAGTGAAATATAGTGGTTTATATTCGATAGAGATAATTTAATTTTAAGCGTAATGGCACCATGGAGTAATACATATCGTGATACAAGAACTCAGAAATCTGTTTATTACATCTTTAAATAAGAAATATTTATGAAATATAAATTTCATAAGGAAAATAACTTTATTGCCAAATTGAGCCACGTCCACCTCTAAGAGCTGTTTTAGATGATCTTCATGTATTGTTTTGTTATGAAGGGAATATTGACCTGGGTGCAACATTTAAGCCAAACCATTCTGTCCCTCTTGCCTTAAGAAAACATGCTTAGTAGATATTAAATATAAATTAAAAAAATATTAAAGTTGCCCTTCGGATATTACAGTTTGTACGCTTCCTGCGAGTGCGAACGTTCCTTTTCAGCCATGTTTGAAGACTGTTTAAATGGTTTAGCACTATAAATGGAGATTCATCAGGAAATTGAGCCTGATGTTCAACAAGTTATTCATAAATATTCCTCGGTCAACAGAAGAATAGATTTATCTTGATGTTATCTGCACATTTTTAACTATGCTCCACTGTTTATATATCTAACTATCTTTATAAAAATAATTCTTACTCTGTCGTATCTATAACTATTTCCCTTGATCTCATTCTTTTCTCATTCTTGTATTTCACAATACTGTTAGTCTACATTTTTATACTACACTGCATAAGAACAAAGATTACATGTACCACATGCTGCCATTTTTTCTCATTCTACTCAGGCATATTAATGCCTGGCTCCCTCCTCGTTCTAGACAGGGTACTTCCCGCGAGAACCGCGCGCGCGCGTGGCGACAAATAAAAATAAAGATTTAGTAGGAAATTCGAATGCTGTCAAATGTATAAATTTATAACGATGAAAACGCTGAAAATACTTTCTATGTTTATCATTCCTTGTATTCACTTTGTCGTTTTTTCAATATTGGCTTTGGTTTACATGAAAAAATTGTACATTTGTCGTCGTACGATCTTTTCTCATTCCGGTTGTTTTATACATTTGTACGCTACAAAAACGGCAAAAAGTTCGTTATTTCTTTTGCTGTGTGCGGGTTTGTGGATTTTCCAGTTGATTTGCATCTTGCTACTGCCTATACACGATTATTTAACTGGATAATGTGAAAAATGAGAATAAAAACGATACTTTTTTGTAGCGTATACAAATGTAAAACAACAGAAAATTGAAAAGATCGTTCGACGACGAATGTACAATTTTATCAGGTAAACCAAAGAAAAATTAAAAAAACGACAAAGTGAAAGGAAGGATAAACATAGAAAATATTTTCAGCGTAAGAAAAACTTACCATTTTCTGGGGCTTTCTTCTTTGACTTTTAAAACCAAAACAATGGTACATTAGCTATTTCATGGCGTCTCTGGCGTGCATCATTTGCCGAGACATATAGGAAGTAAATAAAATATTGTGGTTGTTTATTACGTGTCACACTTACGTGGTTTTCTCCCGCTCCCGCGGCGTGGGGACGAGGAAGAGGAAGGAGGGAGGGGGTTGGAAGAGGATTGGAAGGAGGTTGCGGAGGAAGGAGTTTGGAGGAAGAGAAAGAGGGAGAAGATGGTGGGAGAGGAAATGGAACCTCTTCCTCCTGGGGAGAAAGGAGAGAAAGAAAGAAGTTGGAAGGAGAGAAAGAGGGAGAAGATGGAGGTTGGAGGAAAAGTGTTGCGGGAGGAACAGATTCTGGGAAGGAAGGAGGTTGGAGGAAAAGGGTTTTGGAGGAACAGATTCTGGGAAGGAAGGAGGAGTTGCGGGAGGAACAGATTCTGGAGGGGTTGCGGGTTGATCTTAAATCTATTAAAACCTATTAAACCAGCAGCGTTCGAAAGCCTAGCGAACAGCATTGTGTACAACGGCGACGCCTATTTCGAGAGTGTTTTTTTTTGAAATTTGGGTGTCTGACTTCAAACTTTATGCCACATACCTCTCAACCACAACATTCACTAAAACACATTATTCACATGGCAAAACATTAATAGGATACAGGATCTGAGTTACAGGATCTGAGTACCTGTCCAACAATTTGTTCGATCTGCATATTCATTCAACACATTTCCATTCCATACTAAATCATATATTTCCACTCGCACCACCACATACAGATAACAGTCATTCATGCGACCTTAGTCACCTGCAGTAATGGGCTAAAATTTGCCAGTTATGCCACCTCTATAGGTATACAAGAACCTGTTTGGCCAGGTAGAAACATTGGCTAACTGGTCCAGATGGTGGAAGGAAGGATAACAAAATTGCACAGCAAAGTATGCGACAGGTGCAGATGGTCATGGGTTATATTGCCCCAGCTGCTCCAGCAATATCAAGCCTGTTGAATAAGGCATTGTTGAGAGACAACTGGCTGACCACATTCGAGAAGGAGAAGAAACCTGGCACAGTGAAGTCCTATCTTGGGGTCCTCAACAACTTCTATGTCTACCTCCGTGCAGAATGTCAGCACAAATTTAAAGAGCTGGATGTCAGTGAGGCCCAACTGGTCAGCCTCTCCGAGCAAGTAAGGATGTGGGCCAAATCTTCTCGGAAGATGGCCCAGGATCGTTTCTGGGAAAAGCGGGTGGAGGACATTGATTCCTTAAAAACGCCTGAACAAATTAAACAGTTTGACACGTCAGATGTTGCGCGAAAGGTGGTGAAATTTGTAGTTTGTCCTGGGAAAATAGCGCAAGATACGACATCCAGTAGTTTGTCCTGGGAAAATAGCGCAAGACACAACATCCAGTAGTTTGTCCTAGGAAAATAGCGCAAGATACGACATCCAGTAGTTTGTCCTGGGAAAATAGCGCAAGATACAACATCCAGTAGTTTGTCCTGGGAAAATAGCGCAAGATGCGACATCCAGTAGTTTGTCCTGGGAAAATAGCGCAAGATACGACATCCAGTAGTTTGTCCTGGGAAAATAGCGCAAGATGCGACATCTAGTAGTTTGTCCTGGGAAAATAGCGCAAGATACAACATCCAGTAGTTTGTCCTGGGAAAATAGCGCAAGATACGATATCTAGTAGTTTGTCCAGGGAAAATAGCGCAAGATACAACATCCAGTAGTTTGTCCTGGGAAAATAGCGCAAGATATGACATCCAATAGTTTGTCCTGGGAAAATAGCGCAAGATACACCATCCATTAGTTTGTCCTGGGAAAATAGCGCAAGATACGATATCTAGTAGTATATTTTTATATTTGTTAGAAAATAGCGCAAGATACAACATCCAGTAGTTTCTCCTGGGAAAATAGAGAGAGTACTTTTTCACCAAACGCAAGGTCCCACACATGATGAGGGTTTTTTTATTATAAGTGTTAAATAGTTCAATTAAGTAATTGATTGTGAAAAATATGTGAATTATGATCTTTTATCAGAGATGATCTTTGATCAGTGATGATCTTAGTAAAATCGGCGACACGGTGGCACCATGCACGATTCCACGGATAAACAAGTAATTTTAGGCCCCGTTTACATGAGACCGGGACGAAGTGAAACCGGGACGACTTCGTTCCGGTCATAGTATTATTTAGCAATTATTGAACGAGGTTGAGCGTGATATGAAGAATTATCATGCCCGAAGTTTGCCGTTATCAACCGAAGCCGCAGGCTGAGGTTGATAACGGCAAACTGAGGGCATGATAATTCTTCATACGAGTTCAATAATTGTTTTATTATTTATTTAAAAAATGAAAAACCTTAAGGAAGCCATTTGTTTTACCACGGCAGTGTTGGGAGTTTGTCATTGTCAACGAGTCAATATGATTGTCGTCGCCATAACCATGACAACGAAGTCATATTGACACGTTAATAATTATCATATTGACTCGCTTGACCATATTTGGCAAGCTGTCGCCGCGTAAAGAGCCTCATGGACACGAGGTTGTTGAGTTGATATGACGATTTCACAGTTGGCTGTTAGCCAATCAGAAACCAGGAATTTTTTAAATAAATAATAATTATAAATATAATAGATGTTTACATGAGACCGCGATGAAAATTGCTCAGACCGGTCTGAAGTCATCCCGGTAGTCTATAGATAGTAACAAAGCTTCCACTTCCATTTGATCTAAAACAATTTCAGTGATTGTAGTATCGACAGTTGGCATAGGATTATCACCCACGAGAACAGGTTCTTCCGATTTATCAAAAACCGAATGGAAATATTCGTTGAACAGCGTCGCCTTCTCATCAGGTGTTATAGCAACTACATTGGCATCCGTATGTGTTCCAATTAATTTCAAGGGTAATTGTGATGCCTTCGACTTTATTTTAAAAACAGACCAAAACCTTTTAGGGTTATATTTCAATGTTGAACATATGGAGAAAAAGTACTCTCTCCTTTTACGTTCAATAATGTTCTTTATAAAAAGGAAGTTGACAGTCGTTCACAATCCTTCTTCACTTCCGACAGTGTGTTGAAACATGAAGAATTTAAATCCTTAAACAAGGTATGGCGGAATAGCCACATTGGTATGTTTCATCCATCTTCCGTCGTTTGAAAGGAAATAATTTATGATTTAAGGGGGCAAGCTTACCTTAAACTTTCTGTTCGCGAACCCATGATGTAATAATGGCTCTATCTTATTGTGGTTAAATGTATATGCAACATGTTACATATCATTTTAAAGCTTATAACATGCTCTAAACAAATAGCATTACAGATGCCTTCCCAGGCAAAAACATAAATGTAAAAAACCTAAGCATCAAGAATTGGTCATTTTAACTTGTAAAATAGATTACATCCCAGTCAACAAATTAATGAAAGCTTTTGGTGTTACACTGTATTTTGTTGCCTTAGCAACAAATATTAAGTAAGCATCTTTACCAAATTCGGTATAGACACTCAATTTTTATCACAAGGTAAAAAGCATCCATAAATTGGTTGAATGGGATATAATCTATTTTACAAGTTAAAATGACCAATTCTTGATGCTTAGTAGTTTTAGTAGTTTTAAATGATGCTTAGTAGTCTTAGTAGTTTTAATTCTTGATCTTAGTAGTTCTTGATGCTTAGTAAAATGACCAATTCTTGATGCTTAGTGGTTTTTCAACTTTGGTTTTCAACTTTGAAAGCTTTCAATCCATTTCACAGGGGAATCGTTTTTTATCACGTATCTGAAATATAAGAAGTATATTCCTTTTTACTAAAAAAACACTCACATTTTTAAGCTAACTGACTTTGGGAGAGAAATACTTACATGATACAACTCAACGTGGTGCCGTAAGGCGCCAGGCGTTCTTTTCCCACAAATGACGGCACCGGGCGGGAACTGACTGCAAAGAGAGCATCGAATTAGCCTGGTAAACTTCACGCGCTTCTCATTTATTCACAAAAAGACTAACACTTCTGTCCGCTAATTTCACTCACACTTCGCACTTATTTATTTATTTATTCATTTATAAATTTTTTGACACGGTAACCTCTCAACCGGAACCCAATGTATTTATTAGGTTTATAAAACAGCTATGAAAGACAACTTCTTAATTCACTTTTCAGCATTCAGATTTATCTACTTTAGTTACCAATATTATATTTATATCGTACTTATTTTTCTCTGCGTGTTACCCAAAAGGTGTTGCGGAGTATTTCCATGGAAATAGAAATATAAATTCTCAAAAATATGGAATCTTTCAAAGCCACCCAAAGTCCAAACAATTATCTAAATCGTTATAAATTATTTCCCAATGTGTTTTCATGCTAAATTATGAACTCTTGTATGGAATCAGAATGTATGCCAATGCCATACAACTGATACAAGTCGGTGAATGTTTACAGCGTCACTTTGTCAGTGCATTGTATTGAAATTGTAATAATAATGTTAATAATAATGTAATGTTGGTATACCTGCTGAACACGAAGTAATGTTAATAGTAATGTAATGTACCTGCTGTTTATTGTCGTATTTAATGGGTACTTTGTTATGGAAAGGATGAATTTAAATTTAAAATGACAAATATATGAGCTAACTGACTTCTGCAGAGACTGTGAAATGAGACATCGTTTTTTCATCATGCATATCAACAGCATTATGACATGCATGATTGTGATGTAAATATATTTAACAAATAAATAACAAGTCTGAGTTGTCTATACATGAATAGATGGTCATGCAACGAGGCATTGCCAAGTCGACTGCCACTCATAGACAGAGACAATGCTTGCAAATTGTCTTGCTGTTTTATAGTCTGGGAGCTATTTTCAGAAAAGGCCTTATTTAAGGAGTTTGCACAACCCACGTTACAAAATTTGACAATTGATTCTTACTGAACAATATATGCTTTTTAACATGAGATACTTTGTACATCAATTTGTGGTATAGGTTTCGGGATAACGGGGAGTTTTAGCCTCAATATGGTGGAATAACATGAGAGCGAGGCTATGTACCTGAAAGCCTGTAGAATGGTCAGGTTTTAACCAAATCTCACAAAAATGGTCTCGTATGAAAGCACTCGCAAGGGTCTTTCTAACAAACATGAGTAAGTGACAAGTCACGTGACCTCAAAAACACGGAATTTTTGGCTTAATTTGATTTAAAACCCCTGAAAATGGATTCATTCACAAAAAAGAACCATCCAAAAGATTTTAAGATGCTAACACAAAAAAAATGCAATTCAAGTTAGTGAAAGTCGTTTTAATACGATAAAATATTGTTAATATAAACGTTTTTCAGTCGATCTCTGACAGAATAACAAGGTATGTAATAGTTACGTTAATGTTCAGAAAACTTATGCTTTATCGCCTTAGCCCATTAATCCCTTCTTAGACAGATGCATTGCAATGTCCAAACTCCAAACTGGCTTATTCTTGTTTTAAACAATTATATATATATATGATTTATAGTTATTTCTTCTCAACATTTAGGTATTGAGGAAACTGCTGCTGTAATTGTTCTTCAACTTCTGATGTAGGAATGTTGCTTCTCAGGATTTGCTTGGTAAGTTCGGCTCTCAGTATTTCTGTAAATGTTATTTATTAAACCTGGTTTCCATCTGGCCATCAGCCGGTTGGTTGAAAGCAGTTGTTGGCAGAACCCACAATTAAACATACAAATGAAAACCAGATTTTCCAGAGGGCAAAATTACAGAATTGTATTTGAGAGATTGCTTTGTTATTGATGGTTCCTATTTGCTAATTTTTTTGTTTTGTTTTATAAAGGATGAATCAATTGATGCAGAAGTATTTAAATCTTTAGCCCCAAGCTGGTTGGGGCAGGTGATGTCCGCATTGAAGTAACACCTCTTCACATTGTCGGGGAAGGAAAGATTATTTTTACTCATTTTTACTCCAATTCTGGAGTAATTGTAACTCCTATAGCAGTCATTTTTACTCCAATACTGGAGTAATTGTAACTCCTCTCAGGGTTCGAAATAACGGTCAGAAAATTTGCCTAATTTTGTAGGCTGTTTTTTTGTAGGTCAACATTTTTTACCGGCTGTTTCCCATTTTCACGGTACTGTGGCCTGCGGTCTCGTGCTCGCTCGTGCGCGCGCTCCATGCGCTGCAATGAAGCCGCTGTATAAAGCGAAACGCGGGCACCACTACAACTTACAAAGATGGCGATAATAACAAAGATGGCAGGATCAGGAAAACTGGACAGCGATTCGGATCGTTAGTTTTCGGCCCGGAACTGCAGCTTTCGGAACTGCAGCAACATCACTGCATTTGTGCAAAGGAAAATCACAGGACAAAGTTATGATGATATACACAGAGAAATCAAAACAAATTACCATATTACCATTCAGAAACGGAATAATTTTGATCTTGGCCAAAGCAATTTCAACCAATAACCCAAAGTTGAGTTATATTTTGAAATTAGTTGAAATTAGAAATCGCCGGTAAGGTCCTAAAACTGCCGGCTATCGCCGGGAGCCGGCTGCTATTTCGAACCCTGCCTCTAGGAGTCATTTGTACTCCAATTCTGGAGTAAATGTAACTCATATTGGAGTACTTTTCACTCCAGTTTTAGAGTAATGTTTACAATTAAAATTTTGGAGTAAAAAATAACTCCAAAAAAGGAGTACCTTTTTATTTCACTCCACTTTTGGAGTCAAATTGACACCTTGAAATTAAATTGCTTTATTCATCAACAGAGATACTTGGTTATCTCTCCTTGATTGTTGTGTTTCCCAATTCAATTTAGCTATGACTGCTTCAGATGGTGTCTCATTGCTACTGTATCACCTGTTAAGATTTATTCCGTAGTGATTTAGAGCAATTATCCCACACTGGGGCACAGTAATGAAAATGGTAAGACGAGAGCATCATAGGTTATTTTTAAGGTGTTTCCGTGAATCAAATTTTTGGATCTTCGAATAACTCGCTACTTATTTACTCACTTACGTCATTACAAAAACCTTCCAGGGCCCAAATTTCCTTTTTTTTTTTTTCAGTAGTTCTTTCACTTTGATGGTGAAGACTATTAAATTAAAAAATGAATCAATTATCAATTAAGGCCTTGTGCACATGACGGTGTCGTTTTCGGAGCGTTTTCGTATTGTTTCAAGTGATGAGCTGTTTTTCTCGATTCCCTTGAGTGTAATCGAGAACAATCAGCTCGTTACTTGAAACAATACGAAAACGCTCCGAAAACGACACCGTGTGCACAAGGCCTAACTTCTTTCATATGTATAGATAGATCGTAGATGGGATCGTAGATAACATTGATTGATAGATAGATAGATAGAATAGATAGATAGACTCTGTTGCCATTCTTGTACTTACCAACTGATTCTGATTCAGTCAACTGAAAAAGATAAAATAAAGTAGGTTAATCACAAGAAGGAAGACTTTGATGAGCATTATACGAATGCGAGGGATGTTGCGTTACTATGAATAGCGACCAAAGCAAAGCAAAACACAATGATAATTTATTGGGATTTTACATTGGGGAGAAGGTATATAAGTTGCGGCGCATAATGCACCTATCATTTGTTTCCCACACCCTTGGGGGGCCGGGCAACCCAGGGGGATTTTATCGCAAATTTGGACCCGGGAGGTGGGAATTTGACGAAAACTGGTAGCTTGGGGGTGGGGGTGAATTGATATGTCTGAACGTTTCCGGTTTCGTGGCAACCTCGTACCCAGGCTCTTTTATTTGCCAAAAACAAGCGTGTTTGTAGCTTTGTACTTTGGGAAACGTCGACTCGTCGAGCAGCCATGGAAAACCTCTCTTGCGAAGACGTTGTTGACTTTCTGCAACGGAACGAATTATCCGACTGTGCAGGTCTATTTAAAGATTATTATTTCAGTTCTTTAAACATATTTTAGGCTAAAATGACAGAGGTAATTAAATGTGCACATCGACATTCGTCAAAACTTGAGAATGAATATAAAGAGAACAAAATCTTTCGAACCTAAAATTTGAAACTTGAAGGGATTTGCCTCTGGGGGTGGGGGAATTTGATTTGATATCCTTGACCGAGGGTGGGGCATTTGTTCGAATGTCAAATGCCCGGGGGTTTGCCCGGCCACCCAAGGGTGGTGGAAACAAATGATAGGTGCATAAGTTGCGGTGCATAAACCGCAGCTTAGCTTCCAACACCTTCAGTTGAAGCTAGGTTTTTAACTCAGTTCGTTAAATCTGTTTAATAGCGATATTTGCCGACTATACCCTGCAGGTGTTCAAACGACGGCCCCGGGCCATCGAAAGCTAAATTCAAAATGCCAAAAAATCGAACGATTTGCCCAAATTTAAAAATTTTTCACGGAAATATTAGCAATCATGCCAAGATTTGTCGCAAAAAAAAAATTGCGGGTTAGGGGCACTTTAAAGGCCCATTTACACTACAGAAATTTTTTGGTACGGCTCGGATAAAAAGGGTTCGCGAACCCTAAAAAAGTGGTTCGGCACGGAGAACTTCTGTTGTGTACGATTCATCCGTACTCGGACCTGCTGGATAGGTAGTCCGAGCACGGGTAAAACAGGTACGCGTAAAAACTAACACGGCACGGATAAAATATGCAGTGTAAACGATTAGCCGTGCCGAACCATTTTTTTGTTTAAGAGCCCTTTCTTCAGTCGGTCAGCACCATTTATTAGAGCAGGCGTAGTGTCCACCACATCTGACTCAAAATGGCGGGAAAGGATCGTCGCATCGAGGCCGAGGGTGAACCGAAGCAGAAAACATCTCGCGGACAATCGTATATACAGTACTTTATAATATGGAAGATTACATAAAAGTATTGTCGCCATTGCCAAAAACATCCTGTTCCTTCGCTTCTTTCTGGCCAGACGGAGGAAGCCAGTAGTAGAGGCTTTTCATTTACTCCTGCAAGCTTCTCGTTGGAAGGCACGACACTTATTTATTAAAAGAAACTCTATAAATGTTTCGTCCGCCATGTTGAAACAAAAGAACGTGCACGCGTATTAACGCGAAAGTAATTCTGCTGATCAGCAAGTTGAGCCAGGGTTGAGCCCAGTACCCGTACCAAAACATTATTTTGTACAGATTGGCACGTCAAGGAAATGCGAGTGTAAACGGGTATCCGTGCCATATTTTTTGGGTTCGCGAACCATTTGTATCCGAGTCGTACCAAAAAAATTCTGTAGTGTAAATGGGCCTTAAGTCTTTGAGTCTCAAGTCATTGAGTTTTATGCCTTTCTTTACTCCATTGGTGGTACCTTTCGTAGGATGGGTTAGATTACAAGGAATATAGTTGTTTATGGTAGGACTGAAATGCCATTATTATTATTTTTGTTATTATTATTCTATTGCTGTAATGATAAAAGATAATTTTTAGCAGGCTAGCATTCAGCTATATTGTAAACTTGGCAGAAGCCAAATTTTGTCATCTGCCGAGACATATAGGAAGTAAATAAAATATTGTGGTTGTTTATTACGTGTCACACTTACGTGGCTTTCATTGATCCCGCTCCCGCGGCGTGGGGACGAGGAAGAGGAAGGAGGGAGGGGGTTGGAAGAGGATTGGAAGGAGGTTGCGGAGGAAGGAGTTTGGAGGAAGGAGGAAGAGAAAGAGGGAGAAGAAGGTGCGAGAGGAAATGGAATCTCTTCCTCCTGGGGAGGAAGGAGAGAAAGAAAGCAGTTGGAAGGAGAGAAAGGGGGAGAAGATGGTGCGAGAGGAACAAATGGAAGGAGGTTGGAGGAAGGAGGTTGGAGGAAAAGGGTTGCGGGAGGAACAGATTCTGGGAAGGAAGGAGGTTGGAGGAAAAGGGTTCCGGGAGGAACAGATTCTGGGAAGGAAGGAGGTTGGAGGAAAAGGGTTGCGGGAGGAAGAACAGATTCTGGGGAGGAAGGTTGGGGAGGAAGGAGGTTGGAGGAAGGGGTGGGGGAGGAAGGAGTTTGGAGGAAGGAGGTTGGGGAGGATAAAGAGGGAGAAGATGGTGCGAGAGGAACAAATGGAAGGAGGTTGGAGGAAGGAGGTTGGAGGAAAAGGGTTGCAGGAGGAACAGATTCTGGGAAGGAAGGAGGTTGGAGGAAAAGGGTTGCGGGAGGAACAGATTCTGGGAAGGAAGGAGGGGTTGCGGGAGGAACAGATTCTGGAGGGGTTGCGGGAGGAACAGAAGGAAGGGTTGCGGGAGGAACAGATTCTGGGAAGGAAGGAGGTTGGAGGAAAAGGGTTGCGGTAATCTGAATCTCTGTAATCTGAAAGACGAAAAATTTGGTAATTAGAATAATTCCGCTGGCTCATTCCTCAAACATATTAAACATTGGAACTCGTGTTCTTGAACTAAACTACAATTAGTAGGTTTTTAGACAATATCGGACAAAACCTGTTGTTACACTGCTCTCAAAACCATCCACTCACGGTTTAGATATGTTTTTGACACTTTATCAGGAAAAATCCCCCTCTCCCCTGTACAGTGAAAAAAAAATCCCGCAATCTAATTACCTTTATAGAGGTTTGAGACAAAAGTGTAATGTCCGTTACGGCCTCTATCAGGGTTCTGCCCACGGTGGGCCGGGCGGCAGCGCGGGCGGCAGCGCCCGGCACTCACTCGTACCGCCCGGCACTCACGCGATAGCCCGGCACTCAAAGTAAGAAAACCTCATTTTTTTATCTTCAACGAACTTTTATTCAAACAATATTATTCGTTTAAGCGGCAAATTATGCGTGGAAATGGATCAAATGGCTCATTAAAACTTCTTACTGTAAGGTTGTCCGTACAAGCATCCAAGATAACCCGTTATAATATAACATTTTGGCCGGTTACCACGTCAGGTTTTGTCTTTTAACATTAATTTTCGGTAGTTTTCTCAACATTTCGTCTGCGAAAATTTGGCTTTCCGATGAGAGAACAGTGCCATTGAGAATGGCTTCTTCAGATTTCAGAATAAAAACAAACAAATCAATCGATCGTATAGATATGAATTTAATGTGTATATAACGTAATATTCTAGCGAACACTATTACGAAAAAAAAAACAACTCTTTTTTACTATTAATGACGATTAAACAAGCTGTTCATTTTTTTGTGTGATCTTGGTGCACGCAAGTGCGCAACTTCAAGGAAATATCACGACGCTACATAGCCGAAGGTGCAGCACAGCCTGCAGAAGATTGTTGAATCTAATCTCCAAACAAATGTTGATCGCAAAAAAGTAAGATACAAAGATCTCATTACACAGCAAAAGAAACATTTTAAATCCGTCAAATTTGTCAATAAGCTCCTTAGGTGTTTTCTCGTCCGCGACATTACATTGCAATAAAAAATTCTCAACTTACTTCGTTCTCTGTATAATCCGGAAACACCTAAAACAAGTGCAAACAAAGTAATATAAATACAGAAGTAGCAGTACACTTGGTCGATAATGATATACCGGTAGCTTAATTAATTGACGTTACAGTCGTCCATCGTGAAGTGACTATTAAAAATTGAAATTTAGAGTCAGGCGGTTTAACGGTTTTTATTTTAATCAAAACCGCTCAACCCTACTAGCTCATGACACTTGTTAAATTCAAAGCAGATGTACCTTTTTCATTACTTGTATGGTAACCTTTTCTTCTGGTTTCATATAGAACAGTTTGAAGTCGTCATGGTTTAAGCGGACATTGAAACGAACGCCGCTGCTTCTCAAATGCACGAGTCCAGCTCTTGACGATGCACAGACTATACGCAATTGGTAATACTGATTCTTTGAATAAAAAAAAATTAAACATAAACTTTTTTCCGTCAACTCCACCAACTGAATACAAATCACTCATCAATGCCAACCATACAAGAAGGAAGTTAAACTTTAAATTACCGGATCCTTCACATAAGTACGAATAATATGCATCGCAAATTCGTTTTCCACTGCATTCTGAATGTTATCAAGAAATAAGAATCTACGATCCACAACACCTGATTAAAAAATAAAATTTTGCAAAGACTGTAGTTACAAACTTCTTCACTTGAGCACTTGAGCATTCATGTTTTAAATGAAAACAAACAATTTAAATTATTTACTTTTTTCCAATTCCATAACCTCCTGCGGGAAAGTAGACCAATTTACAGCATTCAAGTCCTAAAACACAGCAACTCTTGTTAAATGTGTAACTCTAAGCTATTCCCACGTTTAACAGCTCCTGTGGGATTACAACTAAAGAGGAGAAATTATATAGAGGAGAAATTTGACTTTGTTTGCCGTATTCTGTGAGCGGTGAACGTGGGCAAAAGGAAAATAGTACATACAAAATAAGCTCCTTTCACTGACTTTTTCCCTGACTGTTTACTGACTTTATCCACTTTCCTCATTAGCGCATTTAGAGCAGTTGTCTTTCCTACTCCATTTGCTCCTATCATAAAAGGAAGCAGATTAAAAAATAGGCATAGATGTGTGGGAAAATACCCATGTTAAACTAAATGGTAAGAATGAGAATCTTGCATGTAAGTGAAGTGGAGTGGAGAGTGACAAGAGCCAGGAATGTGAAAGTTATATGTGCGTTACGAGTGTGATATGGGGCGCGAATTGTTACTTTATTATTTAACGCAAATAGTGTCATTTTTTCCCTGATTTATTTGGTTATTTACTGAGTAAAAAAAAAGGGTAAGGATAAAACGCGGATGCGGATGACGGATGGCGGATACGGATGGCGGATGAGAAAAAGCGGATAGAGGATAAAATGCGGATGAGAAAAGGCGGATAGAGGATAAAACGCGGATGAGAAAAGGCGGATAGAGGATAAAACGCGGTTGAGAAAAGGCGGATAGAGGATAAAATGCGGATGAGAAAAGGCGGATAGAGGATAAAATGCGGATGAGAAAAGGCGGATAGAGGATAAAATGCGGATGAGAAAAGGCGGATAGAGGATAAAACGCGGTTGAGAAAAGGCGGATAGAGGATAAAACGCGGATGAGAAAAGGCGGATAGAGGATAAAACGCGGTTGAGAAAAGGCGGATAGAGGATAAAACGCGGATGAGAAAAGGCGGATAGAGGATAAAACGCGGATGAGAAAAGGCGGATAGAGGATAAAACGCGGATGAGAAAAGGCGGATAGAGGATAAAATGCGGATAAGAAAAGAAAGTAGGTATGTGTCTAAAAATTTAGAATTAATAGTCTCTCGCACACTGCGGGCGAGACTATAATATTATTCAAACCGCGCTAAGTCATTCTATAAGCAAGAAAATCTGCAATAAAATTAAAATCTGAAGTAAATTAAGATTGAAGATTCACCGGCCACGAGTAACTTGATTCGCTCAGCGTGTCGTAAATATACTGGCAGAGAGTCGGAATATTACAGCTTGTCAGGGAAAACAGTGTTAATTTCATTGAACAGGAAACGACAAAACAGCTGTAGCCGCGGAAAAAAATATTGTTGAGTTATGAAATATGTATAATAAAATTATATTGAAATATGTATAATAAAAATGTCACAGAAGGGGCAACTTGTTATTTATAGTTAAAACTAATTCTATACAGACTTGGTGCATTAGTGATATCATATGATCTGTCTTGCGAAATGTAGGCGGAGTATCGATAAAAGCACTTTGTGACCAGCTGCAAGGTATGTTCTTTTTGTTCTCCGACCACGAGGGAGGTTGAAAGCCTAGTTCGTACGTGTTTATATGATGTAAGTTTGTTAATGGTTGTTAATATGGCTTTTAAGTTACCAACTACTGTATAGAGGATAAAACGCGGATGAGAAAAGCAAAAGGATAGCTTATTGCTACATGCTTGCGGCTAATGTCGCCGGTAGTACCCGACTAGTTACTGTATGTTACTGAATTATACAATAAATATTAAAATGAAAAATATAGCCATAGGCTACGCAGCAACAATATAATCAATATTAAAGTGCTTTATTAATTTTTTTATTAATTAAAGGACCTAATTAAGTTTTAGTTATTTAAATGAACTCGTTACGTTATCGGAATGTTTTTGCCCGAACTTTTTTACCGCACTATGATTTTAATTTAACCGAAACTCTGACTATTTTCTAGTTTACTTTTTCTTCTTTATCAATCTTTATCTTCTGCTGCAAATCCAACTAAGGAACTAAGGAATGGTAATTTAGATCTCCTTCATGCAACTTATGATATTACCATTCCTAACCAATTTAGGAGTTCGTTTAAATAACTAAAATTTCATATAGAACAGCATACCGTCCTGAAACGAATTGTCAGATAAAATAAGAGATTTTAACAAATTTTTAATTTTAACTCATCCGTCAAGAGACGTTTTTACGCGCGTCCAATTTGACAAAATGGTTGTATATAGTATAATGTATATATTTATAAGCCTGTCTGTAATTTTAATAGTCCGCAAAATATTTAATATTTAAACACGGACCTTTAAAAAACGGCTAAATACGCCTAAAGGCCACCGTGTATAATGAATTTTAATTAAAGGCAGAATCAATAAAAAATTTCTGTTTCGTCAGCGCGCGCATAATACCTTTGATATTGCGCATTGATTTATTTTTACGGTTTTTGTATTTATAAAGAAAATAAAATAGACTTTTTATATTTTTCTTTGGAAATTTCATTCTATTATATAGTTCCGATTCTATCATTCTATTTTCGTCCATTGTTCTATTTATCATTCTATTGTAGTTCCGATTGAGTTCCTGGAAATTTTGAGATATAATTGTCACAATTTCTGTACCATGATGGTTTTTTGGAATATTTAGAAAAAGAACCACGACACAGTCAACTTTGGAGTTATAAACCAGAAACAGAAGACTTTATTTTTTGGCCTAATGCTCTATATCGATACACACGTACTTGTATGGAGGAAGCTAAAGCCTTGAAACACCAAGCAATCGAGATCTTTGAAGATGCCACTTTTACTTTACATAAGTGGCACTCCAACGCCAGTGAATTAGATGAGAGTCAAGTTCCACCAGAAGACTCAAAAGATGACACTTACGCTAAACAACAACTCGTGTAGATTCAAGTCTGCTCGGACTTGGTTGGGATAAATGCAAGGACGAACTGAGAGTTTCCTTCCCTAGTGAAAGGGCCGAGTCAACTAAAACGGGAGTACTTCGCAAGCTTGCGAAAGTGTACGACCCCCTTGGGTTGGTTTCTCCCCTTACTCTTGAAGGGAAACTGATCTACCGAGATGTGTGCTGTGAAAAGACAGCGTGGGACACTGAGCTGACGGAAACCTTGTGGTTGAAATGGGAGAACTGGCAGCAGCGCTTACAGGCCACGCTCGTTGGCCCAGTTTCGTGAACGAATCAAGGAGATCGAGCCACATAGTTACGGAGATGCAAGTAGTCAAGGTGTTGGTGCGTGCGTCGTCCGTCAGAATTCGGGTGTGACCCAGCGTCTGGTTGCAGGAAAGGCTCAACTGGCCAAGCAGGGAGTCACAATACCACGACTGGAGCTTATTTCTGCACACATGGCCACCAATCTCGTCATGAACGTGAAAGCAGCGCTATAACCGGGTTTCCTGATGAATAATTAGACAAAAAATTATAAGCCAGCATTCTTTAGGTCAAGACGTTTTCGTTGCAATGTTGTAGTAGTTTTCGAAGTCGGGTTTCATCAGTGATAGGTTGGTAGGTCTTGTTGTCTTAAAGCAAAGCATAATTTGTTACCGATGGTCGGACTTATTAAGCACGACAGTGGCATTGCCCTTATCAGCCTGGAGAATAAGAATTTCTTTATCCTGCCTGAGATCTTGCACGGCGTCTCGTTATATATATATATATATATATATATATATATATATATATATATATATATATATATATATATATATATATATATATATATATAAATATAAAAACATCGAACTTTCCTCCACCAAAGTTAAAAAACATGTTTATCCTGCCTGAGATCTTGCACGGCGTCTCGTTATATATATATATATATATATATATATATATATATATATATATATATATATATATATATATATATATATATTATATATATATATATATATATATATATATATATAATATATATATATATATATATATATATATATATATATATATATATATATATATATATATATATATTATATATATAAGAATATAAAAACATCGAACTTTCCTCCACCAAAGTTAAAAAACATGTTTGTCTTGACAAAGGGGCAGAGCCCCGAAACGTTGAATAAAGTTTTTAAAAGCATAAATCTATGTATATATATATATATATAGCAAAGTGAAAAGGTGGTAAACTGCCAAGAATTTAGTGACGAGATACTGACGTTTCGAGCGGAGCCCTTCATCAGAGTAAGACGAGATGAAATAAAATAAATAGGGCTTATATAATGCCAAAAGGGTGTCACAGGTAGAAAGTAGCCAATCAAATGCACGGGAAATAAACTAACTAATAATTAATGAGATGGGAAAAGTTAAATCATTTGCTATTTTTAAAGTCGATCAATAAGCAGACTGAGGGGGTGGGAAAAATGACAGGTCCAATATTCAAGGGGATTAGGCGATAATAATAGAAACAAAGACTTGAAAAGCAATGAAAGTGCATAAGCTGATGATAAAAAGTCCAAGCAAACTAAAATAATAAAAAAACAACTTTTAGGAAGTTAAATAAAAGAAAAACGTTCGTTAAGACCAAGAGGGTGTGTGGTGCCAAGTTTAAAAATGAGACGCTTCTCTTGCCGCTTGCGGTTATCGTTGCCACCGGAAATGGGAAGGATAGCACAGACTTTCATGTCTGAAACCAAATGGTTGGAGCTGTTGAAATGGCGGGCTACAGGTTTGTCACCATCATTGATCCTCACGGAACGAAGATGTTCAGCAAACCTGTCTGAAAGGCGTCGTTTCACCGATGTAGATTTTAGGGCATTTATCGCAAGAAATGCAATAAATTATGTTGGTGGACGTGCATGAAAAAGCATGACGGATTGTGTGGTCGAATTTGGGGGCAGTAATAACTGTAGTGAGATTGAGAAAAGCGCATGTGTTACAGCGAGAACGGCCGCAAGAAAATGTTCCCGCTGGTGCCGAGGTATTTTGTTTAAGGGCACTATGTACTAAGGAGTCACGAATGTTTTTATTACGGCGAAAAGATACCAAAGGGTTGTCGGTGAAAATGGCTGACGTCTCAGGATCATTTTGTAAAATGTGAAAATTCCGATTAATAATATTTTTAACTTTAAAATTGAAAGGATGAAATGTTAGAACTAAAGGAATTTTATTGTTTGAAACTCGTTCCAAAGATGGTTCAAGGGCGTCTAAACGGGGGACAAGAAAAGCTTTCTGAACGGCGAGGTCTAAAAGGTTGGTAGGATAACCACGTTGGACAAAAAAAGATCTCATTTCTATTGATTTGGTTTGAAAATCTTGGTCGTCGCTACATAAGCGGCGAAGACGCGAGAATTGAGAGTAAGGGATGGATTGCTTAGTGTGGTTGGGATGAGAGGATGAAAATAGAAGATAACTATGGGAGTCAGTAGGCTTGTACGAGACCGACGTTTTCAGCGAATCACCATTAATCGAAATTGAAATATCAAGGAACGACACAGAGGTCTCGCTGATTTCCCACGTGAACTTCAGAGCAGGATGAAAATCATCAACAAAGTTGATGAACTGCTCTAAAAGGACACGTGAACACGACGCTGTTCCTAAACAGTCATCGATAAATCTTCCGAAAAAATCAGGCAAGGGACCCGTGTGTTGTTCAAAGATCTGTTTTTCAACATAACCAACAAATAAGTTAGCATAGCTTGGACCCATTTTGGTGCCCATCGCAACACCACTTATTTGTTGATAATGTTCACCATCAAACGAAAAATTGTTAAGGGTAAGCACTAGTTCTGCTAAGCGGAGTAACGTGGTTGTGGAGGGTTCTAAATTAGTGCGCTGATCAAAGAAAAACTTCAGAGCTTCAAGGCCATCACAATGGGGAATGACGGTGTATAAGGTACGGTGGCCCACAAGGGTCACCTCTTCTCCGTACAAACACGTAGCTTCTCCGTAGAAATCGAGCTTCTCCGTAGGAATACGCACATGTTCCACGGAAACAGACGCTTTCTCCACAAAAATAGGTCCGCGATGCGAACATGTGGGTACCGGGAGCAATGAGCATGGGGTGTGACCAAAAGGGAGGCCCCTTTTTATGAAACAAAAAGACTATGTAAGTATGATATCTAAACTGTGGAAAGAAAAATCCAAATCTGTGATACTAACTGAAATATTAGTATTATTTATTTATACTGGGGCATTTATCCCCACTATAGGATCATTGTCACAGAGGCTATTTATCATTATATTCATGTGGTGCCTTTAAAGTGTCTATGAAATGAAAATTTGCTCCAGTTTTTATGATTGTGCTTGAAAGAACACTTATACTAATGCAAAATGGCTTTTAGATTCATATGTTATTCCGTTCTTGAATTATTACGCTTTATATAATTTGAGCTGTGACGTCACAAGATGGACAGAGTATTACACCAAAACTGAAAATCAGGCATATCTTCAGACTGGTTCAACTAAATAGATTCAAACCTTGCTGACTTACTCAATCAAGAAAACTAAACATAGTCATGGTTCTAATGTGGTTGCTATGGTAACAGAGTTTCCAGATTACTCTCTTCCTTTATATGAATTATTTGTTTTCAACCACGTTTACAGCAACTTATTCAGTTTTAGGAAGTTGACATCCTTTTTCAATGATTTCCAATGCAACAATACTGTTTAAAACAATAAAAAAGTAACTGCAATGACGAAAGGTACAACATTTTGTTTCTTTACAAAGTGGCCTGGTAATGAATCTGTTACCATGAGAACCTAATATAACAACAATCTCAATGCTGAGTCTTGTTGACTCAGTAAGTCTGTATAGTTTGAGCCAGTTTAGTCAAACCAATCCAAAGATAAGCCTGTTTTTGAGTTTTGATGTAATGCTGTGTTCATCTTGTGACGTCATATCTAAAGTTACATGAAATGTAACTCAAGAACAACCTAAGATACGAAAGTCATGCAACCCGCAGAGAGCCTGCTCGCAGGCTAAGCTGGGGTAAATTTTCATTTCATAGACACTTGTACTGATAAATTGATCAAGGACAAACATCACAATATTTGTTATAGACTAGGGGGTAAATGGGGGAATAAACCAGGTGTTGAAATTTTCTCATGGTGGATTACTAAGACAGTGCTGTTGGTAAGCTAATAGCAGATTTAACAAATCAGCAGAGGATACATTTGTAAAATGAACTTTTAAGACAAACATAGGTTCCATTATTACATTCATGGATAATTCACCAGTAAATGATTCACAAAAGTTAAGGCATAAGTTTTTCTCATCAAATAATAGCATGTTAGGAACATCTGTCAACAACAAAAAACTTTTTCACAGAAACTTTAATACAATAACTGCAGAGAGGAACTATTCTATAATGCTGAAATCATCTTAATGTTTGTAATCTTGGCACAAATTATTACTTGAGAGCCAATTTGATCATTGACTTTATTTTTATTATTATCAATACTGACCAAAGTGATCTTTTATTTCAAATGGAATACAACTTTTCAGTAGTGAAATAATTAAAAAAAATTTTTTTAGATGCTCAAGGCTTTCAACAGTAAGCAAAACACAGCTACCAGAAAAACACGGCATTCCATATAGGTCACTTGACTGTGAATCAAATATCTTGAAAGTATTTTCTGACACTGCGAACACTGAAACACTGTTACAATCAATTGTTAACAAGCATTATTATATACCAAGTGTCAAAGTTCCCTTTTTCTAGTGTCATTGGTCGAGAGAGTATATCACATGAAAATGACGAAATTTAGCTGTTTCCCCTGCAATAGCTCTGAGAGGGCAATATGTTGTCAATGATAATGAAAAAATCATGTGAAATACCATGTGAAAATGCAACCTTTGGATTGAACTCTCTTTTTGCCTTAATATTATTTAATTTAATGTTTGAAGAATAAAATATTTCATGTCTTTACGTTTGTTTTTTCTTTGACACTTGGTATAAAAAAAGCACTTATTTACTGGGACCTTGGAAAAGCAGTATGTTTTGACATACTGCTTTCATCGATGGTCTCGGGACCACATACTGGGACCACATACTGTTTCCTTCGGTCCCAGTAAATAAGTGTTAAATATTCATAGTTGGTTTCTAAACCAAAAAATAAATTTGTAAATGCAATTTCTCCAGCTAATGATTCACTATGATTTAATTTATTGATACCATGACAGGAACATCAGTTAACAACAAAACATCTTTATTTACAGAACCTTTAATGACTTTAATGCAACCATACAAACAATTCCCATGTAACAAAATATTGTTCAAGCCATTCCAATTACCGCATAAATATGTTTACCTTACGCAAAAATTATAGCGGTCGATGATTTTCTATACACTGTTTACCAGCATTGTCGCCAAATTTAGACTGACCTCCTCACCTGAAACTGTCAGATGGATATAGTGTATAACATTTGAATTTGACGAAGAAATATACAACAAAAACAGTCACAGACAATATAAACAACATAGTAGTTACTCAGAGGAGCGAAGCTATTAAGCACATAATTTTATAATCAAAGAAATACCTAGTACAGTAAAGAAGTGAAAACGAGAAAGATACAACTTACCTTTAATCCAAACGCACTCGATCAGAAGTCACGCCACGAGGAAGAGGGGATTATTTAGCCAAAATTATCAAAACGCACTCAATCAGAAGACATCACGAATTAGATCACGAGCATTGCCAAGTTAAACGACACGACCTTTGTACGTTGAATTTGTCGACAAGTTAAGATTTTTCAAGATTTTCTACCGTACCTTCGACAATCGATGGGACGACATTTTCCGATGAATTCCGAATGAGTATCTGAGTTGCGCAGTTGTAATTTCGATGTTGAACCTCCAACTAGATAAACGGCTACCTCAACGCCGTGACTATATGGGTACCGCTGACCGCGGTACCCACAAAAACAGACGTCTTACCAGTAGAAATAGACCCCTTCTCCGCGGAAACAGATGCCTTCTCCGGGGAAATAGATAACTTCTCCGTAGAAACAGACGCCTTCTCCGGTGAAATAGACACCTTCTCCGTGGAAACAGATGCCTTCTCCAGGGAAATAGACACCTTCTCCTTAGAAACAGACGCCTTCTCTGTAGAAACGGACGCCTTCTCCATAAATATTTAAAAAACTCCCCCCGGAATCACCCCCTGGATTTTTTTATTCTCGTGATCCGGGGGTAGCTCTGCTTGCAAATATTTGAAGAATTCGAGTGGAATGTCAAAGCTGTATAGAGATTGATGTTTTAGTTAATGGCCGTTAATGTTGATCTAATTCATCAGAAATTGCGGAACGTATTTCTAGTTTAAATATGGCTATGGAGAACCAATATTGTGGCAACTGTCAAAGTGCGCTTCTGGAGAACTGTAACTTTTCAGTGTTGTGGCAATAGATATACCCGAAAACGTAATTTAAAGATAAATATTAGAGCCCAGTGAGCCCAGCAAATGACTTTTATACAAGACATAATAAAAGAGATTTAATTGCTAACGCTTCGTTGTTTGCAGCGCAACATCATATATATTATAACATCATTATATATTATATTATATAACACGTATCTCAGAGCATATGGGGGTTTGCGCCTTTGACTAGCGCCCCTAGTCTGTGTCAGCCTTGCCAGCCATGTCAGCTGTTCTCGCTCAGTCATAACCACAAGACCAAACATCCTGTCTCTTCTGATTTTAAAATACTCGCCTCATCAACTTCAAAATTTGTACTCTTCCAAAGGAAAGTCTTTCTAAGCTTAACCCCATTCTTAACGCTAATATTAGCTCAGTACTTGTAATCTTCACTAAACACCTTCAAATAATCTTTCGTTTGACCTGAAACATGATATTTTATTTACCTTTGACTACTTGTATATTTCACTGCTTGTATAGTTTAAATTTCAAATTTGTTACCTACTTTGACCGTTTGTAACTAACACTAAAATTCTAATGATTCTAACACTAGCATCTATGTGTATATATAGCGACGAAACTTTAGCAATTAAATCTCTTTTATTATGTCTTGTCAGTTGTCTCAAAGTCATTTGCTGGGCTCTAACGTTTACAATTAAACTGTAACTTTTGTCATAATTGCGGGAATGACATTGCCGGTAAGCATTTGTCTGTAAAAATATTTTCTAAAGAATACTTCAGTGGCATTGTTTCAAATTTATTCCTTCTGAAGACACTCTCCTCCGCAGAGGCTTCTTGCGCTTTTATATATAGTAATGATGTAATATACTATAGGTGGGCTATTCGCTTCTATTAGGCTCACAGGGTGTTTTAGGGACGCGTGACTGCTGCCCAAACTATTTGCTCGAACTCTAAAAAAAGCGCAAGAAGCCTCTGCGGAGGAGATTGTTCTGAAGATGAGTATATTGATCTTTAATACGGTGAAATACATACCGTGGGAAATTAAATCATGGTGCCAATCAGCCAATGTTATAACCTTTATTTTCTGCCCCCCGGATCACAAGAATGAAAAAAATCAGGGGGTGATTCCGGGGGGAGTTTTTTAAATTTTTATGGAGAAGGTGTCTATTTCTACGGAGAAGGGATCTGTTTCTACGGAGAAGGTGTCTGTTTCTACAGAGAAGGCGTCAGTTTCACCGGAGAAGGTGTCTGTTTCTACGGAGAAGGTATCTATTTCCCCGGAGAAGGCATCTGTTTCCGCGGAGAAGGGGTCTATTTCTACGGGTAAGACGTCTGTTTTTGTGGAGAAAGCGGAACATGTGCGTATTCCCACGGAGAAGCTCGATTTCTACGGAGAAGCTACGTGTTTATACGGAGAAGAGGTGACCCTTGTGGGCCACCGTAATAAGGACTTGACGTCCATCGTGAAAATAAATTTATCGGAACTACTGAAACGTAACTGGTCGAAAATTTGCAAGGCATGTTTAGTATCTTTGATATAAGAAGGCAACTTCTTAACCAAAGGATACATAACGTTGTCTACAAAACTGGAAACGAGCTCGGTGGGGCAACTACAAGCGGAAACAATCGGCCTGCCAGGATTGTTAGGTTTATGGATTTTAGGTAGGAAATATATGACAGGCGTTCTGGGGGTTGTTAGTATAAGGTTAGATGCAGAGGCAGGCAATTCACCGGCTTGGATGAAATTCTTGATGGTAGTTTTGATGGATTTTTGGTGAGATTGAGTGGGATCGGAATTTAACTTAGTATAAAAGATGGTGTCGCTGAGTTGACGAAGAGCCTCTTGTCGATACAAGTCCGCTCTCCAGACAACTACAGCGCCACCTTTGTCCGCAGGTTTTATGACAACGTCATTTCGGCATCGTAATGAATTCAAGCTAGAAGCTCTTCTTTGTTGAGGTTATGAACTTGTTTTCTGCGCGGAGGGTGCAATTTATCAATGTCATGGCGGCATTGTCTTACGAAAAGATCAAGGGAAGAAAAATCGCATCGGATGGAGATCAAGACGACTTCTTGGGGTTGAGTTCTTCGAAAATATCCTTATTGCTATTGAAAGTGGGCTTATCATGAAAAAAGGCTTTGAGGCGCATGCGGCGGAAGAAAGATTCGGTATCCTCTTTAACTGAAAATAGATCGATCGGCCCGGAGTTGGGAACAAACTTGAGACCTTTCGCAAGAACAGATCTCTCGGGGTCAGATAATGGCAAATCAGAGGGAATAGTGAAAACTAGACGAGTGACTTCGTTAGAGGAACTAGTGCTTTGGGAGGGATTCGGGGAGGGACCCAGTAATTTGGCCAATTTGGACGCCTTAACGTCTTTAAGAAAAACATAGAGTCTGGAATTTAGCATGCGAATTTGTTGAACGATAGCGGTAAACAAAATAGGTGGGCAGACCTGGGAGAGAGAGGACTTACATCCCGAGATGTCGTCATCAGTATGTTGTAAATTACTGGACATAGATTTAATAGTGATACGCATGAATTGCCTGCCTCTGCATCTAACCTTATACTAACAACCCCCAGAACGCCTGTCATATATTTCCTACCTAAAATCCATAAACCTAACAATCCTGGCAGGCCGATTGTTTCCGCTTGTAGTTGCCCCACCGAGCTCGTTTCCAGTTTTCTAGACAACGTTATGTATCCTTTGGTTAAGAAGTTGCCTTCTTATATCAAAGATACTAAACATGCCTTGCAAATTTTCGACCAGTTACGTTTCAGTAGTTCCGATAAATTTATTTTCACGATGGACGTCAAGTCCTTATACACCGTCATTCCCCATTGTGATGGCCTTGAAGCTCTGAAGTTTTTCTTTGATCAGCGCACTAATTTAGAACCCTCCACAACCACGTTACTCCGCTTAGCAGAACTAGTGCTTACCCTTAACAATTTTTCGTTTGATGGTGAACATTATCAACAAATAAGTGGTGTTGCGATGGGCACCAAAATGGGTCCAAGCTATGCTAACTTATTTGTTGGTTATGTTGAAAAACAGATCTTTGAACAACACACGGGTCCCTTGCCTGATTTTTTCGGAAGATTTATCGATGACTGTTTAGGAACAGCGTCGTGTTCACGTGTCCTTTTAGAGCAGTTCATCAACTTTGTTGATGATTTTCATCCTGCTCTGAAGTTCACGTGGGAAATCAGCGAGACCTCTGTGTCGTTCCTTGATATTTTAATTTCGATTAATGGTGATTCGCTGAAAACGTCGGTCTCGTACAAGCCTACTGACTCCCATAGTTATCTTCTATTTTCATCCTCTCATCCCAACCACACTAAGCAATCCATCCCTTACTCTCAATTCTCGCGTCTTCGCCGCTTATGTAGCGACGACCAAGATTTTCAAACCAAATCAATAGAAATGAGATCTTTTTTTGTCCAACGTGGTTATCCTACCAACCTTTTAGACCTCGCCGTTCAGAAAGCTTTTCTTGTCCCCCGTTTAGACGCCCTTGAACCATCTTTGGAACGAGTTTCAAACAATAAAATTCCTTTAGTTCTAACATTTCATCCTTTCAATTTTAAAGTTAAAAATATTATTAATCGGAATTTTCACATTTTACAAAATGATCCTGAGACGTCAGCCATTTTCACCGACAACCCTTTGGTATCTTTTCGCCGTAATAAAAACATTCGTGACTCCTTAGTACATAGTGCCCTTAAACAAAATACCTCGGCACCAGCGGGAACATTTTCTTGCGGCCGTTCCCGCTGTAACACATGCGCTTTTCTCAATCCCACTACAGTTATTACTGCCCCCAAATTCGACCACACAATCCGTCATGCTTTTTCATGCACGTCCACCAACATAATTTATTGCATTTCTTGCGATAAATGCCCTAAAATCTACATCGGTGAAACTGGGCGACGCCTTTCAGACAGGTTTGCTGAACATCTTCGTTCCGTGAGGATCAATGATGGTGACAAACCTGTAGCCCGCCATTTCAACAGCTCCAACCATTTGGTTTCAGACATGAAAGTCTGTGCCATCCTTCCCAATTCCGGTGGCAACGATAACCGCAAGCGGCAAGAGAAGCGTCTCATTTTTAAACTTGGCACCACACACCCTCTTGGTCTTAACGAACGTTTTTCTTTTATTTAACTTCCTAAAAGTTTTTTTTTTATTATTTTAGTTTGCTTGGACTTTTTATCATCAGCTTATGCACTTTCATTGCTTTTCAAGTCTTTGTTTCTATTATTATCGCCTAATCCCCTTGAATATTGGACCTGTCATTTTTCCCACCCCCTCAGTCTGCTTATTGATCGACTTTAAAAATAGCAAATGATTTAACTTTTCCCATCTCATTAATTATTAGTTAGTTTATTTCCCGTGCATTTGATTGGCTACTTTCTACCTGTGACACCCTTTTGGCATTATATAAGCCCTATTTATTTTATTTCATCTCGTCTTACTCTGATGAAGGGCTCCGCTCGAAACGTCAGTATATCGTCACTAAATTCGTGGCAGTTTACCACCTTTTCACTTTGCTATATATTCAATACACTGTCTACGCAGCACTCTACTTTATATATATATATATATATATATATATATATATATATATATATATATATATATATATATATATATATATATATATATATATATATATATATATATATATATATATATATATATATATATATATATATATATATATATTATATATATATATATATATATTATATATATTCGAAACCGAGCCACGGTTTTCTGCTTACACGGTTTGGGCTCATTCACTTGAGAACATTTCATATCATCACCATAATACCGAGTGACAATATCACATCACATGTCACGTCTGAACTAAGCATTGTTCGATACTGAACCGATGTAAACTAGTATGTTTACGAAATTCAGTATAAACCATAAATCCCAGACCTCCATCGCCTTGACCGTGTAGCTCAGATGGTTAGAGCGTTGAATCTAGTACACTTCTGTCAACCTTCCTTGTTTTATTTCCGATCTCTCGCTTCTCGCCTCATTAGTAATTTCTGTCACATCTGTCACCACCTAGTTATGTATAAGTTAAGTTATTTATATTCAACCGCTGTAAATTATTCCCTTCACTCTGAAGATGTTACTGGACAGTAACGAAACGTCAGTTCAATAAAATTTAAAATGTTTGATTATTGGTTTCTTGTTTGATTTCAACAATGCCGTTTTTAAGAATAGTTTGCTGGGCAATAATCTTCTTAACCAGATTTCCGCCTGGTTACCTCAATTGCATCGATTTCTTGGGTACTTCAAGCAAACCTACATCTTTTAAATGAATTTCCAGTCCAGCTCGCTTAAAATATGGGGTTACTTGAAGTACCTTGGAAATATTGGCTGCGTTGACATTGCCGACTCACTACACTTTCGAACGCCATTTTGATGGAGATCGACAGAACTACTGCTGCCTAAAAACGATGTTGGATTTATAAGTATTTATGCATCTATCTGCCTGAAAAACCAACTCGCAGCAAGCTGCAAGTGCTTGCATCTAATTATTTTGTTTTCTCGTTGTGAGTTCTTTTTAATTAGATGCAAGCACTCGCAACGAGCTGGTTTTTGCAGTGAGTGGACGAGAGCCTTAAAACGTTGTTTGCAAGATCATATTATGGCCAAATTGGGCATTCATGCGTGAGCTTTTGAACTTACCAAGTAAACAGATGGGTCGAAACATATCCGCATTGATGTTCTTCCATAGCATATCAAAATCCTCAGAGGACACAAAATTCTGAAAAAAGATCACCATTTTTTAGTCTAACACTTTTTTGTGTCTACTGGATATATCCAGTGGCACACTAATGTCATCGGCTGGGTTTAGCACTTTCTTTCTTGGGGTGGTCATACCGTCACGTGACACGAAGCTGTTACGGAGATTTGGCGGATGTTTACCGTGCGATGATGCGACAGGGATTCTAAATTCATCATTCCTGATACAAGTTGGGATTTTACTCTGTGAATTTGTTGGAAATATAACGATTTACTCCGTGAATTTGTTGAAAATATAAGCCAATTTATATATAAGCCTAGCATAGATAAATTTAAGTTAATGAGACAAAACGTTTAAGCAAAAGGTGTAAGATACCGTCACGTGACACGAGGCTGTTACGGAGTTTGGCGGATGTTTACGCGGGATAGATTATTTATCGTAATAGCGAGTTGGGATTTTACTCCGTGAATTTGTTGAAAATATAAGGATTCTTTGCGGTTTTTCGACATTGAGGTAAGTAAATTACCGTCACGTGACACGAGGCTGTTACGGAGTTTGGCGGATGTATATTTGTGAGATATATATCGTACCTGTGCTAGTTGTAGCACAGTTCACGCTCAATTGAAATACGAGTGATTGTGCTCGATATACTTGACTATTGCTATAGCCTATAGTAGTTACAAAATTCTAGATTCCGTCACTGAAGATGATATGGTGGTTAATCTACTTGAATTCGAAAGCACCTCGGTCCTATCAAGTCACATATGACAACATTGAAAACATTGTTTTAGACATTGAGTTTCATACTACTTCAGTTCTACTGCTATGAGCCTATGATCTTCCTTTGCACTCTAAAATAGTCAATAGCAAGTGTTCAATAGCAAGTGTTCGCCCTGCTTTGCTAAAAAGTAGGTTGGTTTTACAAAAATATCGTTTTTCCGGTTTATCGATTGACCGCCTCTAAGATGTTCCGCTACGTTGTAAGACATTTCGCTACGGACGCTACGTTGTAAGACATTTCGCTACTTTGCAAGACATTTCACCACGTTATAAGATGTTCCGCTACTAAGACGTTCCGCTACAGACGTTCCGTTACGTTATAGACATTTCGCTACGTTGTAAGACGTTCCGCTACGTTATAAGACATTTCGCTACGTTATAAGACGTTCTGCTTTATTTACCAGTAATACTATTAGATGTTTATTGTAAGATATTCAAAGGTGCTCAACTTTTCTGGAGAGTGATTGAGTGCAATCACAAGTATATATATTAGTACTATTGTCTATGCATGCATGCTTTTAGTATTATAATATCATGGCATTTAACGTCTAAATTACCTAATCCATAAACATTAGGTACGATTAGTAACTAAGGCTACGTCCACACTAATCCGTTTTCGTATGCCTCCGTTTTTGATCCAACGAAAACGGATACAAATATCCGCGTCCCCACCAGCGTTTTCGACCGTCCATACTAGCCGTGAGAAAACGATACGTTTTCATTCCCAGGCGTTTCTGTTCTTTAGTGCGCGCATGCCCAAATTGCGCCAGCGATACAATCGGCCATAGCTTGTTCATTCTATTTTCTTTGCCTTCGATGTGAGGACGAAGAAGTTCACTTAATTTTAAAAGAGAAATCCGGACGTTTGCTACCCATTCTTTATGCCCTTTCGGGTACATTTAATCACTAATCGACCTGAATGCCATGCTATTACTTATAAGTACTATAATATTATTCTATTAGCATGCATGCTATAAAATGGGGGTAAAAGTAAACAAAGCCGTGGCATCAATATTTTGTGACACTAAGGTAAAGGTACAACTTCCAGTCATTTTCGTTTGACGCGTGCGATCGCGTAGGCACACGCGTAAACCCAACTACGCGTGCTATTTGTCGCACGCGTGAAAGGCATCATATAGTCGAACACGCACCTGGACCCTCCATGGGAAAACGTACTTGATCGAAATTGCGTTCAAATAGGTAAAAAACCACGTTCAAACGCTGTATGAACGGTGTTGTGCTAGAGCATTCGAACGGTGTTCGAACGCCATTCTATAGTGGAACCCATGCATTTGGACGGTTTCCCACAAAAGCTATATAATTAATCTGGCTATATAATCAATCTGGCGATAAGAATGGAACGGCTGACTATAAAAGTATACCAACGCGGCATTAGAAACACAACTGTTGGAACTGTTGAACAGCGTTCTTATGCCCGTTAAACGGCATTCGAATGCTCTTTGAACATTCGAAGGGCGTTTGAACGCTAATCATTCGAACGCTTACTAAGCGGTAAGCGGCGTTTAACGTTTGAACGGCTTATTAAACGGCGTTGATTGATTGATTGACTTTATTGACACTCCCCTTAAGGGGCTTTTCAGTTGCAAAATATTAACATTAATAAGCTAATTTAAGTTACATAAATTACAATATGTTAATTAGGCGTTAGAACGTGGGTACGTTTTTCCATGGAGGGTCACAATTTGAACACTTTTTGATATAGTACACATTTACTATAGTAGTTACAAAATTCTAGATTCCGTCACTGAAGATGATATGGTGGTTAATCTACTTGAATTCGAAAGCACCTCGGTCCTATCAAGTCACATATGACAACATTGAAAACTCATTGTTTTAGACATTGAGTTTCATACTACTTCAGTTCTACTGCTATGAGCCTATGATCTTCCTTTGCACTCTAAAATAGTCAATAGCAAGTGTTCAATAGCAAGTGTTCGCCCTGCTTTGCTAAAAAGTAGGTTGGTTTTACAAAAATATCGTTTTTCCGGTTTATCGATTGACCGCCTCTAAGATGTTCCGCTACGTTGTAAGACATTTCGCTATGGACGCTACGTTGTAAGACATTTCGCTACTTTGCAAGACATTTCACCACGTTATAAGATGTTCCGCTACTAAGACGTTCCGCTACAGACGTTCCGTTACGTTATAGACATTTCGCTACGTTGTAAGACGTTCCGCTACGTTATAAGACATTTCGCTACGTTATAAGACGTTCTGCTTTATTTACCAGTAATACTATTAGATGTTTATTGTAAGATATTCAAAGGTGCTCAACTTTTCTGGAGAGTGATTGAGTGCAATCACAAGTATATATATTAGTACTATTGTCTATGCATGCATGCTTTTAGTATTATAATATCATGGCATTTAACGTCTAAATTACCTAATCCATAAACATTAGGTACGATTAGTAACTAAGGCTGCGTCCACACTAATCCGTTTTCGTATGCCTCCGTTTTTGATCCAACGAAAACGGATACAAATATCCGCGTCCCCACCAGCGTTTTCGACCGTCCATACTAGCCGTGAGAAAACGATACGTTTTCATTCCCAGGCGTTTCTGTTCTTTAGTGCGCGCATGCCCAAATTGCGCCAGCGATACAATCGGCCATAGCTTGTTCATTCTATTTTCTTTGCCTTCGATGTGAGGACGAAGAAGTTCACTTAATTTTAAAAGAGAAATCCGGACGTTTGCTACCCATTCTTTATGCCCTTTCGGGTACATTTAATCACTAATCGACCTGAATTGCCATGCTATTACTTATAAGTACCAGGCCTGAATATAATTTTTTTGAGCTCGCCGGACACGATGTCCGGCCACAGAGTAAATCGGCCGGACAAGACCACTTTTCTGTAGGACACGGTTTGTTAATTTTATCCCCGAATCGTTTTAGCATGACACCAAATAATTTTGCCGTTATGTAATGTTATGTAATATCACACTGCATTACATAACGGCAAAAAAAAGTATGTTGTACATAAAAAAAGTATGTTGTACATTAAAGTAAAAAGAGTATGTTGTACATTAATAGCCTTGTCGCCAACACAGCGAACAACACTGTTAGATCTCACTTTGAATCGCCATCTTTGTGTGATTAACGATCATAAAGCGGTCATGACTGTGTTGACTGCGCATGGAATTCACACAATGCGTGACATGTGTACGTGGTCGATAAATATCAAAGTAGCTTGATTGTCATATAAACGCTTAACTTACTGGGAGGCACAATTTGGTCTATAAGTGGTCGAGTCGGCCGGACATTGATGTCCGGCAGCAGCTCCAAGCTGCCGGTCACAAGACGAAGTAACGCCGGACAATGTCCGGTGTCCGGCGGTAATATTCAGGCCTGAGTACTATAATATTATTCTATTAGCATGCATGCTATAAAATGGGGGTAAAAGTGAACAAAGCCGTGGCATCAATATTTTGTGACACTAAGGTAAAGGTACAACTTCCAGTCATTTTCGTTTGACGCGTGCGATCGCGTAGGCACACGCGTAAACCCAACTACGCGTGCTATTTGTCGCACGCGTGAAAGGCATCATATATAGTCGAACACGCACCTGGACCCTCCATGGGAAAACGGTGTTCGAACGCCATTCTATAGTGGAACCCATGCGTTTGGACGGTTTCCCACAAAAGCTATATAATTAATCTGGCTATATAATCAATCTGGCGATAAGAATGGAACGGCTGACTATAAAAGTATCCAAACGGCCGCTTCTGTAGCGTTCCAACGCGGCATTAGAAACACAACTGTTGGAACTGTTGAACAGCGTTCTTATGCCCGTTAAACGGCATTCGAATGCTCTTTGAAGCCTGGTTCACACTAGTGACATAAGCATAAGCAACGAAAACAAAGCATGACTTTTCCTCTGAGACTTACGAAGACAAAACAACGAGAATTTTTCTTTCTTTCCTCTTTTGTTCTGCTCTTGACTTATGCTCAGGCTATGTTCTTATGCTTACGTCGATCCTTATGTTGCAGGCTTGACTTCATTCCTTTGTTTTTCCTTTTGTTTTCCCTTATTCTTATGCTTATGTCGCTAGTGTGAACCAGGCTTGAACGCTCTTTGAACATTCGAAGGGCGTTTGAACGCTAATCATTCGAACGCTTACTAAGCGGCGTTTAACGTTTGAACGGCTTATTAAACGGCGTTGATTGATTGATTGACTTTATTGACACTCCCCTTAAGGGGCTTTTCAGTTGCAAAATATTAACATTAATAAGCTAATTTAAGTTACATAAATTACAATATGTTAATTAGGCGTTAGAACGTGGGTACGTTTTTCCATGGAGGGTCACATTTGAACACTTTTTGAAGATTCTGACATTTCTGATTGATTCAGATAAATAATATTGTAGTCTGTAGGACGATTGACAAACTATTTTAAAGTTGTAAAGTGTAATACACTATCAGTAATGTTGTTTTCTTCCTTTTGTATAAATATAATACTTTTTTGTGTTGTCAAGCTTGTGGTTTTTTGTCACCCATGCCATATTCGCACGCGTAAACTTGTTCACGTGTAAATTACCGCACACGTGTAGTTTCGCTCACAAAAAGGACTGAACTTCAATTTTGTGCAATACTGTAAATAAAGAACGTCGCACAATCTATTTGTCCAAGTATTACTGGTGATAAGAAAATCTTATCTATAAGGTATATACATATATAAAGTATTACTTTTAGCATGGGAATCTCAGTGTCCTCACTGGTTCTGGAATCCATTTTCCCTCTTTTACTTCTCCTTAAGTAAAAGAAAAAAAAAAAAGAATTACACAAAAAGTTCTGGTATAAAAGGAGTATGGCCAGGCCAAGGACAGCTTCGATTTTCCATCGACCATCATCGGTATGCTTCTTCGAAGAATATCTTTGAGACTTTGTCGTTATCATCTAGTTTGCGAATACTAGAATTGATGACCTGTTCTTTTTTCCATGTTGATAACAATGAACTGCGATGGGCGTGATATGGAATTTTAAATACTGTGCAGCGATAGATTAAGCACTGTTCTCCCGTTAATACCAGCATTTATGCTGATGGGATTCACTAACAGTTTAAATAAAGTTGTTATTATTATTATTATTATTATAGTCAGTCGTCAGCGCTGGGCTTTCTAGCGGCATCACAGGATAAGGCGGTTAGAAAAACATATGACATCATCAACCGAATACCCAAATACGGATTTTGGAATGGTGTAAACAGGTACCTTGTTACCAAATTTGGCAATGTCCAGTGTCCAATAACAGTGAGTGTATTTACACTGGTATCGAACATCTGGTATCACTGGATCGCGAGATTTTGAGAAAAATTCTCGTTTCGTAGTTTAGGCGTTCAAACTGATAAGTTCTACAAACGAATTATAGAACTTATCAGTTCGAACGCCTAGAGTGAGCAATTATCACGAGCAATTATCACGCGCGACTAGCAAAATTGGGGGAACTATAGTGAACGTGTTCAGTACTCATTCTGGTGGCTCTTTTAAGCTAACCCTCGTTCAAAACATTGATATTCTGGTCTTTCATAGATAAAAGGACCTGTTTGTTCCACGCACAGGCAACAAGCAAGGAAAATATCCAGTAGAATTTTTTGGAACGTAAGAAACGTAAGGAATGCATATCAATTATTTATCTATTTTTTTTTAAAGAAACATTTAAGAAACCTTTGAACTTTTAAAGTGCATATAAACCCTCCACAGTTTTTAGTTGTTTATAATATAGAGGATGCAAAAAGAGCTAGTAAATTACTTTACAGTTTCTGATTTAGT
Source organism: Chrysogorgia sp. JL179-B06 (assembly GCA_035772405.1). Classification (NCBI taxonomy): domain Eukaryota; kingdom Metazoa; phylum Cnidaria; class Anthozoa; order Scleralcyonacea; family Chrysogorgiidae; genus Chrysogorgia; species Chrysogorgia sp. JL179-B06. The sequence goes on along the minus strand of JAYKKM010000213.1, from coordinate 125,390 downwards.
GCGTTATTGCTTCCAAAAAGCCCAATTTTGGACATTCCGCCTAAAATTGCCGAGAATGTTTTCAATGCTTCAGGAACCGACGCCGCTCGCTCAGTGATATCTCATTAATAAAAACTGCGTCTTATCAGTTCAAGCTTGTGTTTTTTTGGTAGTAATGCCGGATAGGTACGTTGTTTACGGTTGCTCAAACCAGGCAAGTTTGGAGAATAATATCCCTTCATATATATAATACCATACTTTAACGACGATTCGTCTGTCGCGAAGCGCAGAAGTGGATATAACCTTCATGCAAGTAGGTAACCCCCCCCCCCCCATCCACCGTAACAAAGGGATGCCGACAGGAAGTGACTTAATAGGATTAAGTGTGAATAATAAAAGTAAATTCCCTGGTAAATTCCCAAGCGTACGTACGAACTAATCCTTGAATAATTAAAAGATGATCCCCTGTGTTGCTATGTTTACTTTTACTTTAGCGTACGTACAGAATAATAATGAGCGTACGTACGCATGAATATGCCTGATCATGGCTGGTTTTGTGAGAGTATAAATTGAGAGTGTAAAACAGCACAGATCATTCGTTTCACAGCTTTCACAAAGTGGAATTTACTGCGTATATATTTCTGGCACAGATGGAGTGTCTACATGGGAAACCTGCTTCTTGCTCGACAACAAAAAATGGTTCATTCTGGTTTTGTGGACAAAAACCTAGTTGTGGTTTTATTTGTACTGAGGACGATGGTTACGTATTTCAAAAAGCCATGGTCGATTGGAGATCTACCAATTTAGGACAGCCTCTCCAATAGCGCAAGATATGGCTGTGTAGCACCACTAGAATTTGCGTCACAAATCACGATCTTGCAAGTACACAACAGCCTCTCAATATTTCGTGGGCAAATGCGCAATCAATGGCGTTTCGGGCATTGTAGCGGTAGCGCACATAAGATTTAAGATGACTCGCTGATAGAAATATTTAAGAATTAAGATAAGAACAATTAGCTGAAACATTTTTAAATATATTGCATTGGAAAGTTTTGTACAACAACCAACTGAAACGCAAGTGGAAGAAAATTAAGCTGACATTTCTTGTTTGCAAGCAAACATTTGATGACGATTATCGGCAACAACACAACAAAAGTACCATGGAGATTTTTTGAAATTATTGGGTACGCGTTGATCAGGGGCGTAAATATAGCCAGAATGGGGTGTATATATACCCCCTAAATTTTGGAAAACAATGTTATATACCACAGATTTTGGAAGATAATGTTATCAATGCAGTCTGTCAACACATATGCGAAGCGTGTCGTAAAAAATTATTAGAAATAGCCAAACACGACATGTAGACGCAGAATTATTGTGCTGATATATAAATAAGTTATAGGTAATGCACTAGTCAATTGAAATCGCGTCCCCCCGACCCCCGGGACTATGCGGGGATTTTAACATTTCACGGTTGTTAAAATCCCGGCTTAAAAATCATGTTCAATTGTTAAAATACCCGGGTCACCGGGCCAAAATGTTTAGTTTTTTTTACAATTTCCGCAGTATAAATGAAAAATATCCAGAAATATTATTAAATGCCTAACATTTCTATTACACCAAAGTTTAAACTTTAATATACCTTGTTCGTACTTAATTTCTATTTTCGCGAAAATAGAAATAGGGCATTCAATTTTGTGAACATTTTCTGAAACAACTTTTATTTTCTATAAAATTAATATGGGACAGTGGCTCAGATCATAGACAATCCAGAAGACAACTCTTCTGTCTTCTGGATTGTCTTCTGAATGGTCTATGCTCAGATGAAGTCGCGGATGGTTGTTAGATGTTTCGAAACAAAACAAGACAAAACAAGATGCAAACTGTACCATCATACTTTTTTAATCGCGAAATTAAGTACGAATAAGCCAGGTCATATATTTTAATAGGGTAAGATATAAATTCACGGCAACCAGGTAATAAATCAGACAAACCAGAGTAACGCTTAATATTTCTATAATAATTCCCCAAGTAAATATTAACAGAACAGAATATTAACAAAATCTGAGACTATGAGTCTATGTGCACACGGTAACTTTTCTGAGCGTTTTCATTTGTAACGCGTTTTAATAAGTGCCGTTTGTACAGTGTGCACACGCGAAAACGGATGAAAACGACATCAATTGAAAAAGATGGCGACTTAAAATCAAAACATTATATTCTTGTTTCCTGGTAGCTTAGTTCTTTAAGACATATAGCCTTTCAAGAGTATGATGATTTGAGAACGATTTAATTAGTGTTTTATCTATCCAAGGAGTGACAGACTTCGTGTCGGCTGGTGGTGCAGAAGATACATGTAGGCCTACATACGAAACTGTTTTACTTTGTTATAATGAGCAGGGGACATTTTGATAAACTCGGTGCACAAAGGCAGAGCGTCAAAATGACAAGATTGGAAATGACATCTTTACAAATTAAACGCTCGGAAACGAAACCGTATGCACACAGTCTTATTCACTGAACGTCAGAACGTTTTTCATTTTTTCTTTCGCTGCGACTTGCAGTTTGTACAAAACCATGAACCCTTTGGTGGTTGCTTAAGGCCAACGCATTGTGTGTGAAACCACTGTATGAAACAATCTTCGCCGTCACATGCCAACATCAGACCAAACTCAGAGTACAGGTCAGTCGCAACTATAAAATTTAAACAATGAACAAGGAATTAATTTTGCCTTAAACCTTTCGTAGATAGTTAAAAATTAAAGAAAATTCATATTATACACAGTGACCCATAGAAATGGAACCGGTATAAGTAATATAACCCCGACACCAAGGTCTTGCTGAAGTTCACTTTTAATATATTGTAGACTAGTCCCAATGAGCTTAATCAAGTTTCTCGATCCATGTTGAAAAAGAACCTGCAAAAATTGGAATTGCTTGAATGTATAAATTAGTACTGCATGTGTATACTGTATTTTATAATATATTAAAATATTTTAGGATACTTTATATAAACAGCAATGACTTTACAATATTAAAATACATGTAGTATTAAATCTGACAAAAATACTTTATAGTACTTAAGATGATATAACCAAATATACTTTATTATAGACTTATGATAATACTGTGTTTTATTACTGTGTTAAAATACCAGGTTGCATGTTAAATATTAAAATATACGAACTAGTGACTATCACCAAAATATTTGAATTTTATTTGAATACATGAATATTGATGAGTTGTTGTTAATAAGTACATTATAAACAAAAAATCATCGTTTCCTTACCCTTTTTTCTTCGGTTGTCTTCTGATCACCCATAATATCAAAAATATATACCAAAATATGGAAAACAAACTCAAAATCCAACGAAATCTGTGATAGAAGGCCAAGAAAACGCATGCGAGTTCAATTAGTTCCCAGTCCCTACGAGCGTTAAATCCCCCGCTATAAGGCCCCGGCTATTTTATAAGTCAGTGTTAAAACCCCGGGTAGCAAACTAGCAACGTTTGTTAAAAGCCTGTATTTCCCCCGCAAAGTCCCGTTAAAACCCGGCATAGCCCCGGGGGTGGGGAGGCCGGGCTTTCAATTGACTAGTGCATAACGCTACCTGGACTACGACTGTAATTATATAATATAGTATTAGACGTTCTTCACGTTATTATACAGTACTTCATGCTAACATGCTTGAATGCTTGACAAAAAAACTCTTTACAATCTTCCCCAAAATGCTGTGCGCATGTTGTCAACATAAAAAAAACCAATCCAAAATACGAAATAATTTTATAAACTTCTGAACTGACTGAAAATCACCGCTCAGAATGCAGGAAATGCCAGTTGCGGATTCTATATTTCAAAATTTCAAAATATTTCAACATTTCAAAAGGACATGCCCCGACCCCCCTAGAAAGCCTAGCGCCTGCAGCGCTTCAGTTCATCCCCCCTGGTGTTGATCGAACAGGTCATCATGACCACGCCCAAACCACGCCCATGCCACGCCCAATTTGTTGGCAAAACTGGGTCATGCACCCCCCAAATGCATTGCCTTCGCTACGTCCCTGCGTACAGACAACTCTCAAACATAAGCGGGTAATCTTGGCATCTCCGTGAGATATTCTACATCTTCTACATCTTGACAATTCGTATGAACGTTCCAAACGTTCCTTCATCGTCTCGGTACTGTATTCGAAGTTTTTTTGCGCCATGATAGAACGTGCCAGCCGTTTCACTTACAATGTTTGAAAGGCTTTTTAAGTTTAATTATTTTAAAGCTCGCTCAGTAATTGTGGTCTTCTTGCAATGATCGTATTTGTGGCCGTATAAAATTTTGACTTGCACAGACATTGTGCGCAATTTAACATGTCCTAATTAATATAAAACCTTTCTGTTACGTTTCTAAAACAATATGGGCGGGACTTACAAACGTGTTTGTCTCGCAGATCAAAATGTTTGATTGATAGGTTGAAAGTGACACGTTAGTAAGGTCAAACGTGTGGGTTTGAAACGTAAACAAACGAGAAAAAACGTTTGCAGTTGGCGGTTGCTTGCAAATGGTAGTATTCAATATCCAATGTAAAAAGCAAAGAAATTATTCTGTCCAACACTTCGTCGCACGGCATTATTGTAGACCGAGCTATCAAGTAAAGACTGTTTTCGATTACGCCCGCTTTGCACGCGCGTGCGAAGCGCACTAGCGGTTCGCTAGTGCACTAAACGCTATTTTCTATACAGCGAAATTTTCACTTGCAATTTTTATCGACGCGAAGCGAAATTTCTATCGTTAAAATTGAAAAGATTTCTAATTAGTCCCATTCGAAATGCGCATTCGTTTCGCGCGAAAAAACTGACCTCTATAAACTGGTCAATTTTCAATAGTAACTCGACACTCCACTTGATGGTTCACTACAGTGACTACACAACCCTCGAAATTTGCCTCGGCACTCGGATTGCCGAGGCAAGTTGCGATTTTCATAGTTTACCTCGGCAAAAAAATGCCGAGGCAATTCCACCCGTTATTGACATTGTTTATATACCTTAAATTTACAAACTACAGCGTCTGTTCGTTTTTTGCGTTATATCTAAACCACTTTAATAACTTGAAATTCAAATATGTAGGTTAAAATTAGCACGGCCTATAGCTGCAATGTTAGAAAATAATTGTAGGCAAGGAAAATTTCTCAATTCGGCGAATTCACTCCCTGTTAATGTCGCTGGATTATATCGTATCATATCAACGTTAAAAAAAAGGTTTTTTATTGTTTATCACACGAACTATGCATGTTATAATATTCGTTATAATATCTTCCGTATGTACTTTACTTTAATTACAACTGCCGACGTGAATGCCGAAGGAATTTAAGGTGATTTCATTGTGCGCCTCAGAAAAAAAAATTGCCGAGGCAAACGCGAAAATTATCGAAAGACTTCGGCAATTATTTGCCGAGGCAAAAATAGTTGAATTACGAGGGTTGCTACACAAACACAACAGCATTTTCATAACATTTGTACAAACGACGTCTAAGTAGTGTTTTGCAAGGAGATCAAGGGTTATTCATCGTTAATATTATGTGGGTATATGAGTAATTATCCTATTAATTCCCTAGCAAAATTATTTCTCTTGTATTTCTATGCTGTGCATTAATTGTATTTGGTTGCTGGTGGTTTTAGATCAATTATGTTCATTAGAGAATTTTCATATGTTGGATAGTTTATAATGAACGATGCACTTTGCATGCATACAACGAACCACTTTGCAATACCATGGATAGAGAACATGGCTGCCGACTGTAAATGAAAAAGGACCAAAACGACTCCAAAAATGGCTCTGCCAAAACGGCACCTATAACAACAATTTTTACTTAGATTACTAGGCAAAAACAGTAGTGGCTGCCATTTTTTCTCATTCTAACAAGAGAGATCAAGATTGACTAGCAAAAATGAGAGTGATTACATCAATCTTGAGTTTAATATGTGAGCCCCTCCCTAAGACAGCAAGAATTTTGAACCCCGTACTGCACCAGTACGAATAGCCACTTCGTTTTTAAAACACAAGTATATATATATATATATATACTGTCTGTACACTCCATATCATAAGTTCACAACAGTTCCAGTAAGAAACTAACAATTCAGTTGATCAATGGACGCCGTTTAAAGTAGGTTAAACGAATCGGTTAGTAAACTATTGCTTACACTTACTGCTTAATACTGTACTTACGGTTCGTAATCGCTCATTAGGAAAGGTTTATATTTAGTTTAGTTTACAGTAGTTTACACCCAATTGCGTTCTACTGCAAACCGCAAACATTTTTTCGAGTTGTTTCACGTTGAAACGTAACGTTTGGGTTATCTCGTTTTAACCAATCAGATTGCACTGATCTCACGGTGAAATGTATAATGCACCGTGGGAACATTAAAAGGAGATAAATCATGAACAACTCGAAAAAATGTTTGCGGTTTGCACTAGAACGCAAATGGTTTAGGCTCCGTATCTGGGGTTTTTTTGTGTCGCGATATCGCAATACGCTGTCTGGAGCGTCGCTCGAAGTATATAATTATTGAAATAATTAATAATTAACCAGACACTGGTTGTTGACAAGCTCTTCCGCGTTTCTCCATACGAGGCAATACGTGCAAGATGTTGTGAATCAATATGGTATTAACTGCACAACAAACGACTGGGCAACACTTGTTACTGAGAAGCGTAATGCGATTTAATGACAAACTTAGCGACAAAACTTAGCGGCAAAACTTAGCGGCCTTGTTTCTATAATATTAATGCACTTTATAGTCAATTGAAACCCAGGACCTGACTATGTGGGGATTTTCACATTTCACGAGTGTTAAAAACCCGGCTCAAAATACCGTTCAGTTGTTAAAATATCCAGCTACCAAAAGAATAAAAAGATCGACGTTTGTTAACTGGACGAAAAAGAGACCGCTCCGCATTTCCAACACTCAAACGTACTGGGAGATACCGTACCGTAAACGTACCTTAAACGTACTCGTCGTCACGTTTTAAACTTGCATTTGAAATTTATCAGTTGCGAATTTAATATCAATCCGAGTTCTATCCAAACCGACGAGCAGTGGGGACTTGTTCGTCGATTCCTTGGTCAACTTCTATTGAGGTATTTAACTTCAGTTTATTAAGGTACGTTTACATTGAATATATTTTTTATATATATATTATTTATATTTTTAATACTGCACTTACGTTTCGTAATCGCTCTCAGCCATTGCCAAACTAACCTTTACCTTGCCAAACCCAAATGACGAGTCCCGGATCATCCGGATGAAACGTAGCCTTCGGAAAAATTGCGCGCTCTCATGCCGGGAGGGAAAAATGGTGGGAGGGGAGGTAAATTGCGGGTGGAGATGAAACTGTTTGTCAAGGGAGCCGAACACTCAACCTCGTAGGAGCGCCGGGGCACAGAGGCCGGGGATGGGAGGGAGGTGAGAGGAGCGAGGGAAGAGAAGACCCTGGTAAAGGCTAGGGCAGTCATTAACCAGGCAAAAAGCAATCTCGTTCCCAGAGCCTCCGCCGCGCCACGCACCGGAAAATAGGGCAACGATTGAAAAGAGCATGCGCCAGAAATAGACCGAGCGTAGGGGACGTGAGAACTATCTGTGCTAATATCGAGTTTCTTCCCTAGACACACTAGTGGTGGGCGATACCCGAAAAATCGTTTCGATACGATACCGATTACTTTTGAGGTTAGGTATCGATGGTATCGATTACTCAAACGATTACTTTGACGTCACACCTGTTAGAATGTCAGTGTGACGTCACACCTGTTATGTGTTGTTAGAATGTTGAAAAACATCGTTGCACAACAAGCACTTCGACTTTGTTTCGTCTGGAAACTTTTCAAAATAGATCTACAACAGACTACGCGTTGCAGTTAATTGATGATGAAAGACAATATAGACGAGAAAATCAGAAAAAGTCAAAAAGGAACGCAGACTCAAGTAATCGAAAGCAAGTTCGATACCAGTCCCAGTTCGTTTGGCAAAGAACTAAACGAAGAACTTCATGTAACATTAAATATTAACCATAATCCGGTCACATGACAAGTATCGAAAACATCGATATTTTAAAAAAGTATCGATACCATCTTTTGAATTGTGAATATCGAAAGTATCGATACTTTAGTAGTGGTATCGTATCGCCCACCACTACTAGACACGTTAATAACTCTCAAGGATATCTCTTCAGAGGTGAAAAAAATTGTTGTCTGGTGTGTATGATTTTAGAATATATTTATGTAACTCGCGGCAATGAAATCAAAAAGGTCGATAAACACTGCATTGTGTATTTATTAATAGGTGTTGGCTGATTGTTGAAACTTCAAACAATAAAAAAAGACTTGACAGCACAAAAATTAACGGTAACATCTTTTTACAAGTTCACGCGGCGTTCGTGAGGCGTGGGAAAATCTTTGATCAATCTTTGTTTTGATTCTCGATGGCTTGTGTTCTCGTTTCTGTTCTGCAATATAAACACTACGTCCGATGATTTAGTTGAAGATATCAAGATACTTTTTGGTCGCATTTCCTGAGCCAAGAATAACTGAGGCAATTTTTTGCACCATGTTCCGCCAAAATTAATGTTTACGTTTTGCACTCCAATTTGTACATTTTGTTATTGACACAATGCGTTATGACATTAAAGACTTGAATTATGACATGACGCTCAACGTTTTGTCCACATCCTGAGACATTCCATTAGATACTTTGAGACTCCTCGCGCTGTCGTGAACAAAACACTGCAATATTATTATCTCGGACGAGTAAAAATTGGTCGTGGGCGAATGATTCACCTTTGTCGAAGGTAATTTTTAACACAAGCTGCTTCCCAGTGCCAGTGGTGAGGAGAATTTAAAACAAATCAGCTTCAAAGCACGACTAAATATCGGAACTTGTAAGTTTATTTATAAGTTTATCTGTTACACATTTATTTGACGTACTATTCGTGTGAAACAAATTATTCTTCGTCCAAACTAAATACGTTAATACGGCAATTTTGTTCACAAGCCAAACTTCTTCGGGGAGTCATCAGCTTTGTTTACTTCGTTTGGTTTCAAGTCCTTGAATGTTTGAGCTAGATGTGGCTGAGATTCGCATTTTCTCAACAGTGGTAATGAATATTAAACACACGCATCGTGTTCAAAACAAAGCAAGTGAGCCAGCCTTGTGACCAAAATTGCCGTATTATTAACGTATTTAGTTTGGACGAAGAATAATTTGTTTCACACGAATAATACGTCAAATAAATGTGTAACAGATAAACTTAATAAATAAACTTACAAGTTCCGATTTATAGTCGTGCTTTGAAGCTACTGGGAAGCAGCTTGTGTTAAAAATTACCTTCGACATCATCGGCTTTTGTGAGTCTCCATTCGCCCACGACCAATTTTTACTCGTCCGAGATAATATTAAATATTGCAGTGTTTTGTTTACGACATCGCGAGGAGACTCAAAGTATCTCAATACTTCCGGATATGAAGGATATGATCTAGTGCCGACCCCTCGTGGACTGGACTGGACTTGTAAAACGCGGACTTGTAAAACGCGGACTTGTAAAACGCGGACTTGTAAAACGCGGACTTGTAAAACGCGGACTTGTAAAACGCGGACTTGTAAAACGCGGACTTGTAAAACGCGGACTTGTAAAACGCGGACTTGTAAAACGCGGACTTGTAAAACGCGGACTTGTAAAACGCGGACTTGTAAAACGCGGACTTGTAAAACGCGGACTTGTAAAACGCGGACTTGTAAAACGCGGACTTGTAAAACGCGGACTTGTAAAACGCGGACTTGTAAAACGCGGACTTGTAAAACGCGGACTTGTAAAACGCGGACTTGTAAAACGCGGACTTGTAAAACGCGGACTTGTAAAACGCGGACTTGTAAAACGCGGACTTGTAAAACGCGGGACTTGTAAAACGCGGACTTGTAAAACGCGGACTTGTAAAACGCGGACTTGTAAAACGCGGACTTGTAAAACGCGGACTTGTAAAACGCGGACTTGTAAAACGCGGACTTGTAAAACGCGGACTTGTAAAACGCGGACTTGTAAAACGCGGACTTGTAAAACGCGGACTTGTAAAACGCGGACTTGTAAAAACGCGGACTTGTAAAACGCGGACTTGTAAAACGCGGACTTGTAAAACGCGGACTTGTAAAACGCGGACTTGTAAAACGCGGACTTGTAAAACGCGGACTTGTAAAACGCGGACTTGTAAAACGCGGACTTGTAAAACGCGGACTTGTAAAACGCGGACTTGTAAAACGCGGACTTGTAAAACGCGGACTTGTAAAACGCGGACTTGTAAAACGCGGACTTGTAAAACGCGGACTTGTAAAACGCGGACTTGTAAAACGCGGACTTGTAAAACGCGGACTTGTAAAACGCGGACTTGTAAAACGCGGACTTGTAAAACGCGGACTTGTAAAACGCGGACTTGTAAAACGCGGACTTGTAAAACGCGGACTTGTAAAACGCGGACTTGTAAAACGCGGACTTGTAAAACGCGGACTTGTAAAACGCGGACTTGTAAAACGCGGACTTGTAAAACGCGGACTTGTAAAACGCGGACTTGTAAAACGCGGACTTGTAAAACGCGGACTTGTAAAACGCGGACTTGTAAAACGCGGACTTGTAAAACGCGGACTTGTAAAACGCGGACTTGTAAAACGCGGACTTGTAAAACGCGGACTTGTAAAACGCGGACTTGTAAAACGCGGACTTGTAAAACGCGGACTTGTAAAACGCGGACTTGTAAAACGCGGACTTGTAAAACGCGGACTTGTAAAACGCGGACTTGTAAAACGCGGACTTGTAAAACGCGGACTTGTAAAACGCGGACTTGTAAAACGCGGACTTGTAAAACGCGGACTTGTAAAACGCGGACTTGTAAAACGCGGACTTGTAAAACGCGGACTTGTAAAACGCGGACTTGTAAAACGCGGACTTGTAAAACGCGGACTTGTAAAACGCGGACTTGTAAAACGCGGACTTGTAAAACGCGGACTTGTAAAACGCGGACTTGTAAAACGCGGACTTGTAAAACGCGGACTTGTAAAACGCGGACTTGTAAAACGCGGACTTGTAAAACGCGGACTTGTAAAACGCGGACTTGTAAAACGCGGACTTGTAAAACGCGGACTTGTAAAACGCGGACTTGTAAAACGCGGACTTGTAAAACGCGGACTTGTAAAACGCGGACTTGTAAAACGCGGACTTGTAAAACGCGGACTTGTAAAACGCGGACTTGTAAAACGCGGACTTGTAAAACGCGGACTTGTAAAACGCGGACTTGTAAAACGCGGACTTGTAAAACGCGGACTTGTAAAACGCGGACTTGTAAAACGCGGACTTGTAAAACGCGGACTTGTAAAACGCGGACTTGTAAAACGCGGACTTGTAAAACGCGGACTTGTAAAACGCGGACTTGTAAAACGCGGACTTGTAAAACGCGGACTTGTAAAACGCGGACTTGTAAAACGCGGACTTGTAAAACGCGGACTTGTAAAACGCGGACTTGTAAAACGCGGACTTGTAAAACGCGGACTTGTAAAACGCGGACTTGTAAAACGCGGACTTGTAAAACGCGGACTTGTAAAACGCGGACTTGTAAAACGCGGACTTGTAAAACGCGGACTTGTAAAACGCGGACTTGTAAAACGCGGACTGGACTTGTAAAACGCGGACTGGACTTGTAAAACGCGGACTGGACTTGTAAAACGCGGACTGGACTTGTAAAACGCGGACTGGACTTGTAAAACGCGGACTTGTAAAACGCGGACTTGTAAAACGCGGACTTGTAAAACGCGGACTTGTAAAACGCGGACTTGTAAAACGCGGACTTGTAAAACGCGGACTTGTAAAACGCGGACTTGTAAATCGCGGACTTGTAAAACGCGGACTTGTAAAACCGCGGACTGGACTTGTAAAACGCGGACTTGACTTCTAAAATGCGTTAAATATTATACACAGTAATCTCATCTCAGATATACGCTAATGACATCGTGTATCTTGAGCAATTGTAAGTTTGTTTGCAAGCTTGTCAAACACAGAGAGCCCATATTGCAAAAGTGAAACATTCGTCCCATAAAATCAGTCAAACGTCAATGGCTCTTGTTGCGGTGTTAATTTTCGGCCATCTTAAGCTGTTATTAGTATAATATTTGGCATTTCACTCGATTAAACTACATGTTCTAAGGATTTATGGTGCAGGAAATTTTCAAGTGTTGCAATATATACATTTTAAGATCAAACCGACTGAAGTGTTTATTTCATGATAAACAGAAAAAAATATTACTAAATAACCGTTAAACTATCGAAAGCGTCTATCGTTGTTGATAGTTCTTATCATAGTTGCTATGAGTAGAGCTGGCGTATCTGACAAGATTTCTGACGGGATTTCTGTCTGACAGGATGCAGGGAGCCGAAATGTATACTATTTATACGAAAATAAGGATTTATTTTTGTTCTAAGGATTTATGGTGAAGGAAAATTTCGAGTGTTGGAATATATACATTTTAAGACCAAACGTTGTCAGAGTACTGCACTAGCATCGCAGGGTCGCGAGTTAAATTTCAGCTGGAAGGCTGCATGAAGTTGCATTTTTCGCAACTGGTCCCCCTCCGAAACTTGCCAAGGTCTCTAGGCAACGACCTTCGACCTTCATTGTTTTTGGCCGAGTCGTCGGCTGATATTTGTAAACAAATTAAACATGTTTGTTTCTTTTTAGCTAAGATAGCAGCTCTATAAACCATCGTGTATTTTGTCTTCCTGTTGTAGCATGCATTAAGAAAGTAGTTGCAGCGGCCGATTCGCAATACGTACGACAAACACCGAGACGTCGCTTTGTTCAATGTTTTTTTCGACACGTATTTATAAGGTGTCGATTTAATACATGGAGAATTTCAGCCCGGGCTGAGTTTCAGCGAAAATTTCAGCCCGGGCTGAGTTTCAGCCCAGGCTGAAATTTCTATACTAAAATTTCCCATGTAATCGCTCCATGAGATCCATGAGATCAGTACAATCTGATTGGTTAAAACGAGATAACCCAAACGTCACGTTTCAACGTGCGGTTTGCACTTGCACGCAAATGGTTTCGTCCATTTCTGTTTCGAGTTATTCAATTTTTCGCAAAACCTTGATGTTTACACTGTTCGCAAACTATAGTTTTTTATCGTTCTTTGTTTCGTCAGCAAAAATCCAGGAAGAGAGCTAACGTACATTAAGAGATAACGAAACGCGTAGTGTAGTTCATGTAGAGACCTTTAGATTTGAGGACGAAGACGAGTACGAAGACGAGTTTACCATTGCGCATGGTTCTTTTCCATTGTTGTTTCTCCACTGCGCAGAAAAGTTCGTCTTCGTACTCGTACTCAATCTAAAGGTCGCTAATGTCTCCTTGCGTTTGCGCTGAAGAAGCGAGAAAGGCTTATTGATTGCTAGTTAGATTAAGCAGTTATTATCGCATTTCGAATACCACATCTATTACCCATGATGGGTGGGCTTATGGTATTTTGCGAAACGAAACAACAATTTGGGAAACGTGTCTTAAAGCTAGTTAGGCGGGGGGTTATGGTTAGAAAACTCGTTAGGCGGGGCCGGTTAGGGTAATAGGATCTTTGTTGTTTTGGGGTCGGTTATTAAAAACTCGTTTAGGGCAAATTGTTGTTTTGTTTCGCAAAACTGTTTCGTTTCGAAAAATGGATGGTGTATTCTGCTATCCTGTATGGTAATCCTTCAAATCTGGGATAGTGCAAATCTCGCAATGATCCGCGAATATAACAAGCAGCGTGTTTGAGATATGTAGAACTTCAGACATCGGCCAAGATCGACAACGTTTACCTCAACACTCGGTGGTATAAACATTCGTGGCATCATAAAATCACAATTGCGCTGAGTTAACGCCTAACGGGGTCTTGTTATAAATCATAGAATTCTCGAAACAAACCATCTCGAAATAAACCGTCTCAGAACAAACCCGTCTTTAATCGGGAAGACTTGAGCAAGTCTATAGTGTACCAGATCGTGGCAATACGTGCAAGATGTCGTGAATCAATATGGTTTTAACTGCACAACAAACGACTGGGCAACACTTGTTACTGAGAAGCGTAATGCGATATATTGAGTGCTATAATATTAAGTAATAATGCTATAATAATGCTATAATATTAAGTAATAACGCGGATTTTACTTCACTCTGAACTTCACGCAATATTTTCTCCTGTCGATTCAACTTCGTGGCAAGTACTGCCATTCGTATTTTTAAACACGTACTCAGCACTCCGGAACTCCGCGTCTTCAAGACAACCCAATGTATTAAACGTACCTTAAACTGCGTCGTCACGTTTTTCATTTGAAATTTATCAGTTGCGAATTATCAATCGGAGTTCTATCCAAACCGACAAGCAGTGTGGACTTGTTCGTCGATTCCTTGGTCAACTTCTATTGAGGTATTTAACTTCAGTTTATGGTACGTTTATGTACGTTTATATATATATTTTTTATAATTTTTTTAATACTGCACTTACGTTTCGTAATCGCTCTCCGTTTCGTAATCGGTTTACCTTGCGTCCTTGCCAAACCCAAATGAGCCTCCGGGAAAGTTGCGCGCTCTCATGCCGGGAGGGAAAAATTGGGGGGGGGGGGGGGGATTTCGGGCGGAGACGAAACTGTTTGCCAATGAGGGGGGTAGGGGGAGCAGAGACGGGGGGGGGGCTCATTTTGCTTGAATGTAGACTTTTTACTATGTTGCAATGTTAATAAACTGCTTTTCTTCGATTATTTTCAATTCACCATTTTTAGACAATCCTGGCTGTTTTTTGAGGATTTGCAGTTGTCAACTGATGTCCCAACGGACTTTTGTCCAGGATTGTAGTTTCGTTTACTGTATAAGCTCTGAAGTAACAGAAACAAAAACATATATGTCAGCGAACTTCATGTGAATAATATAATGACAAAGGATGGATATTTTCGATAAAAATCATACCCTACAGCAACTAGAAATTAACAAACAGCTCGACTAAAAATATATAAAACGGTACCTGCACAGCATGAATGACGTCTTGTGGAGAAACTGCTTCACTATGCCTTCTAATATTCATCTTTTTCAGACGCCTTTTCAACGTTGCTGGACTATATAAAAATAAATATGGTATTTTTTTTTTTTTATCAAATTTGTATGGATTACAAATCTTTTGTATGGATTACAAATCAAATTACGCCGATCAAGTCTTACAACAATTACAACTATATATGGAAACGCATGTTGTAATTGTTGTAATTCAGTCAGCGACTATCGTCGATCAAGTCTTACAACCAGGGGCGTGGCGACTGGGGGGGTGTGGGGGGGTGCGACACCCCCCCAATAATTCTAAATAGCAAAAAGTTGGTCACACAAGGGATTGCTGCTGGCCAAAATAAAAATGGTGAGACAGAAAAAAAAGCTAACATTTGTTTTTTTTATCAATTGTCGGTCAACAGTTGGTCAATAAAATTTGTTTTTTTTATCAATTGTCGGTCAACAGTTGGTCAATAGCGCTCAAACATCCCCAGCAAAAATTGTATTTAGGTGAGTACAGTTGATGTATTCCGTAGTGAAGTATTTCCGATCTGGAGACGGGAGACCGCAGACCATTGAAATCCGAGGCTCAATTGTTTGAAGCCATTGATCCATATCACTCACAAGCTCGCATGTCATTTGGCTAATTTACAAACCTTAAGTCAGTTGTGCAATTTAATGTTGTGATGCATGTTAATATTAGTCTAATTTCATCATTTTAGAAAAGCTCATACAAAAACGTTGCAGCCCAGCGGCCAGCTCAAATTATTCACATACTGACATACGCTTGTCAACGCATTTATTAAACTCGTTTGAACATAAACCCAAAACTCGTTTGAACATAAACCCAAACCCAACTAAAAACTTCTTAAAAAAGGTCATATTTTTATCCTTTCTAAATTTCTCACTGACTTACTCTGTTGTCAGTTCGGCAGCCATTTTGAATAAAGGTTTCATAAGGATGGAAGTGCGATATTTCATGTAATTCTTTTTGAACTTATTTTATATTTTGGAGACATTTTGGATACTTTTACGCGAACCGCCGCTGAGCAGTAGATATCACATATTGGCGATTTCGCAAAAAGTTGGTCACTATCATATGACACCCCCCCAATCGTGATTCCTTCGCCACGTCCCTGCTTACAACAATTACAACTATATATGGAAACGCGTGTTGTAATTGTTGTAATTCAGTCAGCGACTATCGCTGATCAAGTCTTACGACAATTACAACTATATATGGAAACGGGTGTTGTAATTGTTGTAATTCAATCAGCGACTATCGCTGATCAAGTCTTACGACAATTACATTTACAACTGTAGGGACAAACTTAGAACCTGGTCAGCGGACGGGTGAGACATAAGAACTTGATGTTAGAACAATATAGTACGTTGTATTCTCGTGTTACAAAACGAAAGTATCATGTTAAATGGATTAGTAAATAAAGATATTATATACGTAATTGAGTGATTCCTACATTGGTGACCCCGTATTTACTTCAAGATTATGGAGACCTCTTCTTCGTCGAGTGCCTCGAGTGAAAATTCGCCACCTACGGCCGCTACGAACGTCGTAGCTGCGAACGCCGTGGTAGTCAAAATTCCGCCATTTTGGCCCTCCGACCCCGAACTGTGGTTTGCACAGGTAGAAGCTCAATTTACGCTGAAAAAGATCACATCACAAGGTACAAAATTCGCTCATATTGTCGCTGCCTTATCGCCTGAAGCAGCCACGGAAGTTCGTGATCTAATTCTTACACCTCCCGCCACAAATCCGTTCGACGTACTGAAAGAGACACTCACCAAGCGAGTTTCCGTTTCCAAGCGTCGAAAAATTCAACAACTATTGCATACTGAAGAATTGGGAGATCGGAAGCCATCTCAACTGCTCCGACGCCTACAACAGCTACATGGTAACTCCGAAAACGAACTTTTACGTGAGCTTTTTCTACAACGACTACCTTCCAACGTCCAGATCGGACTGCTATCCCACCCCGACAAACCCCTCGCCGCCTTAGCCTTGATCGCAGATGGAATGATGGAGTTAACCGAAGCACACCCATCAGTGACCCAAATTGAAACACCCGAATCTGCTGCTGAGATCTCATCGATCAGAGCTGACCTCAATAAAGTACTCAAGCTGCTAGACACTAGAGCCCAGACAGCTTCTGGTGGCCAAGAAACTGCCAAGAGCGATATTTGTTGGTATCACACCCGATTTGGTGTCCAGGCTTCCAAATGTCGTCCACCCTGCGCCTTTCAGGGAAACGACAAGCCCGGCCACAAGTAGAGGCGCACGTGGCTGGGGGTCCTTCAAGCCGCCTGTTATATGTCACCGATAAACAATCGAAAAACCGCTTTTTGGTTGATACTGGTGCAGAGGTCAGTGTTTACCCAGCTACTCCACGGGACAAACGATACCGAAGAAAAGGTATTTCTCTTACGGCGGCTAACAATTCAACTATTCATACCTATGGCAAGCGTGAACTTTGCCTGGACTTCGGTCTCCACCGGCAGCTCAAGTGGTCTTTTCTCAATGCGGACGTGAATCAACCTATTTTAGGCGCTGATTTCTTGAGACATTTTCGGATCCTGGTTGATCTTTCCAATTCGTGTCTCGTCGATGCAGCAACATCCGTAACCGTTCCTGCACAGATATCTTCAGTCCGACCACTTTCCCTAAGTCGCATATCCCAAGTCAAACCCACCAATGAGTTCGATAGTATTTTTGCTGAGTTTCCCTCTGTCTGCAAACCATGCATTACTGATCCAGAGGTCAAGCACAATGTTCAGCACCATATTATCACAACCGGTCCACCAACTTTTGCGAAAGCCCGACGACTTTCTCCTGAAAAGTTTGCGGCTGCCAAAACAGAGTTTGATCAGATGCTGTCCTCTCACACCGTGTGCAAATCGTCAAGCAACTGGGCATCCCCACTTCATATGGTCCCAAAGTCTAACGGTGACTGGCGCCCATGTGGTGACTATCGAGCCCTTAATGCAGCAACCAAACCAGACCGATACCCGGTGCCTCATGTGCAGGACTTTTCCGCTCGCCTCGCAGGTTGTAAAATATTCTCGAAAATTGACCTTGTCCGGGCGTATCACCAAATTCCAGTTGCTCCCGAGGATGTCCCTAAAACAGCCGTCGTCACACCATTCGGCCTTTACGAATTCAACCGTATGCCATATGGACTACGTAATGCCGCACAGACATTCCAACGATTCATGGATGAAGTCTGTCGTCATCTCGATTTCGTGTTTGTATTCATCGACGACATCCTGGTTTTTAGCACCACTCCCGACCAACACCGCCAACATCTGCACCAGCTTTTTCAGCGATTAGAAGGTTATGGTTTGGTCATTAACCCTAAGAAATGTGAGCTAGGACGTTCACAGCTATCATTCTTAGGTCACCACATCAGTGCCCAAGGGATTTCTCCGCTTTCGTCCCGCATCCAAGTAGTTCATGATTTTCCCCAACCAGTTGACAAGAAGAGGTTACGCGAGTTCCTCGGTATGGTTAACTTTTATCATCGCTTTATTCCTCATTGTGCTGGCAAGTTACATCCCTTGCACCGACTATTATCCTCGCCGGAATATATTTGGACTCCAGAGTGCGATGAAGCATTTCAATTTTGCAAATCAGCCTTAGCTAGTGCAACATTATTGGTTCACCCGCAATGCAATGTACCAACTAGCATTACGTCTGACGCCTCCGATTTTGCTGTGGGAGCCGTCCTGGAGCAATTTATCGACCATGAGTGGCGCCCCATTGCCTTCTTCTCTCGTAAGTTACAACCGGCGGAAACGCGTTACAGTACGTTCGATCGAGAGCTACTTGGTGTCTACTTAGCCATACGTCACTTTCGCTGGTTTCTCGAAGGCCGCGTTTTCCAGGTCTACACTGATCACAAACCATTGACTTTTGCAATCTCCAGTGGTTCCACTCAACGCTCTCCGCGTCAATTAAATCAGGCAGTTAGCTTTTATTTCGGAGTTCACGACCGACCTTCGACATGTCAAAGGCAAGAATAATGCCGTGGCCGACGCATTTTCTAGAATTCAAATAAATTTAACCACCTATACGGAACTTGATTTTCGTGCAATGGCTCGAGCACAAGCTGACGACCAAGAGACCCAGCGCCTAAAAGCTGGCGTAACCAATTTAAAATTAGTAGACGTGAGCCTCGATGGTGATGACAACCTTACCCTCCTCTGTGACTCATCTCAGGGTACTTTTAGACCAGTAGTTCCAGAGCCATTTCGTCGGGAGGTATTCAACTTGCTCCACAACCTTGCCCATCCAGGCACCCGCTCCACCTGTAAGCTCATCAGCGCCCGTTTTGTATGGCATGGACTCAATCGTGACGTCCGACGTTGGGCTCGGACCTGCAATGCCTGCCAGCAATCTAAGGTTCAACGACATACTAAAGCGCCTTTCCAGCAGTTTGATATTCCCGACCATCGTTTTGATGCGATTCATGTTGACATTGTTGGTCCACTTCCTCCATCCCATGGGTTCAGCTATCTCTTTACTTGCATTGATCGATATACCCGGTGGACAGAGGCTATACCGATGATCGACATGACTGCGGAGAGTTGTGCACGTGCTCTGTTGCATGGTTGGATATCAAGGTTTGGTGTGCCTAGGAGCATTATGTCGGATCGTGGTCGTCAATTCGAATCTCACCTCTGGGCATCCCTCATGCTTCTCCTCGGGATCAAACGTAATCGCACCACAGCCTACCATCCACAATCTAACGGCATCGTCGAGCGCTTTCATCGTCAATTGAAGACATCCCTGAAAGCTCGTTTGGCTAGCTCAAACTGGTGGGACGAATTGCCCATCGTTATGCTTGGAATCCGGACCACCCTCAAGGAGGATCTTGAATGCTGCCCGGCTGAGTTGGTCTATGGAACCACCCTCCACCTCCCAGGTGAATTTTTCAACGACTCTCAAACCAAAGAGGTCGACCGTTCCTCATTCCTTGGCCGGTTGCAAGATATAATGCACCGACAACGTCCAGTTCCTCCACAACACCACGGGTCGCGCTTGTCTTACGTGCCAAGGACATTACAACAAGCTACACATGTTTTCGTAAGATGTGATGCAGTCAAACGTCCACTGCAGCGACCCTACGACGGCCCATTCCCCGTCATTAAACGCAATGACAAGTTCTTCACGGTAAATAAAAACGGATGTCAGGATACGGTATCCATTGACAGACTTAAGCCAGCTTTCATGGAGAAGAAAATGGAAAACACCCTTCCCAGCGCGCCAACCCAACATCCTAAGACACATGTCCCAACCGAGACAGTTCAACCGCCCTCTCCCATGCTTCCACCAACACCACCGTTGATGACACGCTCTGGTCGTACGGTAAACGTTCCAATACGTTACCGCACTGGGGGGGAGCCTTGTAGGGACAAACTTAGAACCTGGTCAGCGGACGGGTGAGACATAAGAACTTGATGTTAGAACAATATAGTACGTTGTATTCTCGTGTTACAAAACGAAAGTATCATGTTAAATGGATTAGTAAATAAAGATATTATATACGTAATTGAGTGATTCCTACACAACTATATGGAAACGCGTGTTGTAATTGTTGTAATTCAGTCAGCGACTATCGCCGATCAAGTCTTACAACAATTACAACTATATGAAAACGCATGTTGTAATTGTTGTAATTCAATCGGCGACTATCGCTGATCAAGTCTTACGACAATTACAACTATATGGAAACGCGTGTTGTAATTGTTGTAATTCAGTCGGCGACTATCGCTGATCAAGTCTTACGACAATTACAACTATATGGAAACGCGTGTTGTAATTGTTGTAATTCAGTCAGCGACTATCGCCGATCAAGTCTTACAACAATTACAACTATATGAAAACGCATGTTGTAATTGTTGTAATTCAATCGGCGACTATCGCTGATCAAGTCTTACGACAATTACAACTATATGGAAACGCGTGTTGTAATTGTTGTAATTCAGTCAGCGACTATCGCCGATCAAGTCTTACAACAATTACAACTATATGAAAACGCATGTTGTAATTGTTGTAATTCAATCGGCGACTATCGCTGATCAAGTCTTAACGACAATTACAACTATATGGAAACGCGTGTTGTAATTGTTGTAATTCAGTCGGCGACTATCGCTGATCAAGTCTTACGACAATTACAACTATATGGAAACGCGTGTTGTAATTGTTGTAATTCAGTCAGCGACTATCGCTGATCAAGTCTTACAACAATTACAACTATATGAAAACGCATGTTGTAATTGTTGTAATTCAATCGGCGACTATCGCTGATCAAGTCTTACGACAATTACAACTATATGGAAACGCGTGTTGTAATTGTTGTAATTCAGTCGGCGACTATCGCTGATCAAGTCTTACGACAATTACAACTATATGGAAACGCGTGTTGTAATTGTTGTAATTCAGTCAGCGACTATCGCCGATCAAGTCTTACAACAATTACAACTATATGAAAACGCATGTTGTAATTGTTGTAATTCAATCGGCGACTATCGCTGATCAAGTCTTACGACAATTACAACTATATGGAAACGCATGTTGTAATTGTTGTAATTCAATCAGCGACTATCGCCGATCAAGTCTTACAACAATTACAACTATATGAAAACGCGTGTTGTAATTGTTGTAATTCAGTCAGCGACTATCGCCGATCAAGTCTTACAACAATTACAACTATATATATGGAAACGCGTGTTGTAATTGTTGTAATTCAATCAGCGACTATCGCTGATCAAGTCTTACAACAATTACAACTATATATATGGAAACGCGTGTTGTAATTGTTGTAATTCAGTCAGCGACTATCGCTGATCAAGTCTTACAACAATTACAACTATATATATGGAAACGCGTGTTGTAATTGTTGTAATTCAGTCAGCGACTATCGCCGATCAAGTCTTACAACAATTACAACTATATATATGGAAACGCGTGTTGTAATTGTTGTAATTCAATCAGCGACTATCGCTGATCAAGTCTTACAACAATTACAACTATATATATGGAAACGCGTGTTGTAATTGTTGTAATTCAGTCAGCGACTATCGCCGATCAAGTCTTACAACAATTACAACTATATATATGGAAACGCGTGTTGTAATTGTTGTAATTCAATCAGCGACTATCGCTGATCAAGTCTTACAACAATTACAACTATATATATGGAAACGCGTGTTGTAATTGTTGTAATTCAGTCAGCGACTATCGCCGATCAAGTCTTACAACAATTACAACTATATGAAAACGCATGTTGTAATTGTTGTAATTCAATCGGCGACTATCGCTGATCAAGTCTTACGACAATTACAACTATATGGAAACGCGTGTTGTAATTGTTGTAATTCAGTCAGCGACTATCGCTGATCAAGTCTTACAACAATTACAACTATATATATGGAAACGCGTGTTGTAATTGTTGTAATTCAGTCGTAGATCGATCGGCGACTGTTGTAGAAGTTGAATCAGGTTCTTCTACAAATACGACGAGGCGGTTGGGCCGGATTTATTTCGCTGTTTGAGTACTCTATCTTGAGTACTCTAAAAAAATGGATTTATTATAATTGCACGAAAAATGAGTCATTTAACAGCACCTTAATCCAATTTCATGAATAAATGAATAAAAATGGTTTGAATTTCAAAACGTTTAACATGAGAAGAGCTAAGAACAAGCGCGAAAATCCGTGTCTGAAAGTGAGGGGGATGACTGCATCGTTTGCGGAAAGTCAGAAGGGGATAATCATACATTGATCAAAAAGTGGGGGGGGGTACATCCCCCCCGTCCCCCCCAGGATTGACGCCCTTGGCTAAGAAGAGCCTTTCTCGTCCCAATGGCCCCTATAGACCGATTGCAAATATGGCGGCGATGTCATGAAAACGAGACTTTTCGGTGGTTAGGACCCGAATCACGTTGATTGATTGGCTGTTGTTTTTGGTCCAACAATTGTGATCCAATCAACTAACATGATTCGGGCCCTAACAACGGTAAC
The DNA here is from genome assembly GCA_035772405.1 of Chrysogorgia sp. JL179-B06. Lineage (NCBI taxonomy): Eukaryota > Metazoa > Cnidaria > Anthozoa > Scleralcyonacea > Chrysogorgiidae > Chrysogorgia > Chrysogorgia sp. JL179-B06. Next base: position 102,284 of record JAYKKM010000213.1, on the reverse strand, counting down.
CACCGAAAAGCCTCGTTTTCATGACATCGCCGCCATATTTGCAATCGGTCTATTGGAAGAAAATATGAGAATGATGACGTCAAAGATCACGTGATGAATACTACAAAAATTCCTGCAACCTCGTACCCAGGGTCTTACCTCCAGAATTTTTGAAGTAGTTTGGATTTTTTTGATTTTTTCTCAGGGATTCGACCTTGGGATTATTCCAGAGCAAACAGTTTCGGTTTTAAAAAGCTGATTTCAATTTCAATACCCTTAAAGGCGTGTGAATTTGTACTTATATTTAATTGCTGCCGTAGGCAGCTTGGGTTTCTCGTACCCAGACTTCTTCGCGGAACTATGTATAGTCAACGAAATCTCGAAATCCTCTGTCGTTCTGTCGGTCGAGATGTTCAGTTTTATGACGTTTTGTGACGTAAAGTTTTACACGTGTATTAAAGGACGAGTGTCCCAATTTTTGGGCCACGAAATTGAACAAGTAAACCAATCCTTTTATTTTTGATAGTATTTGATTACACTCGGTGGGCCGTGGAATTGTGTTTTAATACAGGTATCCGTCGCTCGTTGTTTGCCGTTTGATGCGTGAATTTCAAAGTTTCCTTCAAGACGCGCAGTTTCCAGGCAATAGTATAAGATCCTAATATTAATTCCATATATTCTATGAGTAGAGTAAGTTCGACACATAATAATAACTTATTGAAAACGCTTATATATCCTTGAGATTATGTAATGAAATCACTTGAAATGCAGGTGCATGTCAGCATGTGCGTGGATGTATCCAATGACATCAAATACAATTATCATCAAACGATTCCATGTGATAATGGTAAAGATATGCAGAATTTTGCAATAAGTTATTATGCATTGTGATGTCATAAGTATGATCATTTACATATTAAACAAATCTTAATATCTCGAGAGTGAAGTGAGATATGGAAAAGTTGTAAATGGTTAGTCTTTATAGTTTCAAGAGTTCTTTCAAACAAAAGAGGTATTTTACAACTGAATTTTTCATTGCATATATATGTACTTTTCCTGTCCGGCTGAAAAACATCCAAAATTGAACCACCTCTTTGTTCTATTGATATCTCTGGAAATATCCATAACTGTTGCGAAAGCTATACATTTTCTGAAAGCCCAATAAACCGGCTTTTACTTGTGCTTTTAAATTTCCCGAACAAGACAAATTATGTTGATATAAATTAACATTAATTATCATAAATGCGGTTGAAAAACGTTCATTTTTCTAGAAAAGGCCATCTTGCACGCCCACGTAGCATCATGAAAATTCAAAATGCCACCAATCACAGAGTTGTTTATGAAATCAAATCAAACTTGGCGGGTGAGTGGATCTCATGTGCCTGGCGCTTGTCGAATTTTAATTTTTAATCTTGATAATAAAACTATTGACGACTTCATGGGTCTTCTATGCCGAACCATTTTGACTGGGCCGGATATTTAATATTAATATTTAAACCAATTCACCTTTCACAATAGGAACACCATCTTTACCTGTTACTGCTAAGAATTCTGGGTTCCTATTCTCAGTTTTAAAAGAGAAGTGAATGAAAGAGAATGCAAAGAAAAGAATTAGAATGAGTAGAAATTACGGCAACTAAATTACAGGAATACACAACAACTGAGTATCGCTCTAATACTATTTAGTTTTTTGTCATAATAGGAAATATGAAGTTCTCAAAATAACGTGCCAGCCCCCCCCCCCCCCCCCCCCCCACAGCCCCATGCTTCCTAATGCCAATGGCTCTAACCATTTCAGCAAGCTAATATGACAGAGTCGCAAATGATATTTGATGTTCGACTCCCATTTGGGGCTTCTTCGGTGTAACATATTTCTGTGTAATATCGAATATTTTCCTCAGCATTAATTTGCTACTGAGATGAAAATTTGTCTATCGACAATTTTGATTTTTATCTAAAACTATTTTGAAAATGAAGCAGAATGGCTTTCTTCACTTTCTCAATACGCCATCTAGTCATTCCAGAGATATTCAGATTTTTGAAACATGCAAATTAGATGCCATATGACGTCATTTTCTCAAACAGACAGGCCACACCAATTTGATACTTCGGGGCACGGATTTTTTAGGGTCGGTTGGTCGGGAAAAAATGGAAATAAGAAAAGTTCAAGCTCGTACCCAGTCTTCTCACCCGCCTCGCCGATGAAAAGCCTCCAGGGACCAGGGCTACAAGGTTGAAAAACCACGAAAATAACCAACTTTCGATCAAAGTAAATATTAAGGTACAAATTTTATTTTATTTTGGTTTCACAAAAACAGGGTCGGTCGGATCCGTGCCCCGAACAATTAAATTGGTGTGGCCTAAATAAAATTTACAAGATGAGGAGTATCTCTGCAAATAATGAATTGAATGTTTTGAAACTTTGCACTGGCATGCCAATGATGAAAGGGCACAGTACTGTATGAAGTATATTGTTGCCAAGGAGACCACTAGGAAGCAGGAGTCTTTTTACTAAAAAAAACGAAAATCTTAATTCTGTCTCTTTCTTAAACAATAAGATGATTTAGACCTAAGAAACACAATATCTACGTGTGTACGAATCTTCGAATCTATGCACCACCAGGAGAAATAAACAAATTTTGTTTTACAAATGGAAGATATCTGACCCAAGAGATCTCCATGGCAACAACATACTATGCACAGTGCAAAGTTTCAAAACATTCTGCTTGTTATTTGCAAAGATATTTCTCATTTTGTGAATTTTATTTAGTCTGTGAGAAAATAACGTCATACGGTATCTAATTTGCCTGTTTGAAAAACCTGAATATCTCTGGAACAATATGATGATGTAATAAAATCAAAATTGCATAGACAAATTTTTCATCTCAGTAGCACTTTAATCTAGCTAGCTATAACTATAGCTAACCAACCATGAGCTATCTCACAATTTGATTGGCTCCTCTACTACTAGGTTACCACCTCATATTCTAGTCTCCTCCGCAGGCAACTGTGTGGCTTCTTTTTCCCCGAGTCAAATAGCTTCCAAGGCTGTTTTCGCCATTCTCAGCCAAAACATTGCTTGGAAGTGATTTGACTCGGAAAAAAGAAGCCACAGAGTTGCCTGCGGAGGAGGCTACCCATATCCGGGTGTTTCGAAAACGAAGACCTACGAAAACGAAGACCGAAGACCTAAGACGGGTCTTCGTTTTCGTAATTACGAAAACGAAGACCCATCTTCGTTTTCGTATTACGAAAACGAAGACCCATACCAGAAAATAAGGACTATTTATTAAAATTTCCGAAAATTATTACCTTATTACTGTACTTTATGCATTGCATTCTTCCACGTTTAGTTTAATATAAAATCCTCCTGAATCATAGACATTCACAGCTCGATGTTGAGTTAGAAAATTATTGCGGGTAAGTTATTATTAGATGTGTAAAGTTGACCGTCCAGGTTGTTGTAGTTGAGAAAGACTATTGTTGGTGACTGACGTTTCGACAACCTCAGTGGCAGTCATTTTCAGAGTTTACTTTAAGTTATTATTGGCGGGAAAACCCCCAAAAATCACGAGTTTCTGTGTTTTTTTGCCGACTTTGTTATGTGAAATGGCATTCCCTTCCATTAAAAAGCGTGCAAATCGCTAACCTCGCTAGCAAATCGCAAGAATGACGTTGATTTGGAAAAATAATTTGTAGTGTACAAGTGGGATGACATAGTTTCGCAGCCTGGTGGTTCGATTGGCAGTGGGTCTTTTGGCTCAGTTTTCGTAGCTAAGTGACGGCCAAGCGGCCAGACGTGATGCGGACTACTGCAAAGCTAGTTGGGTTGTGAAGAAGCTGCTGAACGAGGAAGAATTGCAGCAGAAGATAACATGTTCTTGAACGAGGCAGTGGCATGCGTACATTACGAAATTAATCCAACCTTGTACCCAGGGCATTTTTCCTCTATGAGCGGAAACTGTGGAAATTAATCGGCATTTGTTTTTAGTATAAATATTCGCAATTTGCTTGAAAATGTGCTTTGTTAGTTAAACAACTACTCTGAATCGTAGTTTTGTTATTTTTATTAATTTTACCGTAATATTTCGTTGGATATATCAAGGTCAACGCGTGGTGTGGCGAGGACGGCATGCATCGTGTGTTACTCACTTAACTCATGCAATATTTTCGGAATAATTCGAAACTGAATGGGGCTACATGGTTCATAAATGTACCTTTTTAGTTAGAGTTTCATATTGATTTTACCAAGAATTGTATGTTGATCGTTCTCAAAATATCGCATTTTAGAAGTAAAAATCAGAAATATCTTGATATTATTCACACGTACTCGCATACCTACCTATGATAGGACAAAACAAATGCCGATGAATTTCCCACCTTCCGCGCATGGAGGCATAATGCCGATTAATTTCGTAATGTACTCGCTACTCTAGTGATAATCTAACTCAACATCGAGCTGTGAATGTCTATGATTCAGGAGGATTTTATATTAAACTAAACGTGGAAGAATGCAATGCATAAAGTACAGTAATAAGGTAATAAGTTTCGGAAATTTTAATAAATAGTCCTTATTTTCTGATATGGGTCTTTGTTTTCGTATCGTTTTCGTAATACGAAAACGAAGACGGGTCTTCGTTTTCGTAATTACGAAAACGAAGACCCATCTTAGGGCTTCGGTCTTCGTTTTCGTAGGTCTTCGTTTTCGAAACACCCACTCATATCCTAGCAGTAGAGAAAAAAACAAGATGGCGGCATGTTGTTTTAGGCTGAAAAAACTTGAAATCGATGTGGTTTTATAAAGAAACCCCGAACTGACTAAGTGTTTGGCTACATAATAACTGAACAATTATACCATTCACACTTGTTGTATATGAACTAATAGGAAACTTGGCACTTCTCACCTTGTTGGATATGAGCTCATGTACGACTCAAGCTCATGGTATAATTATCTGTAACTATATATAAGGTGTGTATTGTTTAGTTTACACGTTTATACAGTAATTGGCCAAAGCTGTTGCGGACACCCTGCCATCGTCTTGTATATGTTATTGTGTAAATATTTGTTCTCTAGTCTAGATGTGGCAAAACTTATATATAAAAAAATAAAACAAAAATTAAAATAATTGGTAATTGGCCGAGAGCCTAGGTGTCACAGGCCCTTTCTCGATATATGAGCAACCGAAATTTAAAATTATTATAACATCAACCCAAGTCAGTTTTAGGGTTAGGATTTGGGTTAGGATTAGGGTTTGGGTTAGGATAAGGGTTAGCGATTATTTGAATTTCGGTTTGTTCATATATCGAGAAAGCGCCTAGTCACAAGTTCTGTGACTGTATTAGATACTAAACTAGAAGTTACTATCGCAAGGGGAAGTGCTGCCTCAAAATCATGGGAACCCTAATTTTTGATAAAATTTCAAAAATGAACCCACTGTCGTATGTACACATTTCTATCAATTATTGTAATTATTTTAAATACAGCAGACTTAAATTACAAATGACTATCACTTAATATCTGAATATAATTGGCAAGGCTTTTGACTGCATAGACACTATACATTATGACTACAGTATGTAGTTGGTGGTTGGTAAACAAATTTCTGATAAATCACTGCCACTATAAAATCATGCTTCTTACTGTGGCAAAGCTGTCAGTGGAATCGCAAGTGTCTGATATGTTTATACATAGTTAATAGAGGGGAGTGGTTAGGAAAGCCGGCAAACTTCAAAGCGTCTATAATGAGCTGTGATTTTAGGTTGAAATGGTCCTGACCGTGCACAAACCTTTTGTTTTTTGCTTATTAATATTTAAATAACATGGTTGAGCGATTCAACCCAAATGCTGCTATTGGATGATTACTTCATTATACAGAACATACAATGTGTTCAGCAAGTGTGCACACATTTGCATAAACGTGAACAATAACCTAGAACAAAGACTTAGACCGAGTTTCCAAACCATCTCTTCCATATTAACTGTGGTTTATGGCAAAGCAAGCACTAAACAAATAGGTGCTGACTAAATAAACACCAGAAATGGTATGTAACAGATGTTTACGATATTGTTGCACCATTATTTATATCGTCTAAATTTTATTGTTGAGAATGCGATACTTTCAAGATCTTTGTGATGTATTAGTTCATTGCACATCATGTCCACGACTCCACATATTATTTATACTGTAATTGTCGTTTGGGAATACACCACAGTCAACTGCAACCACTGTATTTTATTTTCCCAAAGAACTTGTAATATTGTATTTACTGCATACTAAATATTATGGTTATCCATGGCACACAAATAATTTCCATTGTGCACTGAATTTTCACAAAATGGACAAATCCACTGAATTTTTACAAAGTTGAGGTAAATAATTTCTTGAAGACAGTTCCATGTACAGTTTATTACATATACAGTTGGGCAGATCAATATTGTTTTGTATATATTTGTGTCGATATATTTGTGTTGATCACTGATCGACAGGACAAGTTGTCTTCTAACCAACAGCAACAAACAACGGTTGGTAAGTTGTTCAACGACAGAAATCCCTGACGAGGAATGAGATCATGGTTAAAAGCATTCAAGTACATGTTGTCTCCTTGTACTAAGATATTGTCGATGGTTGTCGAGTTCCACTTCGTAACTGGAAGCCCAATAGCTTGTGCTGTTCAGTAAATTCATGAAAGAGCACTGCTTTTCTCGAGACTGGCCACTGAAACCTTCCAACGAATACTTCCACGAGAAAGTAAAGACAAAATAAAGACATAAACAACGTGAATTTCCTCCGAAGGAATTTATTTATAGCTTCGAAGTACTTATAGCTTCGAGAAGATATAAATGCAAACCAAAAACAAACAGTTGGCACTTTCGAGCTCATATGGATGACGTATGCCGACACACAAACAAACGCAAAGATCTGGTCAGCTATATATAGCTTGGTAAAAGGACTGGGTACGAGTAAACGCAAGTGAGGGGAGGCAGCAATTAATATGGTGGTAATAACTGTACAAAATGCAATCAAAGACTGTTAAGAAGTATTATAATATATTCATGTTCATGTTAATTTATGCTAAGATATTTACGGCCGAGAGAAAAGACTGGGTCGAGAGCATGGTCGAGAAAGAGAGAGGACATATTGTTTTTTAGAAAGTGTAGACAGCTAATTCATTGGGCTTTTTGTCAATTATATTATTGTTTTGTGTATTTCCTTACGGGATCCTGCCAGGACGTGGCTACCGAGTTTTTATAGCAGATATTTAGTATGGAAAACGAAGGAAATGACGAAGCCGGACAGAACAGCAATAATTTGGTTGAAAACGAACAGGAAAGTGAGTTTTATTCATCGAAACAACATGCGGAGATGCTGTGGAAGTTAAGAAGAGAGAAAAGAACCCGTAAGACGAAGATAACTAAGCTTAAACATCAATTACAAAAATTATGCAGTGTGAAGGACGGAGTCACGGAGATATAAACACTGCTCAAATTGAAAATTGTGTTTTTGAATTGTGGGAAATTTTAGAGGAAACCCAGCTTGTAATGGACGAAATAAGTGGCCTGTATTTGCAGATGAATGATTGGAAACTGCACAAAGAAATTATGCAAGAATCAGATAACCTAGAACTAGAAATACAGCAGACTATAGACAGTGCACAAAAGATGTTAGTCGCCTCGCCCCCAGTATTCGAAAACAACAAACCAGCCAATACCGAACCAGTTCTGCACACAGGGGAAAGTGATTTATCGACCGGATCAAATAATTTGCAAACAGAAGTACAGACCCCTAATCACCAGGACCCAAATCCTAATTACCACCCCCTAAATCCACCTAGTACCCAGACTACCACCTCTAGTTACCAGGCGCCTATTCCACCCCAAATACAGGGGGGAATTCAGCAATTAATCGTCACCTAAAACCATTGCGAGTTCCTGATTTCGATGGTAACAAGGCCAAATTTGAAGAATTTTGGAGCCTGTTTCTGAGTTTAGTAGATGCTTCAAGTGAACCCATTAATCTAAAAATGGCGAGATTGCAGCAGAGTTTAACCGGCCGAGCCCATGATGCTATTCGAGGTCTGGGGGTATCGGCACCTGAATACGAAGAAGCAAAGGAGATTCTTAAGACAAAGTTTGGAGGGCAACGTCGGCAACTTAGAGCTTATATGGACGAGTTAGACAACATGCCAGCATTGCGTTATAACGATGTGGACAATTTTGAAAAGTTTGCTGATTTGGTGAGAGTGGCCGTTGTGAAGCTGAAAGCAGAAAACCGACAAGCAGAGCTCGGCGAAGGCACACTGCACAGTCAACTGGTACGAAAGTTACATGATCGACACTTAGAGTGTTACAGTCGCTGGTTAAATGTTCATAACAAAGAGCCTGCAGTTACTAGTTTGTGTGACTGGTTAAAAGAAGAAGTTGCAATCAAGGTCGAAGCAAAAGAAATGTCTCATGGGTTGGATGAGAAACCGTTACCTGAGCGGAGATTCCCAAGAGGAAGTTATGATGAAGGTCGACCAACGTCATACTTTACTGGAACGGAAGTGGAGGACCGTTTTCAAAATCGTATGGATGGACGGGAAGAGAGAACGAAGACAAAGCCGCCCTGTACTTTCTGTGGCCAGGGTAACCATGGGATATGGAATTGCAACCAATTCAAGCAGAAAACAGTTGGAGAGCGGTGGAAAGTTGCAAAAGAAAAACATCTGTGTTTTCGGTGCTTATCCAATGAGCACCGTGGGAAGGACTGTAAGCGAACACGCCCATGTGATGTTAATAGATGCCAGCTCACTCATCACCGACTACTTCATGATACCGATCATAACAGGAAACCAGGTCTTGTGCTTCCAGACGAGAGAGAGGACCCATCACGGGAGGGAGCAGAGAGTTTGACAAATCTTACTATGACATCAAACCGGTCCAAATTGCAACCAGAGGGATCCTCTTTGAGAACAGTTCCAGTTTGGGTGAAAGCTAACGGAAAAAAGGTGAAGGTGAATGCAGTGTTAGACGACGCCTCAAATGAATCTTTCATCAACGAGGCAGTTGCTGGCCTCCTTGGATTGAGAACTACTTGGCAAACTGTACAAGTACGAGTGTTAAACGATTCCGTGGAAACCTTTAAATCAATGCCGCTACAGGTTGAGATAGAGAGTGATGATCGCCAGTTCACTAAAAGCATAAATGTTCAAACCTGTCCTAGAGCAGTTACAGGGAGCTACCAAGTGGTGGATTGGAATTCTTATCAGGCAAACTGCCGCATCTTTCCCAATGCAATTTTCCGACTCCGGCTAAAGATGGCTTTGCTGATTTACTGATTGGTGTGGACAACCCGGATCTGCACTTTTCCACTGTCGATTTCCAAGGCCCCCCGGGAGGGCCAGTAGCTCGCCTCGGTCCGCTTGGTTGGACATGCATTGGACCCCCTGCTAAAGATGCCAAGCACCATTCCAGAACCCATCTTGCGAGAACACTGGTCACCGAAACGAGAGATCCAGAGAACAGATTGTCAGAGTGTTGTAACCTTGATCGTACAATGCGTAACTTCTGGGAAATCGAGAGCACTGGTACCGACAAAGTCTGTGCAAAAGTTATGACCGAAGATGAGAAATTAGCCCTGCAAAAAGTCGAGAGCTCTTTGCAAATAGTGGATGGGAGATACCAAGTTGGTGTACCTTGGAGAAGCGATCGACCCGAATTGCCAGACAACCGTGAGATGGCAGTCTCCCGACTGGTTTCCACCGAAAGAAATCTGAAAAAGAATCCTGTTGTCGCTGACGCATATCAGAAAACCATCGAAGCTTACATAAAGGGTATCTCCGGAAAGTCGTCTCCGATAAGAAAGAAGATCCTGGGCTATGGTATCTACCCCATTTCCCAGTCGTAAGAATGGATAAATCCTCAACTAAAGTCCGAATCGTGTTTGACTGTGCCGCGAAATGCAAAGGAGTCTCGCTGAATGACGTCATCCACCCCGGTCCGAAGCTGCAGAAAGATCTTTTTGATGTCTTGATCCGAAAGCCCTTGTTTGCGACATCCGGGAGATGTATCTTCAAATAAGCATTGATGAGAAGGATCGTCCATATTTTCGTATGTTGTGGAGAAACCTTGACGCCGAGGGCGAACCGGAGGAGTATGAGTTTAGTCGCGTAGTGTTCGGGAAGAACTCCGCACCGATGGAGGCCCAATTTGTAGCCCAAGAGAACGCTCGACGTAATCAAGACCTTTACCCCCGAGCTGCGGAGACGGTTCTGGAATCCACTTATATGGATGATTCCATAGATAGTGTCGAAGACGAACATGCCGGTGCCAATTTATACCATGAGTTATAAGAGTTGTGGGCCAAAGCAAAGATGGAAGCTAGAAAATGGATTTCCAATTCACCGAAAGTCCTTGCGGAGATCCGGTAGAAGACCAAGCGAGCAAAATTGTCATTAATGATGGCCAGAATCCGACAACGAAGACCCTTGGGATCGCCTGGGATAGCAAGAACGATGAATTTCGGATCTCTACATGCGAAGCATCGCGACTGCAGTTAACAAAGAGAAATATCTTGCGAAAGATTGCTACAATCTTTGACCCCCTTGGCTTCGTTAGCCCGTTCATAGTTGTCGCCAAGATCTTGCTTCAAGAACTTTGGGCACGAGGCTACGAGTGGGACGATGAAATCAAAGACGAGATCGCTCAGAGAATTGCAAAGTGGTTCGATCAATTGGAGCAGTTGAATGTTGTGAAGATTCCGAGATGCCTTCGAGCTGCGGAGCCAGTGACCTCAACGAAAGTTATCACCTTTGTCGATGCTTCAATGGAAGCGTATGGTTGTACGGTGTACATTCGGCACGAGTACGAGAATAATGAAGTGACTTGTCGGTTGGTCACATCAAAGTCGAAAGTGGCACCACTTACCCCAGTGACAATACCGAAGTTGGAGCTAATGGGTGCTGTTCTAGGATTGCGGTTAACACAGTCAGTAGTCGCTGTATTGCATTTACCAATGCAAGATGTGAGCTTCTACTACGTATCCACCATAAGACGTCAACGCTATCTTGGTCGTGGCAAAGATTTTCATCCTTTCGTGGCAAATCGTGTCGGGGAGATACAACGTGGATCCGGGCCATCGCAGTGGCAACACGTATCTACACACAAAAATCCAGCAGATTTGTGTACCAGGGGAACAAGCCCGTCGCAATTAGCCGAAAATCCATTGTGGTGGGAAGGACCAGAGTGGATGAAGACAAGTGACGATCAATGGCCGAGAATGAAATTTGAGAAACGTCCAGTCAAGCTTCCTGAGAGTAGAGTCAGCCCGAGTCAAGGTGCGCATGCTGAGAGAGTTGTGTTGGCAACGAACGCGCAAGAAAGGGAAGACAACAGCCGAAAGCCAGAAGACGAAGAATGGAGACTTGATCCAAAGCGATTTTCAAACTGGTCGTGGTACATTAGAGTACTAGCTCGAGTGAGAAGAGTCCTTTATAACATGCGAAATCGTGATCAAAGAAGAACGGACAGAGAACTTACGATTGAAGAACTCCAAGAAGCAGAAGAGGAAGCAATTCGTTTGGCTTAAGAAGAAGGTTTTCGCGATGATTACGAGATTGTCAAAAGTGGAAAGCCAGTGCCAAAAAACAGCCTGCTTGTCAAATTAAGTCCTACAATTGATGAAGCTGGTTTAATTCGATCAGATGGCCGCCTGAAGTTCGCAGAACAGCTACCGTACGACGTACGCCATCCAGTCATACTTCCGAGAAGACACTGGATCACAAGGCTGATTGTCAAAGATTATCATGAAAAAGCTAACCACAACGCCGGAGTGAACTTCATTCTAAGTCAGATTAACGAGAAATATTGGATAATCGCAGCGAGGAAGGAGATCCGTGAATGGGAGAATCGATGCAATCACTGCAAAAGACGACGCAGCAAGCCAGCGAACCAAATAATGGCACCTTTGCCGAAAGTAAGACTACGCTTCACGTACCGTGCATTCGATCAGTGTGGTATCGACTTCGCTGGGCCGTTTGTTACCATCCAAGGACGCGGACATCGGCGACAGAAAAGATGGTTGTGTGTATTCACATGCATGCTTGTCCGTTCGGGCTGTGCACCTAGAAATGGCGTGGAGCTTGGACACTGATGCTTTTTTAAATGAATATGCGCGGTTTACAAGTCGGAGAGGCGTCCCGAAGGAAGTCGTCACCGACAATGGCACCAATTTTGTTGGCGCTGTGAACGAGTTAAAGGAGTTAATGAATCAACTGGACCAGGAACGAATCAAACGGAAAACGTCAGCGCAAGGAATGAGATGGTTATTCAACCCACCAGCTGGTCCACACTTTGGTGGGGCACACGAGATCCTAGTGAAAGCGGCCAAGAAGGCGATTTATGCAGTGTTGAGTGGTAGCGACGTCCACGATGAAGAGCTGATTACAATCTTTACAGAGGCTGAAGGATTGTTGAATTCGAGACCGCTGTCGTACCAATCTGCTGACGCACGCGACATAGTTCCCTTAACCCCAAACCATTTTTTGCTTGGTCAAATGGGTGGACAGTTCGCGCCAGAATCGGAGCTTAGTAAAGATTTTCATCCTCGACAGCGTTGGAGGAAAGTACAGCATTTGGTTTCCTTGGTGTGGCGGAGTGGCTCAAGGAATGTTTGCCATTGTTGACAGCAAGACCCAAGTGGTCGGCAATAGTCAAAGATTTGAAAGTGGGTGATGTGGTTTTGGTCATGCAACAAGGTTCATCGCGGGGAGATTGGCCTCTAGGACGGATCACCGATGTTTATCCCGGAAAAGACGGACACACAAGAGTAACGAAAGTACAATGTGGGCAAAAGACATATATTAGGCCCATACATAAACTAATTCCTTTGGACATTTAACATTTGATAGTTAAAGCTTGACATTCGCCATTTGAACGTTGTTTGTTCACACTGGTGGTATTAGACTTCAGTGTGGGGAGGGGGAATGTTAAGAAGTATTATAATATATTCATGTTCATGTTAATTTATGCTAAGATATTTACGGCCGAGAGAAAAGACTGGGTCGAGAGCATGGTCGAGAAAGAGAGAGAGGACATATTGTTTTTTAGAAAGTGTAGACAGCTAATTCATTGGGCTTTTTGTCAATTATATTATTGTTTTGTGTATTTCCTTTAAAATCGAACAGTCTAGTTAACAAAGACCTTTAATTAAAATTTAACTGCACACAAAGAGAAATTGAGACGTTATGGAATAAACTAAACTTCATTTACAAATATAATTTCGATCAAATCAGGTGACAATGCCAATGGTCTTGATACCAAGAAACTCCTTTCATCAAGACAGTTTGGGTTTCGACTCAATTCTTTTACTGTTCTGGCCACAAAGAAATTTTGTGACAAGGTACTTAAATCAATGGACGACGGGGAGATCACTGGTGCAGTTTTCCTGGATCTAGCGAACTACACAAGCTACGCCTTCTTTGTGCGGATGTTGATGCGTGTGAGTGGTTTGAATCTTTTCTATCTGGTCGCTCCCAGGTTACAGTTTATAACAACGCTCAATCTGATACATCACATGTATCAATAGGGGTAGCACAAGGATCTATTCTTGGTCCCTTATTGTTTTTAATATACGTGAACGACATGCCGAGCATCTTAGAGACCTGCCAAGTCACTCTTTTTACCGACAATACCGTGTTATACTGCTCATCAAAATGTTCTGATGTACTTCAACAAAAACTGAACTCTGACTTATCTAGAGTCTGTAATTGGCTTAAAGTGAACCATCTCACCATCAACATCAAAAAGTCCAAATTTATGCTTATTGCGGTAGTAAACGTTTGGCAAGACTATCCTCATCCCTGACTGTATCTATTGGAAATGTACCTCTTGAAGAAGTCCAGACGTACAAGTACCTTGGTGTGATGATAAATAATAACTTGACGTGGCATGAACATATTGATTATATTAAATCTAAAATCAATAAGAAACTGGGACTATGGCGTATCAAGAATTATTTACCTATACATAGTAGATTATTATTTTTTAATTCCTATATTTTACCTATCTTCGATTATGCTGATATCATTTGGGGGATAGAGGGAATTCAACCCTTATGTCAGATTTACAAATATTACATAACAAAGCAGCACAAATTATTTTAGATTTAGATTATAGGTCATCTGCCAGTGCTGCCTTAGTCAAGTTATCATGGAAAAACCTTAAGGATAGGAGAAGTTCCAACCGTTCTATTTTTATTTATAAATGTCGTAATAACCTATTTTCACATGATTTTGAAATAACATATAGCCAAGATATTCATAAGTATAACACCAGATCAAGCGCAACATTAGAAAGTCTGTAGCGAAACATAGTTGGGGCAATTGGACAAGTATTAACTTTGCTAGCAATGACTGGAATGAACTGAATAATGAGATTAGGGAAGCGAAAGATTCAGAACTTTTGAACGTTTTTTACTTAAATGTAAATAGGCTGATACATTATTATATTTACCTATTATTCTTGTATTAGTTTTTAGTCTTAGTTTTTTATACCTGTATTTATAATTTATTTTAGTAGTTTATATCTTAGCAGGACCTTTCTGAAAAACACTTTTAGTGAAGTTGGCATCCTGAATAAAGATCGATTTAATTAATGATCACTGTCTCACTGACACTCGTGACAGATTTATTTATAATACTAGAAGTTACTATCGCAAGGGGAAGTGCTGCCTCGAAAGTTATCGGAAGCCTAATTTTTGATAAAATTTCAAAAATGAACCCTGACTCTAGTATGTACACATTTTCTATCAATTATTTTAATTATTTTAAATACAGCAGACTTAAATTACAAATGACTATCACTTATATATCTGAATATAATTGGCAAGGCTTTTGACTGGATAGACAGTATACATTATGACTATGTTAGTGATTGGTAAACAAATTCCTGATAAATCACTGCCACTATAAATCATGCTTCTTACTGTGGTAAAGCTGTCAGCGGAATCGCAAGTGTCTGATATGTTTATGCCTTTATGGCAAAGCAAGCGCTAAACAAATAGGTGCTGACTAAATAAATACCAGAAATGGTATGTAACAGATGTTTACGATATTGTTGCACCATTATTTATATCGTCTAAATTTTTTTGTTGAGAATGCGATACTTTCAAGATCTTTGTGATGTATTAGTTCATTGCACATGTCCACGACTCCACATATTATACTGTAATTGTCGTTCGGTAATACACCACAGTCAACTGCGACCACTGTATTTTATTTTCCCAAAGAACTTGTAATATTGTATTTACTGCATACCAAATATTATGGTTATCCATGGCACACAAATAATTTCCATTGTACACTGAATTTTCACAAAATGGACAAATCCACTGAATTTTCACAAAGTTGAGGTAAATAATTTCTTGAAAACAGTTCCATGTACAGTTTATTACATATACAGTTGGGCAGATCAATATTGTTTTGTGCCTCAACGGGCTCCACCACAAATTAAGGGTAGATGATCAATATATTCTTGACTGATCGACAGGACAAGTTGTCTTCTAATTAACAACGGCAACAAACAACGAGAGTGCCCGAGAGTGCCCGGGAGCACGTGAGAGCGCCCGGGAGTATACAAGATAGTATAAATCAGTGTACGATCCTTTCTGAGCTTCTTTGAGTCGTTTATATTGACGAAAAATAATATTAAAAGTGATTTTCAACCACCTTGGCAACAAACAGTGCAGCACGGCCGCCCACACAGGAAGCTATGCGAAACATGAGATTTTAACTTTAATTATGAATGTAATTATATAAATAGCTATTCTGCGTCTCAGCGAATATACGGCGCGAGTAGCAAACACAAGATGGCGGCAGGAAAACTGCTCCAGCTAGTTTTACGAACATGAAAACAGCATTTTTTTGGCTTTAAAAACGACGAAAATATAAAGAAAGCAACCCCAAAATTTGTGTTTGAGACGCAGAATAGCTTATATACGGTGAATGACAATATTTATATAATTACATTCATAATTAAAGTTAAAATCTCATGTTTCGCATAGCTTCCTGTGTGGGCGGCCGTGCTGAACTGTTTGTTGCTAAGGTGGTTGAAAATCACTTTTAATATTATTTTTCGTCAATATAAACGACTCAAAGAAGCTCAGAAAGGATCGTACACTGATTTATACTATCTTGTATACTCCCGGGCGCTCTCACGTGCTCCCGGGCACTCTCGGGCGCTCCCGGGCGCTCCGGGCAGTATTTAGTAGGACCCACGGTTAGTTGTTCAACGACAGAAATCCCTGACGAGGAATGAGTAAGGCGCGGTATTGCAGAATAGACAGTTTAGACATAAGAAGTATATTGTGTATATTTATACAGTGTATACCGTATATAATGTATAGTTATACTGAGTAGACAGGTGGCGTATATTCTGTCAATTCTCCATTGCTTATTATATACACTATATACGTCTAATAGACGTCTAGTGTATATTAACGACTATTGTGTCTATTTACATGCACTTATACATAAACTGTGAGTGTCTATTGTGTATATTGTGTATATTAGCGTCTAATTATACACTATATACGTCTAATAGACGTCTAGTGTATATTAACGTCTATTGTGTCTATTTACACACTTGTAGTTGTATACATAAACTGTGAGTGTCTATTGTGTATATTGTGTATATTAGCGTCTAATTATACACTATATACGTCTAATAGACGTCTAGTGTATATTAACGTCTATTGTGTCTATTTACACACTTGTATACATAAACTGTGAGTGTCTATTGTGTATATTGTGTATATTAGCGTCTAATTATACACTATATACGTCTAATAGACGTCTAGTGTATATATTAAAGTCTATTGTGTCTATTTACACACTTGTATACATAAACTGTGAGTGTCTATTGTGTATATTGTGTATATTTGCGTCTAGTTATACACTATATACGTCTAATAGACGTCTAGTGTATATTAACGTCTATTGTGTCTATTTACACACTTATATATACATAAACTGCGAGTGTCTATTGTGTATATTGTGTATATTAGCGTCTAATTATACACTATATACGTCTAATAGACGTCTAGTGTATATTAACGTCTATTATTGTGTCTATTTACACACTTGTATACATAAACTGTGAGTGTCTATTGTGTATATTGTGTATATTAGCGTCTAATTATACACTATATACGTCTAATAGACGTCTAGTGTATATTAAGGTCTATTGTGTCTATTTACACACTTGTATACATAAACTGTGAGTGTCTATTGTGTATATTGTGTATATTAGCGTCTAGTTATACACTATATACGTCTAATAGACGTCTAGTGTATATTAACGTCTATTGTGTCTATTTACACACTTATATATACATAAACTGCGAGTGTCTATTGTGTATATTGTGTATATTAGCGTCTAATTATACACTATATACGTCTAATAGACGTCTAGTGTATATTAACGTCTATTGTGTCTATTTACTCACTTGTAGTTGTATACATAAACTGTGAGTGTCTATTGTGTATATTGTGTATATTAGCGTCTAATTATACACTATATACGTCTAATAGACGTCTAGTGTATATTAACGTCTATTGTGTCTATTTACACACTTGTATACATAAACTGTGAGTGTCTATTGTGTATATTGTGTATATTAGCGTCTAATTATACACTATATACGTCTAATAGACGTCTAGTGTATATTAAAGTCTATTGTGTCTATTTACACACTTGTATACATAAACTGTGAGTGTCTATTGTGTATATTGTGTATATTAGCGTCTAATTATACACTATATACGTCTAATAGACGTCTAGTGTATATTAACGTCTATTGTGTCTATTTACACACTTGTATACATAAACTGTGAGTGTCTATTGTGTATATTGTGTATATTAGCGTCTAATTATACACTATATACGTCTAATAGACGTCTAGTGTATATTAACGTCTATTGTGTCTATTTACACACTTATACATAAACTGTGAGTGTCTATTGTGTATATTGTGTATATTAGCGTCTAATTATACACTATATACGTCTAATAGACGTCTGGTGTATATTAACGTCTATTGTGTCTATTTACACACTTGTAGTTGTATACATAAACTGTGAGTGTCTATTGTGTATATTGTTTAATATTAGCGTCTAATTATTTTCACTATATACGTCTAATGGACGTCTAGTCACAAACACTATGCGAATGTAGCAGCGTAGTCAGTATATAGTTAACGTAGTTTTGAAATAGAACGAGGCAACAACATATGATACTGTTCCATTCAATAGCGATATGTTGCGTATTTTTGAAATAGACTACGGCTATAATATTGTTTAACTCAATAGAGAAATGATGCGTGGTTTTGGGATAGAACGAGGCAACAACTTATAATATTGTTTCATTCAATATACATACATATATATATATATATATATATTATATATATATATATATATATATATATATATATATATATATATATATATATTTTCGCTTACCTCAAAACTGGTCTGCTACAACTTGTTTCATCTGTAAAAGAATCTTCAGGCAGTGAAGATTCTTGAACAGATGAAACAAGTTGTAGCAGACCAGTTTTGAGGTAAGCGAAAATCTATTATTTGCTCTAACTATATGTTGTTGAGCACTCTTTGCATTTCGTAGACCAAAACCTACACGTATATATATATATATATATATATATATATATATATATATATATAATATATATATATATATATATATATATATATATATATATATATATATATATATATATATATATATATATATATATATATATATATATATATATATATATATATATATATATATATATATATATATATATATATATATATATATATATATATATATATATATATATATATATATACATATATAAAGATTGTTTGCTGTTACTAATAGTTTCACGCCCGTAGACGATCTTCAGACAACTGAAAGAAAATTCGTCTTGATTGTCCTGTTATAACGGTGGTTACGTTGTGGCAATGGAATCTGGCGAAGTCATTGCGGTCCATTTCAAGTTGCGTGGTCTGTGTTTGTTTCGGTGACGGCATTTTGAAAATATTTCGGATCTTTTAGGTGGTTTGGGTCGGCTTTCATAATACACAATTTTTCTTCCAGGCGTGCAAATTACATCGTTTATCCGCACTGCTGTATGATTTCGCGCGTTTCAAAATTGACCCTTCACCATGTAGTCGCGTTTCTCCATCTTCAATTTCCAAATGTAACTTGATATATAAGTTCCTTTAAATATACAGCATCACGGATTGATTTGGTATGGTTGTTGTAACAGGTCTTAAAAGAGGTTGCAGTCATGCCAATGTATTTTTTGGTCGTCATGTCATCGGCTGTGGTCACTTCGGCTTGATAAATCAAATTTGCGGTAAGGCACAGCTAATCGCACTTGGGTTTGTCGGAGATGGCGTTGATATATGTTGTTTAGTTTCGAAAAGATACGAGCGTATATAATTACATCATTATTCTACTATATATATATATATATAACAAGTAATATTTGGCATTTCACTCGATCAAACTACATGTTCTCAGGATTTATGGTGAAGGAAAATATATATTATATATATAGCGATACATGTATGTTGCGTGGTTTTATAATAGAACGAGGCAGCGTATAGTCAGTATAGTTGGCGTGGTTTTGGAATAGAACGAGGCAATAACATATAATATTGTTTCATTCAATATATTTATATATATATATATATAGACCACTTATACACTATACGTGTATTAGAGGTATATACACTATAAATATGCACTATACGTGTATTAGACGTATATAGTGTATAATTAGACGCTAATATACACAATATACACAATAGACAATCACAGTTTATGTATAAGTGTGTAAATAGACACAATAGACGTTAATATACACTATACGTGTATTAGACGTATATAGTGTATAATTAGACGCTAATATACACAATATACACAATAGACACTCACAGTTTATGTATAAGTGTGTAAATAGACACAATAGACGTTAATATACACTATACGTGTATTAGACGTATATAGTGTATAATTAGACGCTAATATACACAATATACACAATAGACACTCACAGTTTATGTATAAGTGTGTAAATAGACACAATAGACAGAAATATACACTATACGTCTACTAGACGTATATAGTGTATAATTATAGTGTCTAATCTGATATATTGTGTCTATTTATTTAAATATACAGTCTTGTATAACTAGACAGAATATACAGTCGGAATATACAAGTGTATATTCTGTCTATTCTGCAATCCCGCGCCTTAGTGCGAGGAATGAGATCATGGTTAAAAGCATTCAAGTACATGTTGTCGATGGTTGTCGAGTTCCACTTCGTAACTGGAAGCCCAATAGCTTGTGCTGTTATTCAGCGCTGATAAACTCATGAAAGAGCACTGATTTCCTCGAGTTGTTCTTACCGTGAATTTCCTGTGAAGGTATTGTCGAGAACTTCGAGAAGCTGCGTGGTAGCGGAACATGCGCACTTGAGTCACTTTCGAACACATATGGATGACGTATGCCGACACACAAACAAACGCAAAATTCAACAAATCGAGATCTGGTCAGCTATACATAGCTCGGTAACAGGACTGGGCACGAGTAAACGCAAGAGGCATGTCAAGAATAGTGTGCTGCCTCCCTGAGGGGAGGCAGCAATAAATGCCTACCTCACTAAAAGCTTCTCAAAGTTCTTCTTTAGTCTCTATGGAAAGCCAAAACATAGGAGGTTAATTACACATCTAAATTATCACGAGAGGAAACGCGAAATCAAAGCTATTTTACGCTATAATAATACCTCAGACATCACGAAAGAACTCGAGTCGAGATCGAGCGAAACTACAGAAGGACTGGGTACCATACATAAATAATTATATAAATTACATATTTTCGGAGAAAAAAATTTAATTTTCAAAACTACCAAAACTACCTTTAATCATTGCATTTTTTAAATTATTCGCGCAGTGAAAAGGGGATAAATATTGCCAAAAGTGGTTTTCAGATAATGAGGCAACACAATGGAAAACATTACAAAGTTATTTCAAATCGTTATTTTACTAGACATATGGGACACTATGCTACATTCAATATTAGTCGTATAGACATCAAATTTTCAGAATTTGATCATTGTAAATATGATCTCAAACGTAAACCTCAAAAATTTAATACACGGTAAATATATCGGTCAGTATAATCTGCAGACCGCAGACCGCAGACTGCAGACCAAGTATAAAATGCAGAATAGGTATAAAATGTAGACTAAAACTGCAGACTTGGTGTAAAATGCAGACTGCGATAAAAACTCACCTTGAGTTTCACAACACGGAGGAGGTTCAGAAAATTCGACAAGGATTCCAATCACTGACATTTTGTTGATTATGAAAATGACCGCTGTCCAGTGGTACCGTAACAAGACCATGTGAGACATGGGGAATTGAAGGCTAAAAGGGATGACTCAAAAAGACCTTTCTGTTTTTTATTTTTCGTTAGGTTATGGATAGCTACGGTTATGGCTAGGTTTAAGGTTAGGATCAAGGTTAGGATCAAGGTTATGGTTGGGGTTAGGATTAAGATTGAGATTAGGGTTTAGGATATTAGTATTTCTAAAAATGTAAAGGTTCCTTTTGAGTCATCCATTTTAGGAGACACAGGGTTTGGTTATAGTTAGGACCTGATGTTTATGGTTGTCCTTATACAGACTATTGACTTATTCTACTTCGGAGTCAACATATCCAGATATAATCTTGCTTAAACTAACAAGACTGGTTAAAATGGTTGTCATCGTAACCAAATTGCCATATATAGCAACACAATTTGAAAAAATTACAAAAATATTGTGTATGTATAAACAACTAAAGGTTTGTAACAACTAAAATGTCTATATCAACTAAAATATTATTTCTTTGTACCGATTGACCATAGAAACTAATGGTGAGTATGGTTACCATGGCAACCACCATGGTTTCAGCATATGTCATTACTCATTTGTGCCAAGTTTTATTGTGTTTCAAATGGTAATTGCTAAAATAAGTATTTTGATACTAGTGATTGACCACATAATTTGATGGTGAGTATGGTTACCACAAAATTATAAATACACCATTGGATTTGGTATATGTTTTTACCCATGTATGCCAAGTTTTATTGTGTTTTGATTAGTGATTGCTAAAATAACCTAAAATAAGTATATATTTTGTGTTAAAATGTTTGTATTTGGTACCTATATGGTTTTATGTACCAAATTATTATCTATAACTTTGGCTATAGTAGATCAATTTTGAAAATTTAAACACCAAAATGATCTTCTCATTGAGCTCTATCTAAATAGCACTTTAAATAGCATTTGACTGTCTTCCCTGCATGAAATCTTGTTGGTCTATAATTGTCAGAATTTTGTCACTTAACCATACGAATAACCACTAACTCCAAAATAACCATGCAAATAACCACTAACCCCCAAACAACTTAGATCCTAACCGCCCCGCCTTATTAACTGCTGACCAACAAGATTTCATGCTCATCCTCGAAGGCTCTACTGTATTCCTTGTCGAATTTTCTGAACTTCCGTGTTGTGAAACTCAAGATGAGTCTTTATATCGCAGTCTGCATTTTACACCAAGTCTGCAGTTTTAGTCTGCATTTTATACCTATTCTGCATTTTATACTTGGTCTGCAGTCTGCAGATTATACTGACCGAACTCCTTATAAGGAAGTAAAAAGTCGTTTTGGGTGAACCGTTTGAATCGGACTATATTTGGATTTTGGGCGAAGGAGGCCATTGGCGAGTGGTGATCTGACGAACTACATAAATGTTTTTTTACGAAGGTTATACACGTTCGCGTAATATTATGGGCACGTGTGTTATGTATTTGGACTCGCTAATTCCAAATCTCTTTTCAGAATTGAAATCGAGTAAATATTGGCCGAGATAACGTCCAAAATCTTATCGACAGAGACTACAAATACAAATGGGACTGGGGACCATGGATGGGAAAAGAAAATCTAGGGGTGGAGGTGGAGAGGGGATTATTGCGGATACGTATTTCTAGTATTGTATTGTATTGTATTGTATTGTATTGTATTGTATTGTATTGTATTGCATTGTATTGCATTGTATTGTATGTATTGTATTGTAAGGAGAACTGAAGGTATGTACTATAAACAAACCTTTTTCTAATTTTCTTGTTTATATGTTGAGTGAGGTAGACATTTATAAGATGTCATCTGCAATTTATTGCCATATCAAATTGTTTTGTTTTTGAATATGGTTTACTTTCTATTTAGGTGTATATTGAGGTGCCATTGTGTTCACACTTATCAGCATCTGCGAAGCAACGTCGATCTAAACACCACACCAGAAGAAGACATGGTCTTCTTTATTCTTGAATATGGCAAATCATTCAATATCACATACAATAATGTAGATATCAAGATATATTTTGTCTGGTCTGGTGTCCACATCAGAAACAAATTCTGATTAACTTAGTTTATCAACTGTTATTACATCAACCTTTTTTGTGGTCATATTGAACAGCATTTTTATGCAAGCCTTGTACAGAGAACTATGTTATACAACTGCAGTTTTATCTTTTAACTGCATTTGTTATTCAAATGTACAAGTTACATCTGTTTAATATTATACATGTTCATGAACCACTATATTGTGAATAGATGTTGAGGAGGGTCAACAAGGGAGGAGGGCAGATGTGAGGCATCCGCAAATGTGCCAGGGACCCCTGCATGTGCTTCCAGCAAGCTCAGTGTGAGCTCAATATATATGTTGAACTTACTGCTCTGGTCTTACCTAAACCATAACCGATTGGGTATGAGGCTGTACTACCTCTGCTGCAACTTTGACTTCAATAAGCCCACATACCTGTACCACTTATTTTTGCAGTTTTGCACAATATCACAATTACCTCGGATTTCAAGGCAGTACTTCCCTTGTGATAGTAACTTCTAATATAATCATATTTGGACCAAAATATATATTTAAAATGACGAGATACCCATTTAAAAATTTTGATTTAAGACTTGCTCAAAAGTGCTCCAAAGTTCTGGAAATGCAGTTTACCCAAGATTCAAAAAGGGTGAAATATATATTATGGTGAAATATATATTTTCCAATTCCAATATTTTCCCAGAGAAGTGTGTCATCACTTTTGTCTGATATGTTCCCAAATTGGATGCCCTATTTCAGAATCCTGGCCACTAACATTTATTTTTTACCTGTTTCTACTTTCTACTGTTGATTAGTGCTGTCCATGTTGGAATCACTATTACTTAGTGTTTCTAGGCATGCCTGATGAGTTTTGATATATGCCAAAACAGCCAAATATTTCTTGTTTCCGTACAATTTATTATACTTTACAGCTGCAATTGCTTGGTCCCCCAAAATGGGGGGGGGGGCGTTTTCTGACCACACACCCCGGAAATGTTTTTCGAAACTTTTTTGATGTAGGTACGTAAGGCAAATCCTAGATCCACCCCTGTCAAATCACCACTAGAGTGGTTTTCTAGCTAGAACTTATCAACCGGATAAACTATCCAGGCTTCGTATAACCAGTCCCAGATGTGTTTTATTTACATGTGAACTTTACAAGTTCACTTCAAATGAAATTTGGGGGCATGTTTATGATCATGCTATATTTTGGAAACAACCCATATAAAAATGTATGTATAGTATGTGCCATGTTCAAACAACACATTTATAAAATGATTTATAATAACTATCAATTTCATTGTGTCTGTTGTTTTCATGCATTTTAATACATTGCCTTCTTAAGTCTACATGGTCTATCCTAAATAGCGGTAGTCACATGTACGCATTGCGTACCTATTTTTTACCATGTCAAGACGAAGAAGTCGAAGTGATCAACGCAATATTATGTGACCGATTAACAAGCACAATATTTTGGTAGCTTATCCAATTTTCATTGCAAAAGCCAGTTTGCATGCACTCATAGATATTTTAACATGGGTTCCAAGACAAGACGTTCAAAAGCTGTCAGTAATACGTTCAATTGGTTTCGCTTGCGATGCATAAAGTGTATATATTGGTTCCGTACTACCTCTGAGTTTATATTAAAATGTTTAATATCCCCTCTGTAATCGTGCATTTTTAGCAACGGCGTGGTGCCCTAATTTCGCAAAAATTCTTATCAGAAATCGCCGGAAAAGTACGTCTGGGCTTTGCAAAATTAAAGATTTTCCTGGGGGCGTGCCCCCAGACAGACTCCTTAGTGGATCCTAATCCTATACCGCGAACATATACCACTTTATCAGATATAAAACACGAGGCGCAGCCGAGTGTTTTATATCTGATAAAACACTGCTGCGAGTGTTTTAAACGGCTTAAAAAACGACCAGCATTTGGTAAGTTCGTTGGCGTAGTAATTTTGAAAAATAACGTTGTCTAAGCCGAGAAAATCAAAGCTAAAGTTTATGTAAATTAGGATGAATCTTTAACACATATAAAGATACGACACGGTGGTGATTTTCCTTTGTGTTTTCTTCATGCATTATTAATGAGTTTTTAAATAATATTTATAAACCTACCACACCCATTTTCTATTGTTCCCAATCGGTTTTGGTATCTGACTCAAGACCTAATTCTAAAAGTTGATGGCGGCATTTGATTATCGACAGGGGAGATTGGGGCTGACTTTACACACATTACAGGTCTTGAATTAGAAATTCAAGAGTCTTGAATTTCAAATTCAAAACCTGAAATGAGTGTCAATCAAATAGCAGTGAATATAGAAAATTTTCACTTAACAAGAAATTTACTCAACATAGACAAGTTACACGCTAGTATTTAGTCAATTTACAACAAAATTTTCCAAAACCTCTTGAGAACAATAGAAAATGGGTGTGGTACGTTTATAAACAGCATAAAAACCTCGTGGTCGGTCTTTCATTGAAATTCAAGACCTCGCGCTACGCGCTCGGTCTTGAATTTCAATGAAAGACCTCCCACTCGGTTTTTATCCTATAATATATGATATTTCAAAAACTCATTAATATTCTTTAACCAAATTGTCCAATCACATTTCCGTATTAAGTCACGCGCAAGGCTTTTATACCTGATAAAACCATGAATACTAATCAGCATGAAAATTATATAAAGTCTCTACGAACTTTATATAAAATTCCTGCTAATTTGCATTTCATACATCAACCCAATTTACCTCTAATAGAAAATAAAAACCAGTACACTCCCTAGTGATTACAATCAATTGTTTTTGAAGCTAAACACTCGAACTTGCGTTTTTTCATATGTAAAATGCTCGCGCTGCGCGCTCGCATTTTAAATATGATAAAACGCTCCTTCTCGTGTTTTAAATAGTTACATAATATATTATATATATATATATATATATATATATATATATATATATATATATATATATATATATGGAAAAAGTGACTGCCCCAACCGGGAATCGAACCCTGGTCTCCGAATCAACGTTTCGGCGCTCTGACCTTTGAGCTAATGAGACACGGTCAGAACAGTCAGTGATTTTTCCATATACATATTAAATTCGCCGCTTTCACTTAACACCAACAGGCAGACATCGCATCTAACCATAATATATATATATATCCTTAAAAGATATGTTTGTCACTACTCAGAGTTTCATGCACAAGGCAATCATCAGGCAACTGAAATAAGATCCGCTTCAACTCTTCTTTTATGATGTCTGCGGAAAAGTCAAGGTGTCATTTTGTTCAAGTTATTTTGGTCTATTTTCCCGGCATATGTTCTCCAAATAGAATCTGTTTTTGTGGCGGCACTTCGAGAAAAGTTCTGCTCTTTTATTTAATAAGTTATATATATATATATATATATATATATATATATATATAGTTCAATCTACAGAGTCTGTACACGTGTTTCGCTGTACCACAGCTCATCAGTGTAGCTTGGAACAATCTGGATGGTCATTGACAACCGCTTGTGGGACACCACCGGCGATCAGATCATATATATATATATATATATACAATAAAAGATATCCCTGTAATCTACAATAAAAGATATCCCTGTGCATTGCATGACCCTGACTCTGTTTGCTGGACAAAACGTGACAACTACGACAGTTCTGGGTTAATATGGCTAGGGATGAAAGACCCCCAGCCGCTTTATTACAATTTTGAACACATAAATTATAAACTATGTAGTTCAGAAATATGCAAAATTGTTTTAGGCCAGCATAACGGTAGGTTGGAAAACCTGGAATGGAATCCGGAATCTGTAGTAATATAATAATCAACTATTAATGATTAATTATTAAAATAATAATAACTAACCAATATGTCAACATAAATTGTATAACATCTTTAATATTTTGGCTCAGCAAGAAGTTGGTTTTGTACGAATTTTTTTGATTACTAGATTTCGGCTTCATTATTAGCCTACGTCATAGTCTGTGAAGACTATGAACCAGCGCCGTTAATCGTGTTCTGTGACGTAGCTACTATAAGGAATTTAAATAGTAGACCATCATGATTGGTCGCTTAGAAAATTTAGTTAATACGTGATATTCAATTGGTTAAGAACTACTTCCGTTTTCAATGTTCGTCATGTTGTTTACCACGAAGACAGTTTCTCAGCCGCCTCAATTAACGTTTCCTTGTAAACGAGACTATTAAATAGTTTGCTAATACTTTCAAAGGATGACTGTTTATAATCGAATTGTTAATCATACGATATTTCCAGGTAGCCGTCGAGTGCCGATTCTCGTTATACTGTTTCGTTTTAGCTTTTCAACTTGTCCTATTTGTCTACTATAACTAAGTTTGCTCTTCATATGATTTCTTAAAGTTTTAGTCAAGATGTTATACAATTTATGTTGACATATTGGTTAGTTATTATTATTTTAATAGTTGATTATTATATTACTAATTTTATGAAAACCGTTTTTATATGTTAATTATGACGATTCCTACGGATTCCGTGTTTTCCAACCTACCGGCAAATAACTCTACATCAGACAACTAATATAAACAATGGATGCACGTCACTTGAAAATGGCAGGAAATTCTGCCAGTGCGTGTTAAGTACCTTCTTACAACTGCCATCTTCTCGCTAAACCTAGTCTTAGTTATTTAAATAATTTCCTTATCAAGGAACATGTTGTTAGATAAGTGTTAGCCGTGTTCTAAACAGTAACAGGCCGGAAGACATAAAATTCCTATTCGCGAGCAAATATTTATTTATGTCTTCCGCCCTGTCCGAACAATCTACAATAAAAGATATCCCTGTGCATTGCGCGTTGCATGACCTGAGTTCTGTTTGCTGGACAAAACGTGACAACTACGACAGGGGTGAAAGACCCCAGCCGCTTTATTACAATTTTGAACACTTTATAAACATTATAAACTATGTAGTTCAGAAATATGCAAAATTGTTTTAGGCCAACAAAGGTGCGGGCAAATAACGCCAAAGCATCTATGCGCAGCAAAGCTTCCACCCCAGGAAAATGCAACGCCAATGCGAAGGAATCGGTATACATACAAAGGAATAACTGGTAGAAATGAATGGAACAAAAGTAATTATAGGAGATTATAACCACTTGCCGTTGCCTTTAATTAGAGATGAAGGAAACCATGCACATGCATTGGCCTTTGCTAGATGCATGGGATTTAAGTAATTAGAACTGTGTTTAGGCTAAGTGTTAATGTAACGAAAAGTAGAATTACCGATTGCAAGTCACCGCCCTTGCTAACAACGAGCGATCGGCAAATATCTACGGGAAATCCACTGAGCAAAAGCAGCCACCTTAGCAACTGTTGCTCGGCAGATATTTAAATTTATAACAAGCAAGACATCACTAGTGGGTGATAATTGACCGCCCTTGCAAGACAATTAATCACGTCAAAGTTCTAAACTTTCGGGTGACAAAGGAATATCCAACAGTTACTAAATAGTCGAGCACAGAGCCATAAGCCCTTAAAATTATACTGGTGCGATACAGACACCTTGGCAAGACACCTTGGCACAAACTGACCAGTTAATCATCATAACGATGAGTTGCCGGTCCTACCTAGTCATGAAGGGCATTCTGACGTACTTACATTCCTCATGTATTCATCTTTTGAGATGAAAGATCAGTTACCACAATAGTCAATAGACTTAGTTCGTATAAGCGATCGAGAATAATCTCCGCCTTTTTACAACAGAAGAATTCAAGCTAAATCATATATGATTTTTTACACAGTCCAAATCACTTAAGTCAATGAGATGAAAATATTTCGAAACGTCTGTGAAGTGAACCTAAAAGAAATCTATGAAACCAAAACATACTGTGAAAAACTGTTCAAGGAGGATTGGTAGACAATCGCGTGTTCCAATAATGAAGAGGAATTGATCCACTATAATTATATGAAAATTGGTCAATTTGTGTCAAGGCTTTTCAAAACTATTTAGTGACGAGATAATCTCGTCACTAAATTATTGGCAGTTTACCACCTTTTCACTTTGCTATATAACACTGTCTACGCAGCAAAACTAAGACTGCTGCCCTTGCTAGACAGTCTTTTTGCTAATTGCCACAAGGAAAAATAAATCTGTTCAGTCTGTTCAGGTAGAAAATTTGCCAGTCCTTGCAAGACAAATTGTGTTTTGCAACAATAAAAATCAACCGAATTCAGTATATGCCGAGCCGTAGTCCTAAGCTGGTATATCAGGGTAGCCAGGCAAAAACCTGTTTCTGATAAAAACCCTGTGGGAAATTAAAAGTCAGAAACAGGAAAACCTGAGTGGGGACAAGATAAAGCCAGCAAGCTTCCCCACGAAGCACGGAACCACGCAAAGCATATGACTGCGCCTAGATTGCATAACAAATCTACAAACTATATAATGATAATGATATGTTCCGATGATCGACTTCCTTTTACTCTTTGGAAGATATTTTCTTCACCGCATCGGGTAGCCCAAGAGTTAAATATTCATCAAATACAGCTTTTCCACGACCATGACGAGCCACTGCGGCAAGCTGGAAACTATTTGGCGACATCTTGTTCTGAATGACTTCGCATGTTAAGGATAAGCTTACTGAACTCTGCAAAGCAAAAGAGGAGAACGGCAGAGTCTACTCCTAGATAAGGCTGTTAAACTGCTTAAAAGCCATGCTTTGTCAAGATCTTGCATGAAAACTACAGGGGTAGTATAAGTCGTTTAAATTAACTTGGTTTCTAAATGCAGTACTGTTCATTTGCCCGTTGTAAGACTGAACACTGCGCCAAGAAACAAGATATACCAGTGTTATAGTACAGCTGTATTTTAAGACAAAGTATCAGATATACATATAGGAAAAATAAGCTGCTTTGTTGAACAACTTACCAACGTTTCAGATTCGACCACTGATTCTCTAAGGGGGTGATTACATGGACCGGGCTGGCCCGGTTAGCCGTGCTAGCTCGGATAACCGGGCTAGCCCGCGTCTTATATAAATCGCATATTTTTTCAACATTTCGATTACATGGCAAGCGGGCTAGCCCGGTTAACTGGGATGAAATTGCTCATGTAATAATCGTTTCATCTCGGTAAAGCGGGCTGAAAACTGTTTGATGTATGCCGATACTCGTTTGTTTATTTGACGATGTGATCAAATAAGACTAAACAGGAACATAAAAACATTGTTTTTGTATTTCGTGGTTGTTTTGTCACGACTTATTTTCTGTTAAGAGGCATTCGCAAGTAAGCTACGACAGTGAACACTTGATTTATTGACAATACTTACAAATAATTCCATCGACATAACAACAGTGCAAAACTGCGAAAAAGGTAACGCAACTCTGTGCAAATGAAACGATATTTGTCAATATATTATTTGATAATTGTGAATTTGGGCTGTAATCGTCGACGTCTGCAACTCAAAACTTATCCCGGCTTACCGGGCCAGCCCGCTTAACCGGGCCAGCCCGGTCCATGTAATCACCCCCTTAGCCGTTTAACAATAATCCAAACGTATTCGTACCAGGTATATATTAAAAAATTAATGTGCTTTGTTGAAACAAATCTTTCCTCGTCATTAGAATATGAGTGCGATCTTTAACGCACATATATGTCTCTGGGGTTAATGCCACTGCAGGGGTTAGTATTAACGCGGATGTACAATAATACTTGTTGTGTATGAAGCCTTGAGAACAAGGACAAGCATGCACCGATTAAACAGGCACAAACCAAAACAATGCCTGATTTATTCGGGAAATTTTCGCACAGACTGGCATGGCTGACAATTCACAGTAGCCGCAGCACCAACATATTCATATTAAACTAAACAGAAAGCTGATTAGAAAATGGTCAAACGCACTTGACAAATCAGCGTTGTCATTGAGAATTACAGTACTTTATATCTCCTAGTTATTGATTAGTATTCCTAAAGTAAGTCATTACTAATTCCTTATTTAGTATTCCTTATTTAGTATTCCATATTTAGGGAGGGTTCAGAATCTATCTAGAGGGGGTCCTATGGTGATTTTGAGGGGGGCGGCGTGATTTTTCAACAGTAGGTTGAGGTGCAAGGTGGGTCATCAAAAAGTTTGTTGGCAAAAAATGTTTTTATATTATCAGTTTATACTATATGTGACTCATTACAGTAATCAATCTACAAACTATGAAAGTTATTTAAACTGTTGTCATTCCAAAACTGTTCTTGTTGATACACCCTCTGGCGTTTTCTTGCAAAAGTTTTGACCAACGACATGGTGATGAGCTGACTGTAGCAGCATGTTGTGAAATGCTGCCGTCTCTTTCAGACATTAAACACAAAACTTGTCGAATTCTGGTTCTTGTTCAATCACTCTCAGTAACGCTTGTGCCATCACTCTCAATGTAAAATACTGAGATGCAAAATATACTTGCTTCAGCATTTCAGATTGAACACTTGTGATTTATGGGATTTAGCTTCCTTCACATTACAGTAGATAGAAATCTTTTTGTCATCGTGGCTTTCTATCTGATGGTCAGGACATTAAATTCCCTACATCACACACGTTCATTCTCCAACCCTTACTAAGAACAACTCACATATCTAAAGCTGCAATCGCCAAGACTAATAAAGACAAGGCCATGATAATACACCAATGTATTCTCTGTACATTGTAATTGTAAATTTCTAAAGGAAAAGAAAATTATGTATTCATCTCAAAGCAATAAGAAAGTTAAAACAGTTCAGAATACCTTACACATCTAAAGCTACAATCACAAAGACTAATATAAAGACAAGGCTATATGATAATACACAACGTGAATGACTCGAAAACAGTTGAGTATAACTTACATACATACCTAAAGCTACAATACCAAAAATGGCCACGATAGTACACCAATGTGAATCACTTGAACGCTCTAAGAGAAAAGTAAGTAGCCAACGGAGTCATGTCTTTGTTAATAAAGCAATAACTATAAGTTAACACAATTGAGAGTACCTTGTCTTGTATTGCTTGTTTGGTTGAATTCCTCACTCCATTATGTAAGAGTAGAAGAATAGTTGAACTAAAACTGCAATCACCAGGAATAATAAGAACAAACTCGAACTGAAATAGTGACATGACGATCTCCAATGTTCTAAAATACAAGTAAATAAACAATATTATTCGGAGATGTCGTTATTTATTTAAGATCCATTGTTATTCTTTCACTTTCAGTTCTTTCAAAACCAATCATGAAAACGTCTTAACCATACACCTTATCCATACTTCTATCCATACTTCTCCTTTCTTCTTCCTCCTTCTCCCAGCTCCTTCCATCCCTCCTTCCATCCCTTACCCAAAACTTAATTAACATGTACCATACCACAGTTCACACCAATAATATAGAAATATAATGTAAGAGAGAAATGTTTAAATTCTCTATTATACTTCTTTATTCTTATGATATTGACGATACATGGATGATCGTCAAGCTCATATCCTCAGAATCTCAGACAGGAATCGAACCTGTAACCTTCTGAATGCCGGTGAGACGCTCTAACCATTGAGCTACCAAGACTCAGATGGAGAGCGAAGGTTACAATGATGTAACTGGTTCAATTGATACATGTACTGCCTATGCGGCAGTCACTATATATCGGTAATGTTTGGATGTGTTATAATATACACATTGCTGTAGTGAATGTGGGCGATACATGGACGATCGTCATTGCAGCACTCTACTTTTTTACTACTTTCAGATGGTCAGATCTAAAATTTGGATGGTTAACTAATTTTTCTTTTATTTTGTGCATTAAAAACAAAAATCTTCTTTCCTTCTATAACTTTGTATCAGTGCACAGGACCATGAATGTTCGATTATCACTTCTGCTGCCGCCATTTTGACAGCAACTTCCATCCCAGGAATCGAACCTGTAACCTTCTGATTACCAGTGAGACGCTCTAACCATTGAGACGCTCTAACCATTGAGTCACCAAGACTCAGATGGAGAGCGAATGTTGATGGCTCAATGGTTAGAGCGTCTTACCGGCAATCAGAAGGTTACAGGGATAATTTTTCTGAGGATACGAGCTTGACGATCGTCCATGTATCGTCTGTCTACTCCAAGCTCTTCCACATTCACCACAGCAGTGTATATATTAACACAATATAAACAATGTTTATAAGGTAAAAGAAAATGAGTTCACTGCTAGAAATAATTTGACCTGTCATGCTAACCAGCCATGACTGATTTCTGGTGATCATAACCGCAGACTGCCAGACCCCCCTGCCACCCCCCCCCCCCCCCCCGTTATTTCGAGCACTGATATTTTGTCACAGAACTTTGAAGATTATCAAAGAAAGATTATTTTTGGGATCTAATTCATAGATGATCTGATGGGAGTCACATACAGTTGATGGTAAAACAATTAGTGGGTGACAAAGTCATGTATTCATATTAATACATGGATGATCATCAAGCTCAAATCCTCAGAAAATATTTCTGACTCCCAGACAGCAGTCAAACATGTAATCTTCTGATTGCCCGTGCGATGCTCTAACCATTGAGCTACCATGACTCCAATGGAGAGTGAAGGTTACAATGAGGGCTGAGGATTTGACCTTGATGACTGTCCATGAATTGTCTGTCTAACCCAAGCTCCCACATTCGCCACATCAGTGTACTGTATATATATATTTATTTCATGATTGAATAAATGAATACTAAGTAGACGATACATGGGCGATCGTCAAGCTCGTATCCTTCTGAAAAATGATTCTGAGTCCCGGACATTCTGACTGAGTACCGGACAGTGTACATATTAACACATCCAAGCATTACTGATATATAGTGACTACCACATAGGCAGTACATATATCAATCAAACCAGTACATCATTGTAACCCTCGCTCTCCATCTGAGTCTCGTTAGCTCAATGGTTAGAGCATCTCACCGGAAATTAGAAGGTTACAGGTTCGATTCCTGTCCAGGACTCAGAATCATTTTCCTGAAGGATGCGAGCTTGACGATCGCCCATGTATCGTCTGTCTCCCCCGAGCTCTCCCACATTCACCACAGTAGTGTACATATTAACAAATACTAATTAGATAAGAAATGAAGAAAAAACTTGTAAAAACTTTGTCTAAGGTGGAAAAAATAGGCAACATTTTTTGGAAAAACTCCTCAATCATGAAATGAGTCAGATAAATCTCTCAAACGTCCGGATGTATACGATATACAGCCCTCGCATGCTATGTGTCCTCAGGACTGTATATAGCATACATCCCTCGTTCTCCGCATCTCTTACAATACATATATACAGTAACAAGTAATATTTGGCATTTCACTCGATTAAAATACATGTTCTAAGGATTTATGGTGAAGGAAAATTCGAGTGTTGGAATATATACATTTTAAGACCAAACTGGGACCATTTGCGAAAAATGCAACTTCAAGGCCTTCCGGCAGGAATTTAACCCGCAACTGCAGTGCTATGACCACTGAGGTACGGAAGCCGTTGCCAACTAGTCACGATTTCTGTATATATAGTGGCCCGGTGGTAATGCCGTGTAAGATTCTGCGTATATTACAAGTAATATTTGGTATTTCACTCAATTAAACTACATGTTCTAAGGATTTATGGTGAAGGAAAATTTTGAGTGTTGGAATGCAACACTTGATGAATCTTATCCCGGCATTACCACCACTATATATACAGAACTCGTGATTAGGCTCTCGGCAACGGCCTCCGTAGCTCAGTGGTCAGAGTACTGTACTAGCATCGCAGGATCGCGTGTTCCATTCCAGCCAGAAGGCCTTGAAGTTGCATTGCAATCAAACAATATGTTTACATTTCTTGCAACCATTTTCTAAAACAGTTAGAGATTGAACACTTGTGATTTAAAGTGTTACTGAGATGAAAAATTTGTCTATCCAATTTTGATTTTATCTAAATGTGTTTTGAAAATGAAACAGAATTTCTTTCTCTGTTTCTCAATACCTCATCTCGTTCCAGAGACACTTCAGGTTTTGAAACATGCAAATTAAACGCCCTATGACGTCATTTTCTCACATGGACAAAATAAAATTCACAACATGAGAAATATCTCTGCAAATAACAAGCAGAATGTTTTGAAACTTTGCATATGTATGCCAATGATGAAAGCACAACACTGTACATAGTATGTTGTTGCCATGGAGATGGCTTGGTGTCAGATCACTTCCATTTGTAAAACAAAAATTGTTTATTTCTCCTCTATGAAACAACGCTTGCTGCAGTTCATAGATTTGAAGATTCATTGTATTCAAGTGGTCTAAATCATCTTACTCTTTAATAGTTGGAAGACTCCTGTTTCTTAGGGGTCTCCATGGCAACAACATACTTCACACAGTGGTGTACTTTCATCATTGGCATACAGGTGTACATGTGCAAAGTTTCAAAACATTCCACTTGTTATTTGTAGAGATATTCCTCATTTTGTGAATTGTGATGTCATACGGCATCTAATTTGCATGTTCAAAAACCTGAATAGATATAGAAACCTTTCAGGACTTTTGACCATCGTGGCTTTCTATTTGATATGTTCAGGACGATGTTCAGGATACTAAATTATATAAATCACTCGTGTTCATTCTCCAATCCTTACTGAGAGTAACTTACGTAATACGTACCTAAAGCTGCAATCGCCAAGACAAGGCCATGATAATACACCAATGGGAATCTCTGTACATTGTAAATTTCAAAAGGAAAAGTAAATTATGTATTCATCTCAAAGCAATAAGAATGTTAACACAGTTCAGAATACCTTACATACCTAAAGCTACAATCACCAAGACCAATAAAGATAAGGCCATGATAATATACACCAATGTGAATCTCTGTACATTGTAAATTTCTGAAGGAAAAGTAAATTATGTATTTCTCAAAGCAATAAGAATGTTAACACAGTTCATAATACCTTACATACCTAAAGCTACAATCACCAAGACCAATAAAGACAAGGCCATGATAATATACACCAATGTGAATCTATGTACATTGTAAATTTCTGAAGGAAAAGTAAATTATGTATTTCTCAAAGCAATAAGAATGTTAACACAGTTCAGAATACCTTACATACCTAAAGCTACAATCACCAAGACCAATAAAGATAAGGCCATGATAATATACACCAATGTGAATCTCTGTACATTGTAAATTTCTGAAGGAAAAGTAAATTATGTATTCATCTCAAAGCAATAAGATTTGTTAAACAGTTCAGAATAACTTACATATCTAAAGCTACAATCACCAAGACCAATAAAGATAAGGCCATGATTATACACCAATGTGAATCTCTGTGCATTGTAAATTTCTAAAGGAAAGTAAGTTATGTATTCATCTCAAAGCAATAAGAATGTTAACACAGTTCAGAATACCTTACATACCTAAAGCTACAATCACCAAGACCAATAAAGATAAGGCCATGATAATATACACCAATGTGAATCTCTGTGCATTGTAAATTTCTGAAGGAAAAGTAAATTATGTATTCATCTCAAAGCAATAAGAATGTTAACACAGTTCAGAATACCTTACATACCTAAAGCTACAATCACCAAGACCAATAAAGACAAGGCCATGATAATATACACCAATGGGAATCTCTGTACATTGTAAATTTCAAAAGGAAAAGTAAATTATGTATTCATCTCAAAGCAATAAGAATGTTAACACAGTTCAGAATACCTTACATACCTAAAGCTACAATCACCAAGACCAATAAAGATAAGGCCATGATAATATACACCAATGTGAATCTCTGTACATTTTAAATTTCTGAAGGAAAAGTAAATTATGTATTTCTCAAAGCAATAAGAATGTTAACACAGTTCATAATACCTTACATACCTAAAGCTACAATCACCAAGACCAATAAAGACAAGGCCATGATAATATACATCAATGTGAATCTCTGTACATTGTAAATTTCTGAAGGAAAAGTAAATTATGTATTCATCTCAAAGCAATAAGAATGTTAACACAGTTCAGAATACCTTACATACCTAAAGCTACAATCACCAAGACCAATAAAGATAAGGCCATGATAATATACACCAATGTGAATCTCTGTACATTGTAAATTTCTGAAGGAAAAGTAAATTATGTATTCATCTCAAAGCAATAAGAATGTTAACACAGTTCAGAATACCTTACATACCTAAAGCTACAATCACCAAGACCAATAAAGATAAGGCCATGATAATATACACCAATGTGAATCTCTGTACATTGTAAATTTCTGAAGGAAAAGTAAATTATGTATTCATCTCAAAGCAATAAGAATGTTAAACAGTTCAGAATAACTTACATATCTAAAGCTACAATCACCAAGACCAATAAAGATAAGGCCATGATTATACACCAATGTGAATCTCTGTGCATTGTAAATTTTTAAAGGAAAGTAAGTTATGTATTCATCTCAAAGCAATAAGAATGTTAACACAGTTCAGAATACCTTACATACCTAAAGCTACAATCACCAAGACCAATAAAGATAAGGCCATGATAATATACACCAATGTGAATCTCTGTACATTGTAAATTTCTGAAGGAAAAGTAAATTATGTATTTCTCAAAGCAATAAGAATGTTAACACAGTTCATAATACCTTACATACCTAAAGCTACAATCACCAAGACCAATAAAGACAAGGCCATGATAATATACACCAATGTGAATCTCTGTGCATTGTAAATTTCTGAAGGAAAAGTAAATTATGTATTCATCTCAAAGCAATAAGAATGTTAACACAGTTCAGAATACCTTACATACCTAAAGCTACAATCACCAAGACCAATAAAGACAAGGCCATGATAATATACACCAATGTGAGTCTCTGTACATTGTAAATTTCTGAAGGAAAAGTAAATTATGTATTCATCTCAAAGCAATAAGAATGTTAACACAGTTCAGAATACCTTACATATCTAAAGCTACAATCACCAAGACCAATAAAGATAAGGCCATGATAATATACACCAATGTGAATCTCTGTGCATTGTAAATTTCTAAAGGAAAGTAAGTTATGTATTCATCTCAAAGCAATAAGAATGTTAACACAGTTCAGAATACCTTACATACCTAAAGCTACAATCACCAAGACCAATAAAGATAAGGCCATGATAATTTACACCAATGTGAATCTCTGTGCATTGTAAATTTCTGAAGGAAAAGTAAATTATGTATTCATCTCAAAGCAATAAGACAGTTAACACAGTTCAGAATACCTTATACATACCTAAAGCTACAATCACCAAGACCAATAATTAGACAAGGCCATGATTATACACCAATGTGAATCTCTGTGCATTGTAAATTTCTGAAGGAAAAGTAAATTATGTATTCATCTCAAAGCAATAAGAATGTTAACACAGTTCAGAATAACTTACATACCTAAAGCTACAATCACCAAGACCAATAAAGATAAGGCCATGATAATATACACCAATGTGAATCTCTGCATTGTAAACTTCTAAAGGAAAAGTAAATTATGTATTCATCTCAAAGCAATAACAATGTTAACACAGTTCAGAATACCTAACATATCTAAAGCTACAATCACCAAAAGTAAAATAAAGACAAGGCTATGATAAATATACATGTACACAATGCTGTAGTGAATGTGGAAGAGCTTGGAGTAGACAGCATTAGGAGTAGACAGAGTAGATAGAATAATACACAATGTGAATGACTCGAAAAGAGTTGAGTATCAATTTTAAAACGTGTTGTGCTGCCTTAGCAGTAAGAAATACTAATCAAATATATAAAAAGTTTGGTGTACTGCTGAAATAGCGTGTATGTTGTCTAACGTAGTTTGGTGTCCTGCTGAAATAGCGTGTATGTTGTCTAACGTAGTTTGGTGTAATGCTGAAATAGCGTGTATGTTGTCTAACGTAGTTTGGTGTACTGCTGAAATAGCGTGTATGTTGTCTAACGTAGTTTGGTGTACTGCTGAAATAGCGTGTATGTTGTTGTCTAACGTTACGAGCCAAGGCCCTTTGTCAGAGAGTAAAACGTGAATGGTCTTCGCTCGAAACGTTAGATTACTTACACGCTATTTCGGCTATACATCAACCTTTTTAGATATTTGATTAGTATAACTTACATGCATGTCTAAAGCTACAATTGACTAAAAGAAGTAAAGTCAAGGCCAAGATTATACACCAATGTGAATCACTGGAACGGTCTAAGAGAAAGTAAGTATAGCCAACAGAGTTGTGTCTTTGTCAATAAAGCAATAAGAAAGTTAACACAATTGACAATACCTTGTCTTGCTTGTTTGGTTGATTTCCTCTCGCCATTAAGCAAGATACATGTACAGTCAGTGGAAGAACAGCTGAACTAAAACTGCAATGACCAGGAATAATAACAACAAACTTGAACTTAAATAGTGCCATGACCATCTCCGACGTTCTAAAATACAAGTAAATCGACAAATATTATTCGGAGATGTCATTATTTATTTATTCTTTCAATCATGAACGTCTTCTCCATCCCTTCTTCTGAATGCATCGTTCTTCCTTCTCCATCCTTTCTTCTCCATCCATCCTTCCTTCTCCATCCTTCCTTCTCCATCCTTCCTTCTCCATCCTTCCTTCTCCATCCTTCCTTCACCATCCTTTCTTCTCCATCCATCCTTCCTTCTCCATCCTTCCTTCTCCATCCTTCCTTCTCCATCCTTCCTTCTCCATCCTTCCTTCACCATCCTTCCTTCACCATCCTTTCTTCTCCATCCATCCTTCCTTCTCCATCCTTCCTTCTCCATCCTTCCTTCTCCATCCTTCCTTCTCCATCCTTCCTTCTCCATCCTTCCTTCACCATCCTTTCTTCTCCATCCATCCTTCCTTCTCCATCCTTCCTTCTCCATCCTTCCTTCTCCATCCTTCCTTCTCCATCCTTCCTTCTCCATCCTTCCTTCTCCATCCTTCCTTCTCCATCCTTCCTTCTCCATCCTTCCTTCTCCATCCATCCTTCCTTCCCCATCCTTCCTTCTACATCCTTCATTCTCCATCCTTCCTTCCCCATCCTTCCTTCTCCATCCTTCCTTCTCCACCCTTCCTTCTCCATCCTTCCTTCTCCATCCTTCCTTCTCCATCCTTCCTTCTCCATCCTTCCTTCCTTCCTTCTCCATCCTTCCTTCTCCATCCTTCCTTCTCCATCCTTCCTTCCTTCCTTCTCCATCCTTCCTTCTTTCCTTCTTTCCTTATCCATCCTTCCTTCTCCATCCTTTCTTCTCCATCCTTCCTTCTCCATCCTTCCTTCTCCCTCCTTCCTTCTCCATCCTTCCTTCTCCATCCTTCCTACTCCATCCTTCCTTCTCCATCCTTCCTTCCTTCCTTCTCCATCCTTCCTTCTTTCCTTCTTTCCTTATCCATCCTTCCTTCTCCATCCTTTCTTCTCCATCCTTCCTTCTCCATCCTTCCTTCTCCATCATTCCTTCTCCATCCTTCCTTCTACATCCTTCCTTCTCCATCCTTCCTTCTCCATCCTTCCTTCTCCATCCTTACTTCAACCTCCTTCCTTCAACCGCCTTCCATCCTTTACCCAAAACTAAATTAACAATAATGCCAACAATATATTACCATCAGTTCCTCGAGAAATCTTTAAATTCTCTATATTATACTTCTTATTAATGGTGATAAGATGCATTAGGGAGAAGATTCTTACGATAATATTGTTATTTTACCTCAATGTGATTGGGCTGCACCTTCAAAGCGAGGCCAATCCTTCAAAACATCAGGATGCTTTAAAATGTTATTGACAACAGACGCTGCCATCACACTGGAAAAAATTCGCCACTCTTTTGTTTCATGTGTGCTACCATCAGCAAAATGAGATATTCCTTTGATAATAACCCATTCCATTCCAGTATCAAATGCTGCTAGATAAACTCCTGTATAAGATCACAAAAACAAATATTTTTTTTTAAAGAGATATTATAACCCTTGCTGAAAAAGAGAAAGTTTCTACATCCGCATTTTCCGACTCTATTTACCGTTATTGAAATTCCATATCTGGCATTTACACTCGATGATGATACAGATTGTAGGAGTAGTGTTGAGAAAAATTGCAAGTGCTATACTAGGTGTATTGTTAAGATCTAACCGGGTCCAGTTGCGAGAATGTAACTTGAATTGAATGCCTTCCCAGCTGGAAAAACTACATGCTGCAAGGTCC
Source organism: Chrysogorgia sp. JL179-B06 (assembly GCA_035772405.1). NCBI lineage: Eukaryota > Metazoa > Cnidaria > Anthozoa > Scleralcyonacea > Chrysogorgiidae > Chrysogorgia > Chrysogorgia sp. JL179-B06. The sequence continues at coordinate 60,620 of JAYKKM010000213.1, read as the reverse complement.
GAATTAGCGCTTCGCAAATCCAAAATTGCGAAGCGATTTTGAAAATTGCGAAAATCTGCGAAGTGATTTTTCTGAGAATTGCGAAGCTTATTTAAAGTAACCATGTTCACCTTGGACGCGAAGCAAGTGATGTAAATTACATAACTCAATGATGTTACACTACGTGGAAAGACGTTACAATAAGTTGGAAGACGTTACGCTACGTTGTAAGACGTTTTACTACGTTACACTACATTGTAAGACATTACAATACGTTGTAAGACGTTACACAACGTTGTAAGACGTTACGTTACGTTGTAAGACGTTACACTAAAGACGTTACGCTACGTTGTAAGACATAAATTACACTATGTTGTAAAACATTACACTACGTTGTAAGACGTTACACTACGTTGTAAGACGTTACGCAACGTTGGGCGATATTAATACGCTACATTGTGACACTAATGCAAAGCTGTTTTGGAGCACTAATTCGGACCCTGTTCTACATGTTCGCAAGTGAATGTGGGATTATTAAATCAAAGATATCTCCAAAACGCCTTGTTTTAACAAAAATTTTAAAATTCTGACCTTGGCCTTGCGGTTCAATAGCGATGGCTTCAGGAAACCGATCAAGAAGGTCTTCGCATTCTTTAGGAGAATTCTTCAAGTCTACACCAGTCACAATTTCACCATCACAATGGACCTTCACGTCACATGTTTCTTTGTCATTCAAAGGTGGTTGCCAACCAAGAGCCGCTGACTTGATAAGATGCCCAATATTCCTGGACACATCCACTCTACGACCATCCCATTTTGATTCGTCATTAACGGTATTCTTATTTTCACAGATCACAAGTTTTTTTGATATTACCACATCACCAAGTTTCGCTTTGTCTTTCTGAAGCCCAGCACAACTCCCAATAGAGAAGACAACTTTAGGATTTAAGAGATTGACAGCATTTCTTACTACATTTTGTGCGGAACCAACATCGGCGGAATTAGGATCGCACTTTACCAGAGCGAGTATTATCTTCCCACAATCGTCGTCACCAAATTCCCCAGAATGCAGAATTCCAAGTTCTTTGATGTAACTCCGGAACGCATTTTGGAAGAAAGCAAAACAACTAAGGAATGCTTCGTCGTCTGCTACCAACAACAAAACATCAGTTGACTGTTTGACGTCTTCCCCAGATTTCCACGGTGGTTCGACATCCCCCCGCTCTGGAATTGTAACTGTGATAGGTGGTGGATCATTCGATTCTTCAATTCCTATATATCATCCAAGAAAAGTACTAGTGAACAATATTTTGAAATCGAATGTAATACTAATGAATTTAATGTAAATGATTTGAACCTTTTATGACACAAACAAAGTATGAAGTAAAGAACCAAGTACAGTATATTGGTGAACTTGACGTTACTCATCGGTCGTTTGCAACACACTTTTCACTGGAGATTTCGCAGGTTCGTTTACGATCCATATTTGGAAAGTTAGCTGTGAACTTCACACGTGCACGCATGCGAATTTCGTTTGGGAACTTCATTTCTATGGTCGAGGAAACTTTGTTTGGTTAGTATTGTATCTAGTTATGTGAAGAATATTAAAACGATATCTGTGAACATTCTTCGAGCGAAACATCTTCTAGCTATGAAGTGAAAGTTGGTTGCGAAGTTCTTTACGCCCAATATTCAAAATATGGACCGTAAATGGGAAGTTGACAACAAACTTGCGAAACTTCCAGTGAAAAGTGTGTTGTGAACAAATGTAACTTGACTCTGAAGATGACTGCCGCTGAGGCTGTCGAAACGTCAGTCAACAACAACAGTTTTGCTTAAGACTACAAGAACTTCAACGATCAACTTCTAACTTCTACAAATAAATTATATATCATCCCGATAGTAGCTACGCCACTGCTGTCGAAACGTCAGTCAACAACAACAGTTTTACTGAAGACTACAAGAACTTCAACGATCAACTTCTAACTTCTACAAATAAATTATATATCATCCCGATAGTAGCTACGCCACTGCTGTCGAAACGTCAGTCAACAACAACAGTTTTGCTGAAGACTACAAGAACTTCAACGATCAACTTCTAACTTCTACAAATAAATTATATATCATCCCGATAGTAGCTACGCCACTGCTGTCGAAACGTCAGTCAACAACAACAGTTTTGCTGAAGACTACAAGAACTTCAACGATCAACTTCTAACTTCTACAAATAAATTATATATCATCCCGATAGTAGCTACGCCACTGCTGTAGAAACGTCAGTCAACAACAACAGTTTTGCTTAAGACTACAAGAACTTGAACGATCAACTTCTAACTTCTACAAATAAATTATATATCATCCCGATAGTAGCTACGCCACTGCTGTCGAAACGTCAGTCAACAACAACAGTTTTGCTTAAGACTACAAGAACTTCAACGATCAACTTCTAACTTCTACAAATAAATTATATATCATCCCGATAGTAGCTACGCCACTGCTGTCGAAACGTCAGTCAACAACAACAGTTTTGCTTAAGACTACAAGAACTTGAAGATCAACTTCTAACTTCTACAAATAAATTTATTTGTTTTAGTTTAAAGTCTTCTCTTTTTTTTTTTGACATTTTGTACCGAGAAGATTCTTACGTGCTAAATAAAGAAATGTTATTAAAAAGAAAACAAATTTCAGAATCATCCGCAGGGTAACATTTATTATTTATAGACCCGAAGCGAGGGGAATTCGACGAAATATTACCCACGAGGGATTATATATCATCCCGAGGGGTAATATTTCGACGAATTCCCCGAGCGGAGGGTCTATAAATGATATGTTGCTGTATACCGTATCAATCTTGAATTCTGTCTTGAAACGTCTTGTTGTTCCTCCATTCTTCACAGGCTCGTCTTGGTTTATGCACGTGGTATATGGTTTCGCGCGTGGTTACTCGAGTCGAATTCCCTCCACAGAGGGGAATGCACTATTATTCCCTTCCACAGTTTAAATTGACTGGTCAAGTAGTACAATTAATCTAGCTATCTGATTGGATAATTTATAGGTGAGGTATAATATTTATGAGGTATAATATTTATAGAACGGGAGCGATGGGAATTCAACGAAATTTTAGTATATCATCCGAGGGGTGATATTTCGTCGAATTCCCCAAGCGGAGGATCTAAAAATTATATATTATACCGAGAAATCTTGAATATAGTATTTTTTTTAAATTTCTTGTAACGTGTTCTTGTTCCTCCAGGGGCTCGTTCTGGTTTACATGCATGGGTGGTATTCGGTTTTCGTGCGTTGTATTCGGTTTTCGCGTGTTGTATTCGGTTTTCGCGTGTTGTATTCGGTTTTCGCGTGTTGTATTCGGTTTTCGCGCGTTGTATTCGGTTTTCGCGTGTTGTATTCGGTTTTCGCGTGTTGTATTCGGTTTTCGCGCGTTGTATTCGGTTTTCGCGTGTTGTATTCGGTTTTCGCGTGTTGTATTCGGTTTTCGCGTGTTGTATTCGGTTTTCGCGTGTTGTATTTGGTTTTCGCGCGTTGTATTCGGTTTAAGCGCATAGTATTCGAGCTCGAATAGCTCGCCACTGCAGCAGGATATTAGAGCTAGCGAGGTATCTGACCTCGAATACCACGAAGTGGGGGTAATTCTATGATCAATTTGCTGATCACGTGGTACAAATCTAGCTCTCTGCATGGAAAATTTACAGTTGAGGTATAATATGAAAATTTATCAACATAATTAACCTACTGCTCTATAGCAGTTGAGCAACCACGTCAATTACGTCATTTTCATGTTACCCTGAGGTTGATTCTGATACTTTTAAGAATGTTACAATAGTTGAGAATTCCTTGTATACCTAAAGCTGTAATCACTAGTAAAAGTAAAGCCAAATGAATAAATTATTTATTCATCTTTAATAAAGCAACGAGAAAGTTAACACAGTTGAGAACACCTCACATACCTAAAGCTGCAATCACCAACAGAAAGACTACGAAAGACAAGGCCACGATAATACCCCAATGTGAATAACTCGAACGCTCTAAAAGGAAAGTAATAGCCAATGGAATTATGTATTCATATCATAAAGCAATAAGAAAGCAACTACAATTGAGAATACCTTGCACACATAAAGCTGCAATCACCAATACTAATAAAGACAAGGCCAGGATAATACACCAATGTAAATAACTCGAAGGCTCTAAAAAAATAAAAGCCAACTGAATCATGTATTCATCCCAAAGCAATACACGAAATTATAGTTTCTACTGCGCATAAATATGACACGTTCTGAGTCGGGCCTAAAACGTATTTCATACATAACATGGCTTATTGTACAAAATATAGCTTATTTACATAATTTACATAGTTTACTATGGGAGATTAAGCCTTATATTATGCACGAAATAACCCACTCAAAACGCGTCATATTTATGCACAGTCAAAACTACAATTTTGTGTATGTGAAGGCTTTAGGCCCGGTCAAAAAGAGTCACACTACACAACGATAACGATAACAATATATAAAGTCGTACGTCATATATATATATAGGTATTGTTTTCGTTATTATTGTAGTGTGATCGCCGATGTACATTTTACAGGTGAACGATTTAGGGGAGTGGATGGGTTTGAGATAAGGATGTGAGAAATCTCCGCCCAAGGATTAGTCACTCTAGATGGAGGGTTAAGGGATAGGGTTAGGATAAAACTCTAGGCTGGGGGGATTAGCGTTAGGATTAACGGTTGGATTAGGGTTACTGCAGTCAATTTCCCATACATATTAAAATAAGCGTACATTCAATTTGATCGAGCCATTACCCAGTGGCTAATGGCTTAGAGCATATTAAAAGCTAGTCATTTGGTATCCATCTGTGCATCTATATAGCTAGTATAGTAATCTTATTTTGTTTTCGCTTCTATGTCATTTCTTTCAACATTCTAGGTAAAATAACACCTCAATGTAGATATTTAGATTTAATTCGTTGTATGTATCGACTTCATTATTAATTTACACCACAGCATATCCAGACAGCACGAAGTATCACAAATTAAACTAATAACTTTTCTGCAACTACCAACATCCTCGTAGAAACGATTTGACATGGATGTTAGTAATTCGTATAATTATCTTTTTTTAAGTGTTGAAAGAGCGTGTTTACTTGTCTCTTTCAGGTTTTTTAATTGTATAATTTGTGAAGTTGCTTCTCAATATAATATAACAGATGTTTGTTGGAAAAAGAGTTTTTTTAATTCAAGGAAATATAAGCGTTTTGGGAGTATAAGTGTTTTGAACTTGGCTCTTGCATTCATGACTATTATTAGCGTTATAATAGATTTATATACCTGTACGTGTACGTGTACTTGCACTTGCACTTGTACTTGTACTTGTACTTGTACTTGCACTTGTACTTGTACTTGCACTTGTACTTTCTTCTGCACTTGCACTTGAACGTCCGCCTCCACTTGTACTTGCAACTGATATTTCTCTTGGGTTTTTCTGAAAATCTTCAACAACCTCTACTAAATATGAAGAATATTGAACAGAATATTATTCAATTTTTGGCTTGTTTTTTAAATTAAAATACTTGGCGAGTAACCTAAAAAACTACCCTGATAAACAAAGTAAAAAGTATATTTAAATATATTTAAAACAAAGGAATTGGCGAATGTTTTTCGATCGCCATAATTGGGAAACGATCTCTACATGCTTTGACAACTGATCTATTTAGGCATGATCAGGGCATTTTCACATGAAGATCTAGATGAAGTCCAAAATGAGGCCTTAATTGTTAAATGCGAACTGGCGCAGTTAAATTTGCTTGCATTGTAAATCAGATAAGCTCCTCATGGAATAGATGAATACGTGTACAATATATTAAAGAATGGACAGATGTTAGTTTTCGATTAAAACTTTAACAATACTAGACTGTTACCTGGAGGAAGGAAGATTAAGTGTTGTAACAGTGTTTTTACAACGAGGTATCTAGCTTACCGTAATTTTATTAGTGGTTGATACAAACTCAAATAGGTTAAAGCAAATTTTATTTTTGAAACCCACTGCAATGAAGGTGCATGATCGTATTAGCTAGCACTTAATGGAGAGGCCTAGTACATGCACAGGAAAAAACAAGAGGCAAAAAACAAGGCGAGTTTTTACTGAAGCTTTCACAGTAAGGAACAATAATGTATGAATGAATATCTTGAATTTGGATTTTTTTTTCCTTATAGAGTGGAAGGCCAGGTTGGTAATAATTCCCAGGATACTCACTTTGATAATACTAGCTACAACTGTGAAGGGAGACTAAGACTGGTCATGTTATTAAATGTTTTACTCGTTAAATAAAGTTTTCATTCATTCAATTGATTCTTGTTGTTAGTTAAGTTTGGTAGTTTCAGCTTGAAGTTAGTAAAATTGTAAAGGTTTTGCTGTGCAAGCTGTGTTAAGTTATCAATACTTAGAACAACTCTGAGCTCCATAACAGCACTCGAACCCGTAACCTTGTTGATGTGAAAGATGTGAATGCTAGACACATGTCTGCAGCTCCAGGGACGGATACAGGATTTTTTGAAGAGGGGTATAACTTCACCACATTCTCTAGTTACGGAATGAGGCATTTTGACGAGCCTTGCATGCTTACAGTGGTATATGCTAACTATAATTGTAAGGCAAGCAACACTTGTTACTTCTGGTGTTCTTCATGGTCACATCTGTCGTGCAGAAAACACAGCACTTACGAAAATATTACTGTTTGCTAAGGCGGAAAGAAGGTACTATCGTGATCCCTGGATTAAGATCGCTGAGCTGCTTGGAGTATCAAGTGATCAAGCTAAGAGGATGACAAAATGAGTTTATCGATGGTGATGGCAACGTCCGTTTTTTGGAGGAATTTACAGATCAGATGGTGTACGTTCGTGGCGAACCGCAACGATCTAGATCCAGAACATTTTGATATTTTCAAGATCTAGAATCATATTTTCAGCGATGTTTGCGTGACATAGCCCTTTAATAAGCCAACTACTAAGTTAAATCATACACTATTAACAAGGCCCAAGGCATGATATAGATTCAAAACATTCAAAACAAGAAATCAGAAAATGGAAGAATGTAGAAATAACTTGTAGAAATAATGCGTATAAATTATAATGTATCGGTTGGGGTTGGGACAGGGAAAGGGGGTGACCAGTAACCCCAGTCACCACCTCTGTATCCACCCCTGAGCTCAGAGTTTTTCTGAGTATTGACAACTTAACACAGCCTGTGCAGCAAAACCTTTATATTCAGTAACTTCAACCATTAATCCTTATACTACTCGCATATATGCTATTCCGTTTGTTTTCTTTTGTATTGAATCAAACTAGTTAATCAACTCTTACTCAAAGGAACCTACGTTATTCGATCTCCAACGTAATTCGAGCACGTGGTAGTCTCCTTCGCCGAGCCATAACGACGTCTGCGAAGGAGATGTTTTCGTAAACATATTTTTCAAAAAAGACAATCGAGTAGGTCATTTATTTTATTGCCAATGTTTTGTTTTTGTTAGCATACTGTATGTTCCAATACTCTCCCTCACGGTATTTGTCTATATATAATAATATTTTACAATATGGAAGACCTTATCGTGACACTTAGTTTAAACAATACCTTGAACTGATGCAGGTGTGCCGTCCTTTGCGTCACTTTGCAGTTAAAAATCGAAAGTAAGAATTTTAAGTATAAAATTAATAATCGTTAAAGTTATATATGAAGTTGCGCAGTAACCTCGAGTGTGCCAGACAATTGTAATCTATGTAGAAGTACCGTGCAAAATTTCATCAATAATAATATCTTTGTGTCTTAATATCAATTCTCAAACTCACTAATAATTCATGAACCAAAAACAAAAGAAATTAATGTTTAATTAGTGTTTTGAAACCGAAGGAAGATCCATCTAGCTGATCACGTGATGACATTTTGAAATATTTCAAAGTCCTAGGGTATGTTATTACAAATTACTATGTTTGAGAAGTCAGTTCAAACACTCGACGTCAGACTTTACCGGGATTTCAAAGCCCTCGAGCATTAAAAATGATCGTCTTCGGCTCGCATTTTCAATAGGCAGTCGGACTTTGAAATCCCGGTAAAGTCCTCCGTTTCGTGTTTGAACTATTACGTAAAGATGTTAACGCAAATGTATTTGGTCGCCGTTTACTTGTGAAGTCCGCTATATGTCTTTTGATTACTTAACTAAATAATTTATGAGTGTAACGTCGTGAGTGATTGGTCGAAACGATATCTGGAGACCAAGCAGTCAAACACATTTTTTGCAATGATATTTTTGTTTTTTTAGTCTTAACAAAAAATCTTACTAATTTCTTTCAAGCTAAGTTAATCATGAGAACGGCCGGTACGCTCTTTGACATCAATGCAGTTGAACAAAGCAGGAACAAAGTAAAACGTATAATTAGTCCAATTGGTAAAGCATTGGGTGCCACGACGCCAAGACACAATTTTTGGGGGACTATGTCAGACCCAGGTTGGAAAGAATATGATAACTATTCCATATTTTCATCACATGTTTGAACCTTTTTGGTGGTAACGTTTACGTTGGGGTTGGTATTTTTCAAACAAATATTAGACAACTTCCCACATATCATTTACAGGGGGTGGATCTAGGAATTTTGATACCTTACTACAAAAGTGCCCATATAAAGACAACTATCAGGATAAAGATAGTTAAAAATGGATAAAGACAACTATCGCCCGATCTCCGTCCGCACTGTCAGTACTTTCAAAAATATTGGAACGTCATAGTGGTCCACACCTTCTTATTTATCTTCATGAACATAATCTCCTTAGTGACTCTCAATTTGGTTCTCGTCCATATCATTCTTGTGAATCACTTTTACTCTACCTTACAGATACATGGCTTAATGCTATGGATAAAGGAGACTTGACTGGCCTACTTCTCGTTGATTTCCGAAAAGCCTTTGATCTTGTTAACCATGATCTTCTCCTAGAAAAACTTTATATTTATGGAATTAGAGATTCTACTCTCCTGTGGTTTAGATCTTATCTTACAGAAAGGAAACAGATGGTATCAATTGGGAAGTCTATGTCTGATACTCTTCCTGTACGTTGTGGTGTTCCACAGGGTTGATCATTTGATCCCCTCCTTTTCATCTTATTCATTAACGACATCTCTCTCGTGAACAAGGAATGTAATACATATACTTATGTTGACGACACAACAATATCTACATCGAGTTCGTCCTTACATTCCGTCGAGTTATTCTTGCAGAAAGGAGCTGACAATCTGAATCTTTGGGCCTCACAAAACAAAATGGTCATTCATCCTGATAAAGTAAAGTTATGCTTTTAGGAACTCAGCAGAAACTTTCGACAATTTCTGAACCCCTCAATGTTATTCTCAATGATTCCAGAATCCCTCAATCTACCTGTGAAAAGCTTCTTGGTATTCACACATCGATGCCTCGCTTACTTGGAACAATCACATTTCATCTACTATCAAGAAGTTCAATTCCAAACTTGAGCTACTGAGAAGAGCTAAATCTTACCTCTCAACTAAAGATATTCTTCTCCTCTATAACGGTATAGCAAAACCAACTATGGAATGGAGTTGTGCAAGCAAGTAAGTTTTTATATTACAATGTTTAGATATTCCATCTTCACTGTCTTCACGAGTCTTTGATGAAAGTGACTGTTAACACGTTCAAATTTTACCTGCAAATTTTAGCGTATGGGGCAACTGCTCCTCTGAAGGCCTTGACAAAATACTTGTTGCTCAAAAACGAGCCGCAAGAATAATACTTAATGCTGACTACTTTACTCCATCTTTGGACTTGTTTAAACAGCTTAAACTAATTCCAATATCTGATACCATCCGTCAACAAATCTTATTACAAACTTTTAAATCCCTAAATAATGTTGGCCCACAGTGCCTTTCCATGCTATTACTGAAGCCAGTTCATCGTTACAGAACAAGATCAGTGGTAAATAATAACCTCTGCCTTCCTAAACCACGTATTAATGCTGGGAAACGCAGGTTTGCCTTTTTGGCACCATCACTATGGAACAGCTTTCCTATTCCTGCTATAAAATTTAAATCGATTGCAATTTTTAACAGCTTTTGCAAGAATCATTTTAAACAAAAACTTGCAAACTCAACTGAATTACCAAGGACTAGACTTTATTGACTATAGTACTATTGTTCTATTGTGCCTTTTAAACTTTTTAAGTGGATCCTAAACATTTTTCTAAGTTTGACAATATATATTGAAAAACATTTCTAATATTTTAATTTTAAGGTAGATAGGAGGACCAATTTGGAAAAAGTTTGTAACTTTAATTGTTATCCTCGTTAAATAAAGTGTTAATAATAATAATAATAACATATTGTTAGGCTGGTCCGGTGGTACCCCCTCTCCTCCCCCACCGTAAAACTTTTGAATTTTGGGTCTCTGAAATATGGAATTTACAGCACTTTGAGATTATTTAATCAAGAAATTAATTATTTTACAATATAGTCGTCGTGTATCTTTATTGATCAATTGATCGAACGTCAGTAGGACCACAGAACTAAACTCGCTTTCATCGCTGGCGATTCGGGCCATAGTCGGTTGATCATGTTCGTAATGTTCGCGGGGGGAGGGGGGCTATTTATCGAACATATCTCGCAATATCTAAATTCTGTAGCTAATTCAAGAGGTATATAAATAGTTGTCAAAAACTGTTTTTCAATCATGCAGACCAACCGCGGAAGTAATTGTCCCCAATCATCAAAACAACAAATATGCTAACCCTAACACCCCACCTAATTAGTTTTCTAACCCTAACCCGCACGGCGCACGCCATGGTTGGTATGCATGACATGCTTGGGTCTGGGTAAGTTGCCTTTTTACTTTACAAGTTTTCGTTTTAAACGTTTTTGTTAAGTGAGAGCGGAATTTAGTTGTTTCTCTTTCTTTTCAGTTCTATCTGCTGTGTGTCAACGTCACTAACGATCGAGTCCATCAGACGATAAGTCTAGTTTCGATTATCATCGCTGCGTTGACTGAGAACTATTTAAGAAATAGAAAAAATTTTCCGTGTTTCCATAGAGTTATAGAAACACGAGTGGAAGAACGAGAAATGGCAGTTGGAACACGAGCCCGCAGGACGAGTGTTTCCTCGTTATTTCGAGTTGTTTTCTATTTACTCGGGCTGTAGCACGAGTCTTAGTTTCGCCTCTGTTATTATTACTAGTATTATTATTATTAGTAGTAGTATTATTATTTTTGGGGTTCCACAAATCTGCAAAATTGCGCAATAATAGTTCCCAGGCTTTTGCGAACCATGTTGCGGGTCATTTGAGCCAAATTCGACATCTTTGCTTTTCATCGCGTTGTTCTTTGACTCTGTTGGTAGATTTTGAAAGAGTGTTGATTGTGAATACGCTCACCATATGCTTACAACTTGCTGATCGTGGTAGACCTATGCTCTATATACTAAAGATGACGAGCGATTTCGGAATCGGTTGGTCCGCGATCTTGATAACCGTACGCTGATGTGTACTCGATCAAATCTATGTTTACATGTTTTATTGAATCGATCAAACTTTATATGCTTAAATGTGTTATTGAATTGTACTGAAAAATGTTGCTCAAATGCTGTAAATCGATGAACGAAGAACATTGATGAAGACTCTTCGAGAACTTTGAAGTGACAGGTATAAAACATGCTGTTGTTGTGATATTACCCAAAGTCAACATATGAACGCTGTATGGAAATACGTTTAATACATGTACTAAGGTAACTGTAATATTTTTTATAAGCTTTATTGCCTGTATTGTTTATTGCGATGTCATACAAAATAAAGTCGATGTTATTCAACAGTTTATTGTTTTATATACATGTATATCAAAAGTATGTATTTCATATTTATATCTGGTCGATCATTGATCATAAATAAGTGACTATGCAGTACATTCACGTATTTTGCTTAATAAATCAGGAAACATGTTGCCATTGAATAACCCTGTTTCACTTGATATTTTACTTGTAAATGAGACTCTCAAAATGTTCTTTATCTCAGATAAAGAACATTTTTAGAGTCTCATTTACATTGACAATTTAGATTCATTTGAGTTCTAATTTGACCACATAACTTTGAAAGGTGTTTACACTGACACACACTTTGATCAAACTATACAGTTTCATTTGATAGTTTGATCAAATAAACTTTGATAGTGACAGTGTAAACCAGGGTTTAAGGCTGGTTTATACTATCAAAGTTTCTTTTATCAAAATATAATTTACTCAAAGTGTTTGATAGTGTAAACATCTTTCAAAGACTGTGCGGTTCCTTTGAAGTTCATTGATCAAATTAGAACATGTTCAATCTACTTTGATCAAAGAAATTTTGACAGTGTAAACCAGCCCAACAGACCATCAACTACAGGTGTATGCTTGACAATTGTTTGTAGTTGAATTGTTTAAAGGGCCTGTTTCTATGGAAACAAGTTACTTGGTGTTTATATTGGAGTCTATAGTTACTTGTTTATAGGAAATTTCTCCCCAGTCTTGTTATATATTACTTACATATATCAATCGAACCAATACATCATTGTAATGATCTCTGCTCTCCTTCTGAGTCTTGGTAGCTCAATGGTTAGAGCTTTTCACTAGCAATCAGAAGGTTACAGTTTCAATTCCTGTCTCGAACTCAGAATAATGTTGTTGAGGATATGAGCTTGACGATCGTCTATGTATCATCTGATTATTATTATTTTCATTATCACAATTATTATTATCACATCTCTTTGATGTTATAAAGAAATACTATAATTTTCGATTTAAAACATGGGACGTTTTGCTTGTCATGAAAACCAGAACTAGTATCATACTTGCAAAAAGCGTGAAGTGCATTTGTTCCATTATCAAATTGTTGTGTGAAGTTTTAAAAGTGCAGTTCTGGGTTTTTTTTCACGTAATCTCGGGCATACCATAGTGCAGTTTTACCAAACGATTATGGCATCATCATTATATATCTTTTTCAGTTACCAGTATTTTTATTAGTAGAAGTTTTAGTTATTTTAAGGATTGCAAGTGGATTGCATTTGGATTGGTAATAAAGCTATGTAATCATTGGTCTGGAAACTTGGCAAACTTCAAAACGGTCAACAAATGATCTGCGATTAATGTCAGGCTGTATCTCACCATGCATAAACCCTTTGTTTTAGGTTTATTACTTAGGCTACCTGTTGTAGCACCGAGTCTAGGTTTTGGCAGTCTTTCTGTGTTATTTTCCTTTCACGTTGAAATAATGGTTGACTCAGCAGTTATACCCTATTGTACATACTGTAGTTCCCTGTGCAGGCTAAAGTAGCCCGAGTTAACGCCTAGCGGGCGTCTTGTATTAATTTAAATACTCTTGACTCTGAAGATTATCAATACTGAGGCCGTGAAAACATCAGTCACTACCAACAACAGTCTTTCTTAAAACTAAACCAATCTAGATCATCAACTTCAAACATCTACTAACTGTACTATAATGGTAATACCCTTGACTCTGAAGATGATCACCACTGAGGCTGTCAAAATGTCAGTCATGTAGACAGTAACTACATTTGAATGCTGGTTCATATATTGTAATTGTAAAAATAACAGGATTATAGCATAAACATAACAAACTATTGTCAGACCTCGAGGTAATAGCCGAATAAAACTACTTGCGCTATATTTGGCACTAAAAAAGTGTCGATAAAAATGTCAACGTATTTTCTCTCCAACATTTCCCCCTCCCGGATTCCCAGGGATCCGTTTAACCACCATACTCCAGTGGAGATATTTGTCCAATAGATCATCGATAGATTCGGTCGCCTTCTTTGACATCGACAACTCGCACCATGCCATCAGCACCAGGGTAAATGTCTTCGATCTTTCCGAGTTTCCAATGGCGTCTGGCTACGTCAGGATCTATCACTAATACGACATCTCCTTTCTTAATGTTCTCCTGTTGATCGTACCACTTCGAACGAGAACCAAGGCTGCTGGTGAGATACTCTCGCATCCTGCTTTTCCAGGTCGATTTCAGATGCTCGATCCTGTTCTGGTATATCTTCCAACACCTCTGGACGGTTTGAAAATCCATTTTCTGATATGGAAGCCTGCACGGTCACCAAGTGTGGTTAATTGTTGCCGCATCTCTTTCGCTTTCGATACGCTCTCCACAGACGGCATCAGATCATCCATATAACAGCTCTTTCGTACCGCTTCAGCTGCTAGTGGATAGTCCTCTTGATGTATGTGTGCATGATGCTGCCAGGTGTATTGTGCACAAAAGGGACAGTAGCATCCACCAAACACGAACCGAGTAAATTCGTATATGTCTGGCTCTTTGCTCGGATCCAAGTTTCGCCAAAGAAACCGATGTAATGGTCTGTCCTCTGGTTTCATCACCAGTTGATGGTACATCAGGCTGATGTCTCCAACCAAGGCCACTGACTCCTTTCGTAACTTGACAAGTATATCCACCATGTCACTTTGCAGCTTCGGTCCTGTTAGTGATTCGGTGTTGAGGCTTTTGCCTTCACACGTTGCCGATCCATCAAACACTATTCTCACCTTTGACGTTGCTTTCTCGGGGCGAATCACTGGAAAGTGGGGAAGCTGGTTTTGGGTCACCTGGAGGAACCAAGCGAATATACTTCTTCTCCAAATACTCGTTGATCACCCCTTGGTAAGCCTTTGCCACTTCTGGATCTTTCATTAGCTTCCGTTCGGTCGAGATGAGTCGTCTCTTTGCCAGTTGTGCGTTGTTTGGGAGGTGTGGTCGTTTCTCCCTCCAAGGAACTGCAACTTCGTAGTGTTCGCCGTCAAAAGTCACCGATTCGCTAACTTTGTTCCACGCCAATCTTTCCTTTGGTGTCATTTCGAGGGTGCTGGGGTTCGTTGGACCAATTCCGATGCTCTCGAGATCCCAAAATTTCTTAAGCATCTCATTCAAGCTGCCGTCTTGAGCTGCCTGGATCTCCATGTGATTCTGGGATTCATTCATGAAAAAGGTGTGGTGGAAGCCCGTGTGATGGTCCTCTATTCTCATTCCTCCAACCTTGCCTACAGCTGTCCACCCCAGTGGACATAGCCTCGCTGATGGTTGATTTGGCTGCCCAACTACTTCTTTCATGGAATACATGAGCTCATGGTGATCTGCTCCCAAAAGAATGTCTATTCTTCGTCCTGGAGCCAATTTTGGGAATCGAATCTTCTTTAAATGTTCCCAGTTGTATTTCACCTTGATCAAATTTGTTGGCTTCAATCCACCACATATTTTTGTAGACGTCTTCGCAGTTATTGTGGTATCTACTCGACCATCTGTACTTTCTAGCCCAATCTGAAAAGTCGATGACATGAAGTTGATCGTCTCGCCATTAGCCACCTTGACAGTAATCTTTGATTTTCTCCTTGCAGCCCCAATTTTCTCCTTGCTGCCCTCATCTAAGAGACAGTTCACATGTAATTTCTTGTCCCCATTTTTCACAATGACCGTTCTTAGAGCTATGAATGTAGTTTCAAGTTCTTGGGTAGTCCAAACGTTTTGGGTTGGGTATCCCCCTCCGTCTTGTTACCCACTCCACTGTTGAAACTGTTGTTGTCGCTGATCTTTTGTTCATAATCTGTTCTTTGCGGTTTCATCTTGTTTCGATGTAGCAGAAAATGATGGCTCTCATTACAACTGTCGACATTGCAGCTCTTGCTTCTCTCACACGAATTCCCGAGGTGGTCATCGCCAAGGCATCTGTAACACAGTCCGAATTTCTTTGCCATACGCCACTTTTCTTCTACAGGCTGCTCTTTGAATTTGGTACACTTCCATATGGGATGAAGATCACTGCAAACTTGGCATTTTCGATTTCTTTTTCCGCTGCCCTCCGGGAATTGATTGTTGTAAAACGACCGGCCTCCTCTCCATCCTTTTTGTCCAAAGCCACCACTTCTATCTGATCTAACTCTTGAAAAACCATGTTTGATTTCCGATGCTTGCGTTTGGTATTCAGCTTCTTGGGCAATCCAGTTCTTTAGAGGTTCCATGGCTTCTTGTTTCTTGTTTTCTTGCAACCATCTATAATATTGCGAGATCAACCTTTCTGGGATCTTTTCTAATATTATAGTATATAATGTCCCTGCTTCTAGATCTGCTTGCCGTCCGTTTTCCTTTAAACATATGACCGCGCGTTCCAGGACATCTGCGAAGATTTCCAATTCCTTCGCATTGTTCTCTTCGAGTGGTTTCAATTTCTTCAATTCTTCAAGATGACTTTGTACCTGCCGTCGGCTTCCACCATATTTTCGTGTCAATCTTGCCCTTGCCGCATCATACGCTTCCTGGGAATATCCAAGCCCTTTTATGGTTTCTGCTGCTTCTCCCACTAGGCAAGCTTCCAATCGAAGCTTCTTAAACTGTGGGGACAGAGACGTCTGGTCAACACAACTTGTAAAGGCTGCATTCCATTGTTGAAATTTCATTTTATCTCCAGAAAACACAGGAATTCGAATTCGTTCTAGTTGTCGATGCGTTCCACCCGGCGTATTCAGGTTAATTGAGACTTCCGGTGGAGTCACTTCCGCTTTTGCTGTGTTTACGTTGTCGATTTCATGTTGTCGATTTCATCAACTGATTCGTTGGCGTTGTTTTCGACCGATATATTTCTATCGTTTCTGTGATAATCTTTTCTTCCGTCGTTATTTAATTCCACATTTAGTTGATTGATTCGTTGACTTCGTTCTCTAGCTTCTTCTTCAACTTCACGAAGACGATTTTTTTCAAAAACAAGGGCTTATCGCCTTTCTTTAATAATCTCCGCCTCTAGACGTTGTTGCTCAAGTTGGGTCTCGTCGTCGTTGGCAGTTTTAGAATGCGATGATTTCTTCGCAAAGGACGTTAAAAACTGTCTTGCCGGAACAGTCTCGATATCAACTTGTTCAAGAACTTTGTCCGCTTCATCTCCTATCTTTATTGCGTTGTTGTTGTCGTTAACTTTTCGATAAAGCGTTTCGAGGTCATCTAATATTTGCAATGTTATTTGTTGTTGTTCGTCAATTCGTAATAGTATCTCACAAACCTGTTCTCGATCAGGTTCGTGAGTAGAAAGCATCGATGCTACTTGCGTTAACATACGTGTAAGTAAGGATTTCACTTTCCTTTTTTCTTTCTTTAAATCTGCAACGTTCACTAGCTGACCCCGCCGTGGTGGTCTCCGCCGATATTTGTTCATTGTGTTCTCCATCGCCGAGTTCGCCGTCTTCTTGTGTTCTTTCTTCGTTCATGTTCTTTCCAAAAAGCGATTCCAGTGTTTGTCAAATGTTTATTCGATAAATGTATCTGTTCGATAAATGTACCTGTTTCTTGCTTCACCGATGATGTGTAAGCGATGGTCGGCAATTCGATCGTCGATATTTCTTCGTATGAATCCTGTTCAATCCGTACCAATTTCTTACCGATCCGGCTCAAAAAGGACCAAAATGTAGACAGTAACTACATTTGAATGCTGGTTCATATATTGTAATTGTAAAAATAACAGGATTATAGCATAAACATAACAAACTATTGTCAGACCTCGAGGTAATAGCCGAATAAAACTACTTGCGCTATATTTGGCGCTAAAAAAGTGTCGATAAAAATGTCAACGTATTTTCTCTCCAACAAGTCACCATCAGCAACAGTCTTTAAACTACACCAATCTACATCATCAATTTCAACAAACATCTTCTGCACTATATGGTAATACCCTTGACTCTGAAGATGATCACCACTGAGGCTGTCAAAACAACAGTCACCGTCAGCAAGTCTTTAAAACTACACCAATCTAGATCATCAATTTCAACAAACATCTACTGTTATATGGTAATACCCTTGACTCTGAAGATGATCACCACTGAGGCTGTCAAAACATCAGTCACCGTCAGCAACAGTCTTTAAAACTACACCAATCTAGATCATCAATTTCAACAAACATCTACTGCACTATATGGTAATACCCTTGACTCTGAAGATGACCACCACTGAGGCTGTCAAAATGTCAGTCACCATCAGCAACAGTCTTTAAACTACACCAATCTACATCATCAATTTCAACAAACATCTACTGCACTATATGGTAATACCCTTGACTCTGAAGATGACCACCACTGAGGCTGTCAAAATGTCAGTCACCAAACAACAAATATTTGCTAATAATCTTGACTTTAAAGATGATCATACCTGTGTCAAAACTTCACTTCCTATCTACATGTAAATACCTCTATTATTGCCTATGTAAAGATAGAGTAGAGTTATATCTTATATTTGCTGTGCAAAC
Source organism: Chrysogorgia sp. JL179-B06 (assembly GCA_035772405.1). Lineage (NCBI taxonomy): Eukaryota > Metazoa > Cnidaria > Anthozoa > Scleralcyonacea > Chrysogorgiidae > Chrysogorgia > Chrysogorgia sp. JL179-B06. Next base: position 42,303 of record JAYKKM010000213.1, on the reverse strand, counting down.
AAAGTTTATTTATAAGTCTTTGCTAAAGGAAAAACATAGAAAATAAATAAACAAAAGATTAGCAAGGCAATCTCAAAAAGCTTGCGCCAATTACTTTGGGTTCAGGTTGTGTTAAACCCAATACTCATGAATATGTTAATATAGGTACATGTATATCAATACTGTAAACTAAAATCCTATAATCACAAAAAAAGATTTGAACCAAAATATTCGTCCATTGTTTTATAATATTTTACCTGATTGTTTTTTTTCATCAAGAACTGCTACGTTCAACAGATGACATCCTACATCTTGACTTGGCACAGCTATAAGGAAAATCACAAAAAACTTGGACTGTTAAAGCAATATTGACCATAGTTATGAAATCCTAAAGTTCACTCTATGATGGTGGACCTTTGCTCAAAACGTTACACCTCTTACACACTATGTTGGCAGTAAACCAACCTTTCAAAGTATTCAATTGTATTTCTACATTGCCAAGGTCCGAATTAGCAAATCGCAAATTGCGAAGCGATTTTAAAAATTTCTAAAAACTGCGAAGTGATTTTTCTGAGAATTGCGAAGCTGATTTTAAGTAACCAAGTTCACCAAGTGATGTAAACGTCAATTATAGGACTTAATGATGTTACACTACGTTGTAAGACGTTACACTACGTTGTAAGACACTACGCTATGTTGTAAGACGTTACACTACGTTGTAAGACGTTACGCTACGTTGTAAGACGTTACGCTACGTTGTAAGACATTACGCTACGTTGTAAGACGTTAGGCTACGTTTTAACGCGTTACGCTACGTTGTAAGACATATTGCACTACGTGGGAAGACGTTACGCTGCGTTTTAATGCATTACGCTACGTTGTAAGACGTTACGCCACATTGTAAGACGTTACGCAACGTTGTAAGACATTACACTACGATGTAAGACGTTACGCTACGTTGTAAGACATTACACTACGCTGTAAGACGTTACACTACGTTGTAAGACGTTACGCTACGTTGTACGACGTTACGCTACGTTGTAAGACGTTACGCTACGTTGTAAGACGTTACACTACGTTGTAAGATGTTACGCTACGTTGTAAGACGTTACACTACGTTGTAAGATGTTACTCTACGTTGTAAGACGTTACACTACGTTGTAAGACGTTACACTACGTTGTAAGATGTTACTCTACGTTGTAAGACGTTACACTACGTTGTCAGATGTTACTCTACGTTGTAAGACGTTACGCTACGTTGTAAGACGTTACGCTACGTTGTAAGATGTTACGCTACGTTGTAAGACGTTACACTACGTTGTAAGACACTACGCTATGTTGTAAGACGTTACACTACGTTGTAAGACGTTACGCTACGTTGTAAGACGTTACGCTACGTTGTAAGACGTTGCGCTACGTTGTAAGACATTACGCTACGTTGTAAGACATATTACACTACGTGGGAAGACGTTACGCTGCGTTTTAATGCATTACGCTACGTTGTAAGACGTTACGCTACACTGTAAGACGTTACGCAACGTTGTAAGACATTACACTACGTTGTAAGACGTTACACTACGTTGCACGACGTTACGCTACGTTTTAAGGCGTTATGCTACTTTTAATAGGTTACGCTACGTTGTAAAACGTAAGCTAAGTTGTAAGACGCTACTCAACGTTGTAAAACGCTACGCAACGTTGTACGACGCTTCGTCAAGTTGTAAGATGCTATGCAACGTTGTACGACGCTACGTAAAGTTGTAAGACGTTACGCTACGTGGAAATAGCTGTACGTTATGCTACGTTGTAAGACGTCACGCTACGTTAGAAGGCGTTACGCTACGTTGTAAGGCGTCACGCTACGTTGTAAGGCGTCACGCTACGTTGTAAGGCGTTACGCAACGTTGTAAGGCGTTACGCTACGTTGTAAGGCGTCACGCTACGTTGTAAGGCGTCACGCTACGTTGTAAGGCGTCACGCTACGTTGTAAGGCGTCACGCTACGTTGTAAGGCGTTACGCTACGTTGTAAGGCGTCACGCTACGTTGTAAGGCGTTACGCAACGTTGTATAAGACGCTACACACATTGTGACACTAAAGAAAAATGCGAAGCTGTTTTGGAGTGCTAATTCGGACCTTGATTGCCTACGCTGCTCATCACGTTTAAAAAGTAAATATTTTGGTTATTTCGCCCATAAAATCATAGACCTCTTTTATAATGGCTGCCATTTTAAATATTCTTTGATGTGCATATAATCTTGTTAGGAAGCAAAATTATTTTGAATTGCTGACACACAAACAAGGTCCTAATATCTAATTAAGACACACATAAAGAAATATTCAAATTAGTTGTCATTATGAAAGAGGTCTATTATTATTTTGAATATTTAATAATATCTAATTAAGACACACATAAAGGAATATTCAAATTGGTTGTCATTATGAAAGAGGTCTATTATTTTGAATGCTTGAACAATACCACAACTAAATGTTTCCCCATTTGTGGATTAGTTTCCTGGTATTTCTAATGTGGTTCTTATTAATAATATCTAGAGTATTGGAGTACTGGATTCATTCACTATCCTACACTGGAATATAACGTCTTGAGGTCATTGTCATCTTAATTTTGATGGTCAACCCCTAATGACGCGAAAACTCTTAAGGATTTTAATTGTTCGTCGACTATTTCTGGTGAACTGCATTCTTACTTGAAAGATTTGAGTATTCTGAAGCCTTTTCGTGGATGTATAGAAGTGGGAAAATGGTGAAAGAAAAGTTGAAGTTAAATAATTTGAATATTCAAACTCAACTCCAACGAAGCGAATTAAAATCTTTCGCTTCAAAGAACACTCACAAGAGATCATTTGAATCTCGTTAACACCGATATAAATATCAACCCTGTTACCAGTTGGAGAATGGGTCCGGTTTCGCGACCGATCAGTTTTCTCGCAACTCCAACTTAAAAACAACGAATAGAGATATATTTCAACAAAGCAATATCGCTGCCACTGCCAATGATATTACGAAAAACTCTAAGAAAAAGCAATTATATTACTGGCGTGCAACATTAACATTAGAAATCTCAGGGAGAAGACGGACGTCACGAAATGGGCGCGAGTCATTTGACATTTGTGCCATCCAGGAGACGCGCATTAAGGAGGTTCTGCACTGAAAAATGGCTATGAGATCTATTGGTCAGGCTATAAAAAATTCCCAAAAGGTGGCGCGCAAGCCGGCGTCGGTCTTGTTATACGTGTGTCACCCGACATACATGTGATAAGCGTGGAAAACATTTCGCCACGTATGATTTTGGCGGAGTTGATGATTTTTGGGCTGAGAGTGAAGACTATCAGTGCATATGCGCCAACTGAAATGGGTACGGACAACGCCAAGGACAACTTCTATAAAGATCTCCACAATTACAGCACCACCACGAAACGACAACATTTACTTCTTCTCGGGGACTTTAATGCAACCACTGACGCTATTAGACACAAAGCCACCTACATGTACTTTCATGCGTGCATGGATAACATCGTATGCAATGACAATGGTCATCGACTAGTCTGTTATTGCGCTGAAAAACGATTATATGTCCTCAACACCTACTTTGGACACAAGCCACACAACTCGTACACATGGTACTCGAACGATCAAGTCACCAGAAAGATCTATGACCTTTGCCTCACCAACGCCTTCCTTAAAAATAACGCGCTGGACTGCCGTGTCCGGTTCAGCTACGACTTCGAAAGCGACCATAAATTCGTTGTAACACGTTTTACAACACTGAAGCGTCGGGTTGAAAAGAAATCGCGAAAATTTAGGAAGAAAACTACCAAAATCGACTTCGGTGCTATTGGAAACGAACATATCGAAGCCTTCAAAGATGTGCTCGACGGCCAGATCACTTCCGCGAATGACGACTATTCGACCGAAACACTCATTGACTTTCTTGCTAAAGCCGCCGAATGTCTTACCCGTGGGATAACGATCAAGAACTACGTGAACTGATAGAAAAGCGCAAAAATACCATTTGGGACATGAAAAGCGAGAGTATAGAAAAATGACTAATGAGATAAAAAGACGGGTAAAATATCTAAGAAATGAACACTTCAAAGAAGAAGCCTCCCGGTTTTCGCCAGCAGTATCCAACCGACAAATTGAAAGAGCCTATAAAATTGCAAAAGTCGACACGACGAGCAAAAACACGCCACATAGAGTGTCCTGGACTTGCTACCCATTTCAAGAATCATTTTAATCCCGATCATTGCTCCAAATCAACCCTCGCGACCCTCCTTGATCCAAATAAGAAACCTCAGCACAATATCGAAACCAACGAAGATATACCTATAGCCAGGAAAAAATCGTCACTGCCATCAAACGGATGAAAATTAAGAAGGCGAGTTTATATCTATACCCGCTGAGGTTCTCAAGATCGCCATTGAATCCAACACCTTTGTAAATGAAGTCACCAACGTTTTTCAACGACTCTGGACAAATAAATTAATGCTATTTTCAAGAACAAGGGTAGTAAAAAAGATGCCACAAAATACAGAGGCATTACACTTTCAACAATTTTGGTTAAAATCCTGGTCAATGTGATGCTGGAACGCATCACGCCGGTATACGAGGAAGTGCTCAATGAGGGTCAAATGGGCTTTAGACCAGGCCGTGGTACAATAGTCGGGATTTATTGTTTGAAAAGGGTACATCAGTGGGCAAGAAAACAGCAGATGGAAATTTTTGTCGGGATGGTCGATCTGTCAGTGGCTTTTGATCACATACACAAGAAATGGTTATTTATGGCGGTAAGGATGGTATTTGGTGAAGGATCAGTTATTGTGGATATTTTGGAAGATATGTATAGTAAGACGGAGTGTAGAATGAAGGGCGACACGGTATATTTTGAGACAACGTCAGGAGTGCGTCAAGGTGGCTCCGAAAGCCCCTATTTATATAATATTTATGCGGACCACTGTATGGAAGTTTTTGCCAGACGATGCAAAGAGGAGGGTATCCCGCCACTGGAAATCCCGTTTAAAATCCCCGTCCAATGCGTCATATCAAATGAAATCGTGACCGGTATATTAATATTACGTTGGCTTGGATATGCCGACGATTTGGTCATTTTTGCGTTGAGTGATACTCATCTCGATAAAATGCTCAACATCCTAAACGGGTATTCATCAACTATGGCCTCACTATCAACACTGAGAAAACTGAGACTCTCATTCTCAACTGGAAGCTCGGAAAATCTACCATAAATGACGTCTACCCAATCACCATAGCCTCTCGGCTCGAAGACATCAAAAATAGAAAAGAGTTTATTAAGTACCTTGGCGCCCTGATCGAATATAACAACAGCTCCACTGGAGACTTCGAGATCAGTGCCAGAATCAACCTCGTACCCCCTCGCCGGACTACTTCGCTCCGGCGAGGTGGGCAAGACCCTGGGTATGAGGTTGTGCCAGAATCACTAACGCCACCTGCAAGTTCTTTGAACTTGCTGACTTTTTCAAAAATCGAAAAATTGCCCTGAAGACCTGTATCCGTTTCTTGGAAAGTCTAGTCAGATCAAGATTTACGTATAGCTGCCAATGTTGGGTGTTGACCAAACGCCAGCTCGAAAAGATCGAAAGTGCCTACATTCAACTCCAGAGACACATGATAAAAGGTGGTCACCAGAGGCAGACATTCGCTAAATTCCGCCTAAAAAATGAAGAAGTCACGAAGATCTGTGGAGCTGAGCCGCTAACAGATTTCATACAGTGGCAACAGTCCAACTGGATTGGTCACTGTGTGAGAGCTGACGAAAACTGTTATATTAAACAGCTCACTTTTGCCGACTATTACAAGGGTGAATCTAAAAAGTCTGGCAAAATGAACACCACTTGTACGCAGGTCATGAAACAAGCCAAGCAAGATAGTAATAGGATAGAAACAGAGGAATTGGTGCTGATGATGCAACATTGAAACTAGCGCTTAAGGGCTCTAACCACAATGTGGAATAATATTGATTGATTGATTGAACACCTTTAAAACTGTATGTGAAAGAGTCAGTTACCACAACCAGTTATCACAACCATCGCGACCACAGTACATGGTACATGTACTGTACATGCATATATGCAAATCTAGATGATCAACTTGTATAAATATCTATTAATTTAAATACAAATCAAATACTCTGAAAGATTGGTGTGCTGCTGAAATAGTGTGTAGGAGGTCTAATGTTTCAAACAAAGAACCTTCGCTCAAAATGTTAGACGACCTCCTCTTACACACTATTTTGGCAGTACACCAACCTTTCAGAGTATTCAATTTCTATTTCTACACCACCAACGCAGCACAACATGTTTATATTAATTTAAATACTCTTGACTCTGAAGATTATCAATACTGAGGCCGTCAAAACATCAGTCACCACCAACAACAGTCTTTATTAAAATTAAACCAATCTAGATCATCATGCAACTTCAACAAACATCTACTGTACTATATGGTAATACCCTTGACTATGAAGATGACCACCACTGAGGCTGTTAAAATGTCAGTCACCACAACCAACAGTCTTTGTTAAAACTAAACCAATCTAGAACATCAACTTCAACAAACATCTACTGTAATACATGTATATGGTAATACCCTTATTGATTATGAAGATGACCACCACTGAGGCTGTCAAAATGTCATGAGTCACCACAACCAACAGTCTTTCTTAAAACTAAACCAATCTAGAACATCAACTTCAACAAACATCTACTGTAATATATGGTAATACCCTTATTGATTATGAAGATGACCACCACTGAGGCTGTCAAAATGTCATGAGTCACCACAACCAACAGTCTTTCTTAAAACTAAACCAATCTAGAACATCAACTTCAACAAACATCTACTGTAATATATGGTAATACCCTTGACTATGAAGATGACCACCACTGAGGCTGTCAAAATGTCAGTCAACCACCAACATCATCAATTTCAACAAACATCTACTGCACTATAAGGTAATATCCTTTTCTCTGAAGATTACCAGGCTGTCAAAACATCAGTCAGTGTCAGCAACAGTCTTTCTTAAAACTACACCAACCTAGACGATCAACTTCAACAAACATCTACTACAATCTAACATAGTTTGACAGCTACTCTGGCTTTAAAACGTTTTTTGAACATATAACTTTAAACGTTACTGTCCATGACCCTGCAACGTTTCGACATTCCAATCTAGCATCAGAAGGTGGTTGTACACCAATTGTCTTTTTTTAAATGTAATTCATATTTCTTAGCAATTGTGCTGACAGAGGTGTTAAACACAAACAATATTGCTTTCTTTCAACTTATTTTGTACACAACTTGTCTTTGCTCCCTTGTTCCAAAGGGTATATTTTTCATACTTCAACCTGGAGTGTTATGGGCAACTTCATTCAAATTTTGTACAATGTTACAGAAGACTGGCTTACTCTAGTGAAATATTTATTTAAGGGAAGGTACTCACTCATTCAAGGAAATACAGTATATTGAGTTTTGAACTGAACTAGCTTGTATTCACTACTTCAATTATGGTTACATCATATGATAGATACTTATTTTTGCAAATTGTTTTAGTTATGTCACAATGATAAATAACTGTAGAAGCTATTATTTGATAATTTGAGATGAGAAATATGTTGTTTTGGGAGTTTCAGAGTGAAATCAGAACTATCAAATTCTTGTGGCACAAAGGGTGCTGTTATTTAAAAAGTATCTTGTAGCAAATACAGTTTTAAAGGTGTTGCTTTTTTATTAAATTCTTATCATTGTGTATGGTAAAGTTGGGTGGTTAATACCAGTATTTTTAGTTATTCACGATATTCAGTTGATACCGGTGTCACAGGAAATTTCCCCCCCTAGTAAATTTGGTCCCCCTCAAGAACACGCTACGCTTTATCTCAGAGGTTTACATGATGTGTGTAGATCATATCCGCAGTGAAATACATTTTCCGCCACGTGAAATGTATTTTCCGCAGTGGAATGCATTATGTTCTCTGCGGTAAAATATGTTTTCAGCGGTGAACATTATTTTCGATGGTGAAATACGTTCTCTGCGGAACAGGAATGTATCGCATGTCCAGCAATCGGCCAACGTACATGCGGAGGTACCGCGACAAAAACCATTAATTTTTTTGTTTTGTTTTGCCAAAAATTTCCATTCGGTTCTGCTTCTGCCTTCTGGATATCAGTAATATTTTTGACTACTCGAGTATCGCGCTTTTCACCTTTTCGAGTTTCGTTTCTCAGAATTCTTTCGCAAATCTTCTAACTATTGAAGATTGTGCTTTAAACATGATGGGGAGGCCTGGCCTGTGACATTTCCTAGGAAATATGGCCTGGGGGGGGGGGGCATTTTTGGGTGGGCAAATTTCCTGGGACACCTGTATGGCGGTATTGGTTCTGACGCTAACACCGCTATACCGTTGTTACGGCATACCGTAAGATAAACCGGTATCATGACTATCATCAGTTTATCTTTTTATTTAAACTGCAAGAAAAGTTCACAAATGAGAAACAAACACAATGTATGTGTGCGCGAAATAATATATAGATTAGATATTAACTTTTAAACGATCGCTAAGATGGATAATGTTCTGTGATTCTGTCACAGCGATCGCGACAATTGTGGTTTCCGTTTGATCACTGAGTTCGTCGAGTTTATTTTTGACTTTTGAGCAATCAATAATCATTACTCATCGTAGCGATCATATATATGAAAACCAGGCTTTTGAATATGGAGTTGAAATATGTATTAAAAGTAAAACACTGATTTCTCCATCTAATTTTAGATCATCTAATGAAACAAACTCCTGATAACTCGAACTTTTTTCCATATTTCCTTGAATGTTTGGGTTATTTGGGCGTCAACTGTACTTACTGTAGATCACACTTTCGCTAAAAAATTGTAACGGTATTACGGTATACCACTGTATTTTTCGAATATTGAATACCGGTATTGAAAATTCCCATACCGCCCAACTCTAGTGCATGCCTATAATTTGAGAGACATAACTAAAAAGTAAGCATCTATTGTATGATGGTGACCTTAATATAATAATAGATGTATATACCTGCACTTGTACCTTTGTTTTTCTGAAACTCTTTAACAACCTCTGTTAAATAAGAATATTCAAAATGAATACCATATTATTCAATATTTTTGCATATTTTTAAAATTAAAATACTTGGCGAGTAAGTCTAAGCAAGTAAGTCTGCCATGACAAACGAAGTTAAAACATATATTTAAATAAAAAACAACATGCAATTCAAACGTTTTTTGGTCTCTACATGATTGAATGTATTACAGACGGTTGATCACTGATCTATTTAGGCTCAGCATTTTCAAATGTGAACTGGTACAGTTAAATTGGCTTGTGCTGTAAATAAGGTAAGCTCCTCTTAAAATAAAATGTTCTTTCTCCCCTCCGGTAGATAAATGTGTGCACAATACAGGGCAGATTAACCTATGGGCAGGCCTGACGAGAGGGGGGGGTCAGCCCTTGACCAGGGGCATATGGCAAAAGGGGGCCCATTTTTAACAAAACAAAAGAGTATATATTATACATTATCTTAACTGTGGAACGATAGATTCGGTTCTGTAATAATTAACAACTGAACATTTAGCATTAATCATTGCATTTCATTGATTCTCTGATGGCCTTATAACTGTCATGGCAGTCATGGGGGCCCTTTATCACTGCAATCAGTGCCATGGCAGGGGGAGGGCTCCACAAATATGTTTTGACCAGCGGCCCAAAATTTCTCTCGGCTGTCTGGGGCACATGCCCTGAGGGCCCCAAGCTTCTGAGAGCCCAGCTCAAATTTGAAATGCAGGAAAAAACAGACCACAAAAGAAAAAAATCATATAAAACATTAAAATTATCTTGAAATATTTTACAGAATCATTATATACTGTAGATCAGTACCAGTAACACATGCCTATTGTCTAATGCATTGTCTTATTTTGTTTTTTAAATTATTTTGTTAAAATAAACCCCAGACTCAGCAGTCAATATTTATATTAGTAACTGATGAGCGATAACTGTTCCCATGCACTGCAGCCCCAGAGACTGGGGTACTACAACCTGCTAACTTTCAGATGTTTGGGGCCCCACAATCTAAATTTGCCCCAGGGGTCACAATATACAGGTCACCCCAGGGGGCACAATATACTGTATTCGAAAATACAGAGAAGAGTGTTTATGTGAACATCAAAACTTTAACAATACAAGACTATTACCTGGAGGTGGGATGACTAATGTGCTGTCCACTTTAACAGGAGGAATTTGGCCCGTGTTTTTACAACGAGGTAGCTTTCTGTTGCTGTCAGGTGCTTTCAAAAGTTGCTCAAAGTCCATCCTGTAATGACACTTATTACATTCAGGGCATTTATTATAAATTCCATAGCGGAGTTCAGGCCACAATTCTTGCACCATATCTGCAAAAATCTGGTGAAGACTGAGAACAACCTTCCATAAGGTGTTTATTTGGCCACTTGTCCTTGCAGTTAATTCAATCTTGTATTTTGATTTGGTGATGAGGAATTTTACTTCATCTTGCCCTTCTGAATTAATTCCAAAGAATCCTTCTTTCCAGTGAATTCTGTAGTCTGAACAATGGTGGGAACGGACCATTTGCCGCTCAAAGAGACCAACAGGAGGAGTACTGAGAAATTTGTATTCACAACTTCTTTCAATCTCATCTTTTGTCGCAGTTGTTGGCCATAAATGTTTAATATGAGCAGGAGGAATTGGAGACATAAGTGCTGGGATTAGTATGTAGTTCTTGTCATTTACTTTTCCTTCAAAAGTAGCTTCTTTCTCTGTGACTTTATAACCAACATCAAAATGAAAAAGTAATGCAACAAGCTTCTTAACGTCGTTAACATCAGGAACGGTATCGAACCAAATGCATCGCAAAAGAGACTCTGAAAGCAGACCTTTCTCAATCAAATCACGCTTTTCATCATTAAAATCTGTATCCACCATGTCACAACATTTGAATTCTTCTCTGAACCGCAGGTGAGATTCCAAATCGTGGTGGACAACCTCTTTAACCAACATGATAAGCCTCTGGGGATCCAGAAAGATAAAATCTCTGAGATGTTCCACATCTTTAAAATGTAAAATCTTACCTAGTTTAACCAGGTAAAGAAGGACATCATCCAAAGTCTCTTTTTTCTCCACAACCTCATTGAACTTTTCAAGATTTTGACATAACCACTTTACAAGTTCATCATATGTTAGGTAATTGGTCAAGTTAATTTTCTTTCTCAAGGTAGGTAATAACTTTTCAATTTCAACCCATAAAAGTGGAAGAGTGGATTTCAGATGTGGGAACAAATCTGTGTTATTTCCAGTTCGGACAAGTTCCTGGCTTAAGTTGTTGACCTTCAGTGATGCTATTTCTAACCATTCTCCTGCAGATGTTACAACTATACGAGTCTCTCCATTAGCAGATACTTCTTGCTCATCTGAAGTGAAAACAATTTCTTTAGGGAGAACTGGCCTTTCTGCTGTTAGTGAGTTAAGCCTTTCCTTTCTACAGGTGTTAGAGTTGTCGTTTTCATCCAATTTCTTTAAATCCGATTTTATGGAATCCATATCCAGTTGTTCCTGTTTGTTAATCTTTTCTAACATGTGTTTACACCTGTAGTTTACGACGCTACCGTCTTCCACAAGGTCAGATTTTGTTGCGGCAACCATTATAACAGGCCTTCGAACAATGCTCTTTAACTCGTCAATCCACTTACCAGCATTTTCATCATACGATTCATCAGTTGTTTCATATTTTGACACGTCCACAGCCAAAAGAAACAAAGAGTGTTTTTCAAAAAAGTAATGACTTACACTCTGGTATTCCATGTGACCGCCAAAATCCCAGATTTCTAATTCGAGATCTTCATTCTCAGGATCTGGATACCACTTTCTAATCTCAATACCTTCAGTTCTCTCATCTTCGTACGTCAATCTCGACTCTCCCATCAATAAACCGTTAACAAGACTCGTTTTTCCAGCACCAGAATTCCCGATCACCAGAACTCTAAGCCGTTTAGAGTGAGCTTCACCAAACTTAGCGATGCTTTTAAAATAATTTAAAATACTTCTACCATCGTTACAGATAACTTGTGGTGGCTTCTCCAGGTCATTACCTTCGAGGTTGAAATTCGCGCCCCTTTCTATTAAGTTGGCAACACATTCGGGAAATTCTTTTAGGTTATTGTAACTCATATAACAATTTCTGAGACCAATGTAATTCTGGAGACCCGCTGGAACTTTCTTCAGGCCACAGCCACTCATATACAGATGTTTTAAGTTCGTTGATGAAGGAATTGAAAATGACTGCTGACCAAGTTCACTATTGCCCTGAAGGTTCAGAACTTCTAAATTAACACAATGCTCAAGACCCCCTGGAAGTTTCTTCAGGCCACAGTCACTCATATTCAGCTGTTTTAAGTTCGTTGATGAAGGAATTGAAAATGACTGCTGACCAAGTTCTCTATTGCGCTGAAGGTTCAGTACTTCTAAATTAACACAATGTTCAAGACCCCCTGGAAGTTTCTTCAGGCCACAGTCTCTCATATTCAGATGTTTTAAGTTCCTTGATGAAGGAATTGAAAATGACTGCTGACCAAGTTCAATGTTCCAGACAAGATGTAAAGTTTCCAAATTGGTGAGTTTTTCCAGACCTACTGGATACTTGTTCAGGAAACAATAGAAAATGACAAGTCGCTTAAGTTTCACAAGTTTGTCAAGTGATAATAATTGATTCTGAAAATTATTGTAATATAATTCAAGTACCTCCAGCTCTTCCATCGCTGTTATGGCCAAAGGTAAGACATTTAGTCTGCAATTGTATAAAATGACTTTTCGCAGTTTTAATTTGTCGCTCAGTTCGAAATCGTCACCTATCGGATCATCAAAGATAAATAATTCTTGAAGATTGTTTAGTTGATCCATTCCGGTTGGTAAAATCTTCTTTCCCTTAGCACATAACAAGAATCTTTGAAGGTTAGTCATACCTTCGAGAGATATTGTGTTGCATTGTGATGTAGTATCAAGGTCGGTTATGGAGTCGAAGGACGTTTTTAGAGTAATGTTCTGAAAAGTTACTTCTGGAAATATTTCCTCATTTTTAAGTGAAAGCATATCATAATAAAGAAAACGATCAACATTTACAGATAACCTGTCATCACTCGCAATTACTAATTCTTCCACATCAGATACCGTGGTTCTGTCAAGTCCATCTAGACTACCACACTCGTAATTTCTCAAAACTAGACGCCGCAATTTCCGTTTGCATGCAGCAATTACTCCAACCACATTTACAGTATTGCATCGCACGTCTAGGCCAATGAGACCAAGTTCATCAGTCTTGATTTCGCAGGATTTGTTATTATTATCAACGAAAACGTTAATTGATAGTTGAGGACCCAAATTATCGACGATAGATTGCAGAAATTCGGGAACATCTTCATGATAAAGTAGGATTGTTTTGATTTGCGGATGATTTAAAAGTTCTGGAGGAATGGATGTTTTCAGAAAACCAGCATCTCTTAAATCAATCTCATCGTCACTGGCACGACATTCGACTCCATTAATAGTAAAAGTACTGCTAGTCATGTCACAACGTTGTTGCTTCTTTTCATGTAATGGTCGTTGTCAGAATATTGGAGTGGGACACCAAGGAGTGATTTAACCTGTGAATTAAAACCATGTATGTAAATGTACATGTTTGTCAAAGTTGTAAACTCAGAAAATTTAGGATAGAACTCAGTGTTCAGAAAGTTACGAGTTCAATTCCCATTATGCATGGTTCAATTCTGGCTGTTACCATCTACCCAGACTAAGGAAAAGTTAGCCAGCAGTGCCCTGGGGTGTGTAGAATGTTGTTCATCATAATTATTGGGGAAAAGATGGCATTGAAAAATACCTACAAATTTGAAATTTAAGGGCTGAATTTTAAATTGCAGTTGTGAACGCAGTGAGAATTTCTTTATAGTTGTAATTGTCATTGTTGTCCCAGGGCTAAATACAGCCGGGGGTTATGGTTACAATGAAGTAGAAGACGGAGGTTAGGGTTAGGAAGACACATACTTATGCCAGGGGTTAGGGTTTAAGGAAAACAGTTGAGGGTTAGTGTTGGGGTACTAGAATACTACAATTTATAACTATTGTAATTCAGGGCCATTGCACAATTGCTTCGCGTGGCGGCGAAGGCTCTCGGAACGAGATTAATCAGTCAACAAATCGGGTGATATGACTTCACTGATTGAAGCACCTTGTGGTTTGTGATGTAAATATTTATAAGCACACTGTGTTAATTATGGTGAAAATCAAAAACTCCTGCAGAATCTCCTGTAGAAGTTAATATTATTCTATTTAGGGGTGCTGCTTCGGATTTAGTATCCGGCCGGATAGTGGATAATCTCACTATCTGGTATCTGGCTGGATATTTTCTACTATCCGGCCGGATACCAGATAATTTGTTTTTTGACAGTTTTCCAAGGTTGTGTTAATTCAAATATAATACAACAAAACAGCAATATAATTGAGCTTGTTTACTGTTCCATGCAGTGTTGTTGGTTATGGTTAACTACCTGTATCTTCTTAGGGGGTGATTACATGGGCCGGGCTGGCCCGGTTTGCTGGGATCACGGTTGTCGCAACCGGGCCAGCCCGGTTAACTGGGATGAAATTGCTCATGTAATCGTTTCATCTCGGTAAAGCGGGCTAAAAACTGTTTGATGTATGCCGATACTTGTTTGTTTATTTGACGATGTCATCAAATAAGACTAAAAGGAACTTATTAGATCAAAACATTGTTTTTGTGTTTCGTGGTTTTTATCACACAACAACAGTGCAAAATTGCGGAAAAGGTAATGTAACAGTGTGCAAATGAAGCGATATTTGTCAATTTATTATCTGATAATTTTAGTTAACACTTAACGTGTTTCCATAATGCCGCTTCAGTTTGTTTACATTTATAAGATCTCAGAATCATTTTTCTGAGAATATGAGCTTGATGATTGTCCATGTATCGTCTGTCTACTCCGAGCTCTCCCACATTCACTACAACATTGTGTATATTAACACATCCAAGTATTACTGATATATAGTGACTGCCACATAGGCAGTACATTAATATCAATTGAACCAGTACATCACCTTCGCTCTCCATCTGACCGGAGCATCTCACCGGCAATAAGAAGGTTACAGGTTCGATTCTAGTATGGGAATCAGAATAATTTTTCTGAAGATATGAGCTTGCATGATTGGACCATATCGTTATAAGACCTATTACGGTAATTTATTTCATACGAAGCTTAATAAATTATAATTTCTTATATATATATTTTAATCTTTTACATGCATGTTTTAACTCTTTCCCTACGGCTGAAAAACATCAAAAATTGAACGACCACGTTGTTTTATTGATATCTCTTGAAATAACCATAACTGTGGCGAAAGCTATACATTTTGTGGAAGCCCAATAAACCGGCTTTTACTTGTGCTTTTAAATTTCCCGAACAAAACACATTATGTTAATATAAATTAGCATTAATTATCATAAATCAGGTTGAAAAATTTACATTTTGATAGAAAAGGCCATCTTGCACGCCCGCGTAGCATCTTGAAAACTCAAAATGCCACCAATCGCAGAGTTGTTTATGAAATCAAATCAAACTTGGCGTGTGCGTGGATTTCATGTTCCTGGCGCTTGTCGAATTTCAATTTTTAATCTTGCGTTACCGTGTGCCGGGTTTTTCGATTGACGACTTTGCGGGTCTTCAACGACCCGTTTTAACTGCGCCGGTCGGGAAAGAGTTAATATACAATGACCGATATTTTTTCGCATCGATCAATTTTATATTTTCGCCTGAATTTTTCATCATCGTTGTAAGTCGGCTAAACAACACACATATCAAATTTTAAGCCAATTTGGTGAATTATTTCCTACATTTCTAAACACGGTGAATTTTGACCTTTTTGACCCACATGCATAGAACGTATTGTCTTTGTGGTGTATAGATAGCTTGCGTATATATTTAAAAGTATGAGCTCCCGTGCAGGTGGACCGGTGCGGGTGGGATCTCTGCAGAGACTCTGCTTCGGGTAACCCTTACATAATTCCTCTCATTGAGGGGGGTAGGGGGAGCAGAGAAGGGGGTTCCTTTTCTCACTGACCATTTTTTTGCTTTGTTAAACTGTATTTACATTGATTATTTTCAATTCAACAGATAATAAACTGCTTTTCCTTTCACGCTTTTTCTTCGATTATTTTCAATTTACCTATTATTGCTTGTTAACTCTTTCCCTACGGCTGAAAAACATCAAAAATTGAACGACCACGTTGTTTTATTGATATCTCTTGAAATAACCATAACTGTTGCGAAAGCTATACATTTTCTGGAAGCCCAATAAACCGGCTTTTACTTGTGCTTTCAAATTTCCCGAACAAAACAGATTATGTTAATATAAATTAGCATTAATTATCATAAATCAGGTTGAAAATTTTACATTTTGATAGAAAAGGCCATCTTGCACGCCCGCGTAGCATCTTGAAAACTCAAAATGCCACCAATCGCAGAGTTGTTTATGAAATCAAATCAAACTTGGCGTGCGCGTGGATTTCATGTTCCTGGCGCTTGTCGAATTTCAATTTTTAATCTTGCGTTACCGTGTGCCGGGTTTTTCGATTGACGTCTTTGCGGGTCTTCAACGACCCGTTTTAACTGCGCCGGTCGGGAAAGAGTTAAGAGACCATTAGACCAAGTGCAATTAATCATTTCATTTTAATAGTTTAATACTATTTATACTTTCAAACTACATGTACCAGTACCAGTACACTGTACAGTACTATTTGAGGCTGCAGTTATAACATTGTTATTGGTATTGGATTAGTAATTTTCAATGCAGGTACTCTACGTTGTAAGATGTTACTCTACGTTGTAACTTGTAAGATGTTACTCTACGTTGTAAGATGTCACTCTACGTTGTAAGATGTTACTCTACGTTGTAAGATGTTACTCTACGTTGTAAGATGTTACTCTACGTTGTAACTTGTAAGATGTTACTCTACGTTGTAAGATGTCACTCTACGTTGTAAGATGTTACTCTACGTTGTAAGATGTTACTCTACGTTGTAAGATGTTACTCTACGTTGTAAGACGTTACGCTACGTTGTAAGATGTTACGCTGCGTTGTAAGACGTTAAGCTACGTTGTAAGACGTTACTCTACGTTGTAAGACGTTACTCTACGTTGTAAAATGTTACTCTACTTTGTAAGATGTTACTCTACGTTGTAAGATGTTACTCTACTTTGTAAGATGTTACTCTACACATGTACTTTGTAAGATGTTACTCTACGTTGTAAGATGTTACTCTACTTTGTAAGATGTTACTCTACTTTGTAAGATGTTACTCTACTTTGTAAGACGTTACTCTACGTTGTAAGATGTTACTCTACGTTGTAAGATGTTACTTACGTTGTAAGATGTTACTCTACGCTGTAAGATGTTACTCTACGTTGTAAGACGTTAAGCTACGTTGTAAGACGTTACTCTACGTTGTAAGACGTTACTCTACGTTGTAAGATGTTACTCTACGTTGTAAGATGTTACTCTACGTTGTAAGATGTTACTCTACGTTGTAAGATGTTACTCTACGTTGTAAGATGTTACTCTACGTTGTAAGATGTTACTCTACGTTGTAAGATGTTACTCTACGTTGTAAGATGTTACTCTACGTTGTAAGATGTTACTCTACGTTGTAAGATGTTACTCTACGTTGTAAGATGTTACTCTACGTTGTGAAGACGTTACTCTACGTTGTAAGATGTTACTCTACGTTGTAAGATGTTACTCTACGTTGTAAGATGTTACTCTACGTTGTAAGATGTTACTCTACGTTGTAAGATGTTACTCTACGTTGTAAGATGTTACTCTACGTTGTAAGATGTTACTCTACGTTGTAAGATGTTACTCTACGTTGTAAGATGTTACTCTACGTTGTAAGATGTTACTCTACGTTGTGAAGACGTTACTCTACGTTGTAAGATGTTACTCTACGTTGTAAGATGTTACTCTACGTTGTAAGATGTTACTCTACGTTGTAAGATGTTACTCTACGTTGTAAGATGTTACGCTACGTTGTAAGATGTTACGCTACGTTGTAAGATGTTACTCTACGTTGTAAGATGTTACTCTACGTTGTAAGATGTTACGCTACGTTGTAAGATGTTACGCTACGTTGTAAGATGTTACGCTACGTTGTAAGACGTTACGCTACGTTGTAAGATGTTACTCTACGTTGTAAGATGTTACTCTACGTTGTAAGACGTTACGCTACGTTGTAAGACGTTACGCTACGTTGTAAGATGTTACTCTACGTTGTAAGATGTTACTCTACGTTGTAAGATGTTACGCTACGTTGTAAGATGTTACTCTACGTTGTAAGATGTTACTCTACGTTGTGAAGACGTTACTCGACGTTGTAAGATGTTACTCTACGTTGTAAGATGTTACTCTACGTTGATAGATGTTACTCTACGTTGTAAGATGTTACTCTACGTTGTAAGATGTTACTCTACGTTGTAAGACGTTACTCTACGTTGTAAGATGTTACTCTACGTTGTAAGATGTTACTCTACGTTGTAAGATGTTACTCTACGTTGTAAGATGTTACTCTACGTTGTAAGATGTTACTCTACGTTGTAAGATGTTATTCTACGTTGTAAGATGTTACTCTACGTTGTAAGATGTTACTCTACGTTGTAAGATGTTACTCTACGTTGTAAGATGTTACGCTACGTTGTAAGATGTTACGCTACGTTGTAAGACGTTACGCTACGTTGTAAGATGTTACTCTACGTTGTAAGATGTTACTCTACGTTGTAAGATGTTACTCTACGTTGTAAGATGTTACTCTACGTTGTAAGATGTTACGCTACGTTGTAAGATGTTACGCTACGTTGTAAGATGTTACGCTACGTTGTAAGATGTTACGCTACGTTGTAAGACGTTACGCTACGTTGTAAGATGTTACTCTACGTTGTAAGATGTTACTCTACGTTGTAAGACGTTACGCTACGTTGTAAGACGTTACGCTACGTTGTAAGATGTTACTCTACGTTGTAAGATGTTACTCTACGTTGTAAGATGTTACGCATGTTACTCTACGTTGTAAGATGTTACTCTACGTTGTAAGATGTTACTCTACGTTGTAAGACGTTACTCTACGTTATAAGATGTTACTCTACGTTGTAAGACGTTACGCTACGTTGTAAGATGTTACGCTACGTTGTAAGATGTTACTCTACGTTGTAAGACGTTACGCTACGTTGTAAGATGTTACTCTACGTTGTAAGATGTTACGCTACGTTGTAAGATGTTACTCTACGTTGTAAGACGTTACGCTACGTTGTAAGATGTTACTCTACGTTGTAAGACGTTACTCTACGTTGTAAGATGTTACTCTACGTTGTAAGATGTTACACTACATTCTAAGATGTTACGCTACGTTGTAAGATGTTACGCTACGTTGTAAGACGTTACGCTACGTTGTAAGATGTTACGCTACGTTGTAAGATGTTACTCTACGTTGTAAGATGTTACGCTACGTTGTAAGACGTTACGCTACGTTGTAAGATGTTACGCTACGTTGTAAGATGTTACTCTATGTTGTAAGATGTTACTCTACGTTGTAAGACGTTACTCTACGTTGTAAGATATTACTCTACGTTGTAAGACGTTACTCTACGTTGTAAGATGTTACGCTACGTTGTAAGATGTTACTCTATGTTGTAAGATGTTACTCTACGTTGTAAGACGTTACTCTACGTTGTAAGACGTTACGCTACGTTGTAAGATGTTACTCTACGTTGTAAGATGTTACGCTACGTTGTAAGATGTTACTCTACGGTTGTAAGACGTTACGCTACGTTGTAAGATGTTACGCTACGTTGTAAGATGTTACGCTACGTTGTAAGATGTTACTCTACGTTGTAAGATGTTACGCTACGTTGTAAGACGTTACTCTACGTTGTAAGTCGTTACTCTACGTTGTAAGACGTTACGCTACGTTGTAAGACGTTACGCTACGTTTTAACTCGTTATACGCTAGTTTGTTAAACGTTACGCTAAGTTGTACGACGCTACGTAAAGTTGTAGACGCTAGAAGGCGTTAAGCTACGTTGTAAGACGTTATGCTACGCTGTAAGGCGCTACGCAACGTTGTAAGACGCTACGCAACGTTGGGAGATGTTTAAAATACTACATTGATTGTGACACTAAAGAAAAATGCGAACCTGTTTTGGAACGCTAATTCGGACCCTGATAGATTTCCCTAGCAGTATTAATCAGCTATTTTATGTTTAGTTGTTGTTTTTCTCAGACAAGTTGTTCATCTTCAAGTGTCACTCCTCATCTAGTAAAAACAGAGATTTACGCGCGCGATTTTTCGCACTTTTGACAGCTGCGGGGCGCGTGCCTGCGCGCTCGCGTCCCATGGCCAGGCCTGCAATGCATCGAATCAAATTTCGAACAATGCAGGTTATAGCCCAGAAACTATAGTCAAAATATGGCAATTCAACTATTCTACCTGAAAAGAAGTACTGAGACTTTACGAAAATATCCGGCAGGATATTTTTCAATTATCTGGCCGGATTGTAAAAACCACTATATGGTGCACCACTAATTGTATTAAACATCATATTTGGTCTTGCAATAAGCTTAGATGGTGACTGGGCTAGATGCCATGTCAGTCACACAGACAAATAGGCTGACGTTTTATATAAATATCTTGAATTCAAAACATAGTCCTAATCCCAAACCTAATACTTTTTAGTGGTTCTGATATGGACTTCTTTGTGTACCAGCACAGAGTAGGGTAGTATTTCTTTATTCTTGGGTTAAGTTTAGAGTTTTTTTTATGGTTGGAGTTTTTGTTCTTCTAAAGCATCTAAATCTCGAGAAAACAACGACTTCAATTAATAAATTATTTTATAAAGGAATACCTATATATAACTCGGATACTCGACATTCAGCTTTGCCTGGCTAGATTTGTCGCATGACTCATCATTTCTGATTTTTTTTTGTAGACTACAAAATTTCTCCTTCTCTGTTGGTGACTGCATGAGAATCATTTGGGATGAGAAATGAAGAAGGAGACCGTGATGTTCACCACCTCTTGTTTTACTGAAAACATAACCTCCTGGCAGAGGTAACTAATACATTTATAACTAATACATATCTAACTAGAAATACGAATGCACAATAATACGTGAAAGCTTCGATGGCATATCGTTTTCGTATTATACATTATACAGTACCCAATTCTTGGTCGCCTTTTCTACCAACCCCCCCCCCCCCCCCCCCCCCCCCCCCCCCCCTCCATCCGTGGTCCTCAGACCTCAATTCTGAAAACAGATTTGGAATTACCAAGTCGAAATATATAACATATTGTGTCTATTATATTATGAGAACATGCATATCCTTCGTAAAAGCCTGTTATGTGCTTCGTCATGTATTATTTTGAACGTTATCTCGGTCAATATTTAACCATTTTCAATTCTGAAAATTAAACAGATATGGAATTACCTAGTCAAAGTACATAATATATGTGCTTATTATGTTATGCAAACGTTGTACTTAAAAATTAATCGGCCATGTTTGTGCCGTTTTTCTCCCGAACGAATATTGGCTGATTAAAACGGATCACGCAAAAGGCGTACTCGGAACTTACCGGTTGGTCTCAGCCAATCATGCGTACGAGATTTGGTCCTACCATGTACAGCTATATATATTATATATATATCAATTTTCCTTATAAATCCTTAGAATATGTAGTTTAATCTAGTGAAATGCCAAATATTACTTGCAATATACCCAGAATCTTATACCTTCCCATATATACAGAATTTGTGACCATTGGCTCTTGGCAACGGCCTCCGTAGCTCAGTGATCAGAGCACTGCACTAGCATCACAGGGTCACGGGTTCAATTCCAACCGGAAGGCCTTGAAGTTGTATTTTTCGCAACTGGTAAAGGAAATTATTGTTAGTACAACTATTGACTATAACAAAATTTTATGAACACTTTCAAAAGAACTCAGTGAAATATTAATATTTCCCTTTATGACCTGATCCATAACATTTGCAGTTAAACTATTCCAGGACAAAGTTCCTCATTATGAAAAGCTATATTTAAGGACATTTGTGCTGGTCTTAGATAAGTAAAGATTTCGATTATTGCTTAAACCATGCGATCATGAGTTTTATTAGTTTGGCAGAATTGTTCTTTATTGCTGCAACTGATTCTTCTTTCAAGCTGCTGTTTCTGTCGTCGTTGCCGCGTACACTTTCTTCAAAACCCTTGTTGGATGTCAAACGCTGACGGATTTTTTGGTTAAGTTGACTCGCGATCTTCCGACCCTTTACATTCGATCACTTCGCCCACGTGTTTACGATTTTGTGTTAGACGTGTCGGATTTGAAATGTTTTATAGATCCACCCACGTATTGTATTGTATATGGGCGCAAGTTTAGGTTGCTTCCGTCTCGCAATTTCATTACGACCGAATTTCTTTCTGTCCAGTAGAATACGAGTTGATCGCATCTAGTCCTCAAGAGTAATCCGTCAATGTATGTTCGTATTTGGGATTCAACAAGCTCCTTAAATTAGGAAATCTTCACTAAATATGGAAACTCGGAGTCAATTATATGATACGACCTATTGAGAGCCGTGCGATCGCGAGTTTTCGTAGCTTAGCAGAATTGTACTTTTTTGCTGCATCTTATCTTCTTTCTAGCTAATGTCTCAGTTGCCGTTGCCACACACTTTCTTCTAAATCGTTGTCAAATCTCAAGCGCTGAATTTCTTCATTAAGTTGATTCACCTAATTAACATCATCTTTCGCGTCTTTTTTCGATCTCTTCGCCCCATGCTGAGACGTCGTCTTCAGCGTCTCATGCAGTCGATCGCTTGTTTCACGTCCTTGATCGTCATCATTATTTTCGAACTCGAAGTCTTCCGTCGACTTCATCTTCGTTTGCAAGTTCAGCGTAAGTTTAAGGATATATTTTAAGAATAACACTTAGTTATAGTGATCACAGCTTCCGCTCAAGGTTGGTCATCCGTTACCTCATTCTCGTGAGGTCTCTCTATCTCTAGATCGAACTAGTCGAAATCACGGCAGTACTTGTATCCCGTTGAAGATGCCGCGTGTTGCGAATTTCCCTCCCCAAGTATCAACAACAAGTCACAATTTAGTTTTGAATCTTTTATTCACTTTAAAATCACATACGTCGTCTCGTCTTTCTCACAAATAAGTATTGTCACCATACAGTTACCATCGCACAGTCACTTTTCACTTCTCACTCTTGACTTTCGGTATGGAACATTCCAATCTTTAATCCAACATAACGGTATCGGATTACTCTCAACTCTTCGCCCTACCACGTCACGTAGAATTACGAAATTAGTCTTACGATCTTCAATACCCCGTTTAGCTTCAGTCAATAAATTATGAACGCCACCTGAACAGTTTACGTGTCGCCCTTACATTTCTCAACATGGTTAGCCAAACTCGTGAGCGACTGAACGTTGTGGGTTCGCACCCGGCGTAACCGTGTCATATATATTATCATGATTGCATGTATTCCCTTTCAGTTGGGTTTTCCGTTCAACTAATAGTGATACACTGAATTGTCGAGCGCTTAAAACATGAGCAACCTTATCCTGCGTGACTCTACATAAATCATACTCGTATCATCATTTTAATAACACATATATCGGGATTCGAGACCAGGAAACTCAAGGAATGCGTATGTTACGAGTCAATAGTAATTATGGTAACCTACAGATAGCTCAATGGTTAGAATATCTTCTTTGTGGTCAGATGGTTACGAGTTGAATTCTCAGGGACTCAGAAATGGTCTGAATAAAGACGTACTTCAGCAGCAAAGATTACGTCTCACATAATTTTAACTCAACATAATAAATAAACACGATAACAACATAATGAAATGTCGGTATTTGAATAAAATAATGATATAGAAGTCGTGAGTTGGGTAGGCAATGTAAAATACGAATTAAAAGTACTAAAAGGTTGGTGTACTGCTGAAATACTGAATAGGAGGTCAGTGTAACGTTTTGAGCGAAGGCTCTTCGTCCTTTCTCCTCTCTCCTTCAAGGCCGCGAAAGAGAAAGTGGAGAAGCGCTGAGGCTCTCTTTCGTGGACTTGGAAGTCTCTACGAAGGAGAGAGTCCTTCGTCAAAGAGTGAAATTTAAAGACTTAAAGTGACATAATGTGTTTCACTCTCAAACGAAGGCAGAATTAGGGCGTTCACTCGGCGTTAGACTTCCTAGTATTTTTTATTGGTAATTAAATCAGGTCTAACTTTGGCTTCTGTCTGTTAATTAATACAAAGCTCGCCAAGTTGTTGTCTTGGTCTTAATACTTTCACAGTCAAACAAGCAATGGTTTACTTTGCATCACTCCCGCATATTTAATAGCAATCTTCACGTGATTTTGACGTGTCATTCTCAGATTTTCTTTGGGGGTATGGGGACGAGAAAGGTCATCTTGACAATTCTCATGTGAAACTTTTTGAAAGCTTTTTTATTCATTTATTCATGAAACGTTTTTTAATGAAAACTAATAACATAGTACTTATAATAATCATCTGCAGCGATATTCTTAAAATATGGGCCAGTCAAGCCTTGAATCACCATTATTTATTCCTCTCTCAAACACGAGACGATACAGAATGCTACTGGATGAAACGAAGAGGAGAACACCAATGTTTTTATTATATTTTAGATTTTCACTACTTTGATATAGGTATCAATTTATGCAGCTAGAACAAATCTCGCTTTGTTCTGTAAAAGTGCGCAATGTGCTTCTGGGTAATACTTGCGGGAATTGAGTCAATTTAAGAGTGTCAAACTTGTGTAGTATATCTGATTTTTGATACATAGTTTTTATGAATTCTCATCACAGCCCAAGAAATACGACTAATATGGTATACATTGTAGTAGCGCTTCCGCTTCGAGTTCATGACGACTTTATTAACAAACACGGAATTTGTGATACACCATAGTGACAGGATTATTATTATTATTAAAACTTATTTACACACATAGGGTAGCGTACTAGTTTCCTGATTTTCAAAGGGCCGTGTTCACAAATCTAAAACTAAAATCTAAAACACATTTGTAACTAATGCATTTATAACTAATAACATTTGCAGTTAAAACCATTCCAGGACAAAGCTCCTCGATTAGAAAAGCAATTTTTAAGGAAATTTGTGCTGGGTTGTTGAAATCGATACGATCCATTGAACCGTGCGATCATGAGTTTTACTAGCTTGGCAGAATTGTTCTTTATTACTGCAACTGATTATTCTTTCAAGCTGCTGTTTCTGTCGTCGTTCCCGCGTACACTTTCTTCAAAACGCTTGTTGGATGTCAAACGCTGACGAATTTGTTGGTTTAGTTGACTCACCCACGTGTTTACGATTCTTCTGTTCGACGTGTCGGATTTGAAAGTCTTTTGTGGATCCACCCACGTATTGTATTTGGACGCAAGTTTAGGTTGCTTCTCTCGCGATTTCGTTTCGACCGAGTTTCTTTCAGCTGTGCACTCGAATATGGCATGGAACCAGTTAGGTAAACTTCCACTTCTTCCATTCATGTCCAGTTCCCACCAGATCTCCTCGTATGCCAGATAACGTGTTCAAGGTAATCTTAGTTCGATAATGCTCTTGCATGTAGTCCTCAAGAGTAATCAGTCAATGCATGTTCGTATTTGGGATTCAACGGACTCCTTAAGATAAGAAAACTTCAAGGAATCTTGAAACTCGGAGTTAATATGATACGATCCATTGAGCCGTGCGATCTGCACGTGTTTTAGTTGCTTGTCAGAATTGTACTTCTTTGATGTGTCAGATATATTTTTCCTTTCTAGCTGCTGTCTCTGTCGCCGTTGCCGCATACACTTTCATCAAAACCATTGTCAGATCTTAATTGCTTTAGTTGATTCATCATCTTTTATGTTAAACCATCTTTAGCAACTTTATTTTCGATCTCTTCGCCCCATGCTGAGTCGTCGTCTTCTTCAGTTTCTCTAGCACTCCATATTTTCTCTTCGATCGCTTGTTTCACGTCGTTGATGGTCATCATTATTTTGGAAATCTTCTATCGGCTCGTTGGAGATGCTACGTATCGCGAATTTCCCTCCCCAAGTATCAACGACAATAAACAATTCGAAACAATTCGTGTTTTGTTTGAATCGCTTAGTTTAATTAAAGTTAGTAACCACAATGGGGTGTCATTGTTGAACAAAGTATACAAAGAAGTTGAAAGGCTTTTTTGATGCAAATTAATCAGAAACGCTGCAGGATATTATCCAACCAATTATCATGACCTTGTCGCGTAGTTAATTAAACACAGTACAATGGTTGTCTAGCAGTTGTATGCACTTCAAATGTAGTTAAAAACGCAACACTATAACAAAACTGGTTAACGTATATATCTTCGTAAAAGCGTGTTTAGTTTTGAGATTATGTAAGTGAAAAAAGTAACAAGTAAAAATTAAATGTTATTCAAATTGTTTTTGTAGAGCTTTCCCTTGTTATGTTAAGTGTTAACAGCATGTGTTAATGAGAGCTTGAGATGTGAGAGAGTGAATGTGAGAGAGCTACAGCAGTGTATATATTAACACATCCAAACATTACTGTTATATAGTGACTGCCGCATAGGAAGTACATATATAAATTGAACCAGTACATCATTGTAACCTTCGCTCTCCATCTGAGTCTCGGTGGCTCAATGGTTAGAGCGTCTCACCAGCAATCAGACGGTTACAGGTTCGATTCCTGTCCAGGACTCACAATTATTTTCTCAAAAATAGGACTCCGAGTTTGCAAGCAAATCAAACTGTGACGCTCGGCGCAAAATAGGTTTAGTGTCTGGCCAATATACTGTTTCTTTGTTAACATTAAATGCATAAAATCTTGAACGTAATTTGACGTCTCATATTAGGCTTCTCTCACTGTATAATTAGAGCCAACGGCGGCCATTACTAAGCGACCAATGTCGCAGAAAATCTGTAGGTAGGTCATTAATCGATCGTTTTACCCAGTAATTTGAAAAATATCTTCTGGTCCTCTTTATAGTAAAATTATTTATTTTGTCGATGGTAAGAGAACATAATCCAACAGAACAAAAATAGGTTCCTCGATTGGTCCCTTAGTAATGGCGGACTTCCGGCTTCATTTTCTGAACAATAGTTGCTCGATCCGTCTTCTTTCGAAATCGTGATGATCTCCCATCAATTTACATTATGCAAATGTACAAGCTTCGAAATCAGCTCGTCAGATACAATAGAAAGCTCAATCCAGTCCTATTTTTAAGATCAGTGATTTCGCCTAATGGCTATTTGTGTTCAAAAGGGGGTATATATAAATAATATCACGAAATGACGTCATATTTATGACATCTATGACGTCATATTTTATTCAGGCATTCCCGTCCGTGCGCCCAATAGAAATACTCGTAACAATTTGGGTCTTTGAGAGAACTCAAAATGACAGTGGAAATCAAACAGTCACCCACGGCAATTTCTCGTTCTCCCAAACTTCCACTCGTGTTTCTATAACTGTATGGAAACATGGAATATGTTTTCTATTTCTTAACATTAAAAGAAGGCACGAGGATGCTCAGGGCCGTCACGAAGGGCGTTGAACAGGGGGTGTGAGAATTAATTATGCCGACCATTGGGCGTGGTCATTGGGTGTGGTCATTCAAAAATAATAAACCCAGAATGTTCTTGGACATATTATTAGGTGACATGAAAATTACCTTATTTTAAAACTACCAAACTACCAAAAACTCCGACTCACCGGAAAGATGGAACTATCGGTGGTCAACAATAGGGGGTCAATGAAAGTGGGGTTAAACTGAATGAATAGAAAAGGCCTGGTGTACATCACACCTCAGTTCCTCTGCTGTTTTATTTGCTATTTGTATGCTATATGTAACGTATATTCACTAATCGTCTGTCTACTCCTTGCTCTCCCACATTCACTACAGCAGTGTATATATTAACACAAATAACCACTAACCTCAAAACAACTTAGATGCTAACCCCCCACCTAATGAGTTTTCTAACCCCCCGCTTCCTAATCCAAGGCTGTATTTTCTATGGTTATACTAAAAAACATCGTCCAAAAGACGCGGACTGAGCCGTCGGCAAATGAAACTTTTGTCGGGAAGACATCAAATTACCGTTCGAAAATCGAAATCACAAGATATACACCGGAGAAGTAGTGTTTGCGTATTATTCGTTAACCTGCTACATTTACATCATACATTCATAAAGGCTAACTGGATGCATGTAACAAGCATTCAGCTCAATGAGAACATCGCATGACTGAAATACCATCGTAACTAAATTGAAGTTCTAAGCCCAGCTCTGTAATCTGTTAGTCCTATTGTAGCAGTAATCAATTTGTTTTTAAAAATATTACACCATAGCGATTCTTTGCTTTAATTTGGGAAACTTGCGCTTTAGCATATAAGTATGACTATTATAACCGCAGAGTTACAAAGCCAGGTAAACAAAGCTGTAAATCAAGACTAGAGACAGGAAGGAGTCGTCTTTCATGATAAAAGCAATCGCCATATCCTGATATAACCAAATAACGTGGATATAGCGCTGTAAGAAGTTATACAAATGTTACCAGAAATATTGTAACAATTTCCATCACGATATTTATACGAAATCTCCATTTTTATTTGTCTCCACGCGCGCACGGCGGTCACGGATGGACTAAAGCAGGCATTAATAAATTGTTTTCTTAGCTTTCCGATAATACACTTGGCGCCTTTGTATAATCATCAACAACTATCCGTCAATGTATATCGTATTTTGGGTTCAACAATTTCCCAAATATCGGAAAACTTCATATCATCTGGAAACTCGGCCTTATCGACCTCAGCGGAAAATTGACCCCGAAATCGGTGGTAAGAACTAACAAGGTTGCGAGTTCGATTCCCTACAGTGTAGCAAAGATTACCTTTCACATAATTTTAACTCAACATGTTCCTTGAAATGTACAGCTGATCTGCATGTTAATTATCAATACCCTATTTGATGAGGTCGGTTTTTTCAAAGAGCCCCTCAAACCAACAATTATGTGTACTATAAGCTAAAATAAATAAAAAAACGCTACAATAAATCAAAAACAAGTTAAATACAACACTTTTGGCGTACTTTCCCTACCCAAGTAAGTATAAGGATTATGATTTTTTGTCATCTTTCCATTTCACTATTTATGAGATTGCTGATAACAATTATTTAATTGTTGGAATTTGGAAATTAAAGCATCTTTGGAACCCAGTTATTGTTTATGCCTAATGGCAAAGTTAAAATTACAGTGCTCGTGTACTCCTCAACAGAACCAATGCAATCTGCCAGCTGTGCCAAACTTATCTTTTTCTAGTTTTAAATCTACATATACAGTACTATGCTAATCTACTATGCTGTTTTCATCACAAAATTTGCAATTAAACTGGCAGTCAATTCCCTATTCGGCACGCGTTTCTGTAACGGCTAATATTTCACACTAGGCTTGTAGTGTTAACAGAAAAATCCAGTAGAAACATGTACGCACTGCGTACCTATTTTTCCTCTCTCCTTGAAGGCCGCGAAAGGACTTTTTCCGGGGCGTTTTAGTTTATTACGGAGAGCTGTTGTATTGCTGAGAAGCACTGAGAAACGTAATGCCACAGCTCTCCGCCTTAGAAAACTCTCTTTCGCGCACAATTGCAAGTCTCCGTGGAGGAGTGAGTCCTTCGTCAGAGAGTGAAACGTTAAGTGACATTTACGTTTCACTCTCTAACGAAGGAAGAAGGGCGTTCACTCGAAACGTTAGACTTCCTATTCATTATTTTAACAGTAAAGCAACCTTTTAGTATTTTTGATTGGTATTTAAATCAGGTCTTAGTTGGTCTTCATTCTGTTAATGAATAAAAAACTCTCCTTACCTCTTGGCTTCTCGTTAACTTTACTGGTAGCTTAACTTGTAGCTCGACTTGTAGCTTGGTCTTTACACTTTCACTTTGCTCGCCTACAGGAAATTAAATAGCAGTCTCACTTGTCCTTTGACGACGTCATTCTGAGATTTTCTCCCATTAGGGCAATAAGGGACGTGAAAGGCTTTTCTTGGCTATTCTCATGTTAAACATTTTGATATTCAAACCTTGTTTATTCTTTTATTCACGAAACGTTTTTACTTAAAACTGAAATCCGATTAAGATGTGCTGTTATACGACGCATTTTTTCATGAAACTTGTTTTTCATAATCTCATTTATACTGCTAAAGAAAACTCCATTTGTACTTTCAATAGAACGTACTATTTGCGACACGATAACAAAATAATCGGCGAAGATAACAAATAATCGGCGAAGATAACAAATAATCGGGGCCTCGTTGTTGAAATAACTATATTACTAGTTTATATGGCATACTGTACAGCAACCTTTTAATATTTTTGATTGGTATTTGAATAATCTCTTAGTTGGACTTATTCTGTTAAAGCTCTCCTTACTTCTTGACTTCTCCTTGCTACGTCTACATGACTTGGTCACTTTCAAACAATATGTAGGCCACGAGTCAATAGACAATATAGTAATTATCGTTACGTACAGCTATATACCTCGATAAATAATTAGATGGTTGTCCCCCTGGTAGTAAGAAGGTTGCAGGTTCGATTCCCAGCTGGAACTCAGAAATGGTCCGAATGAAGACGAACTTCAGCAGCAAAGATTACATAATTTTACTCAAAGAACACATAATTTTAATTCAACATAACAAACAAACTGCTGTGCTGCTGAAATGATAAATAGCATGCGGTGTAACGTTTTGGGCGAAGACTCTTTGTCCTCTCTGCGCAGAGGAA
The DNA here is from genome assembly GCA_035772405.1 of Chrysogorgia sp. JL179-B06. Lineage (NCBI taxonomy): Eukaryota > Metazoa > Cnidaria > Anthozoa > Scleralcyonacea > Chrysogorgiidae > Chrysogorgia > Chrysogorgia sp. JL179-B06. The sequence goes on along the minus strand of JAYKKM010000213.1, from coordinate 11,328 downwards.
TCATTTAATGCAACAGCTCTCCGTCTTGCAAAACTCTCTTTCGCGGACTTGGAAGTCTCTTCGCAGGAGAGAGTCCTTCGTCAGAGAGTGAAACGTAAAGTGATATAATGTCAGTTTCACTCTCTAACAAAGGAAGAAGGTCGTTCACTCGAAACTTTAGACTTCCTATTCATTATTTTAACAGTAAAGCAACCTTTTAGTATTTTTGATTGGTATTTAAATCAGATCTTAGTTGGTCTTCAGTCTGTTAATGAATAAAAAACTCTCCTTACCTCTTGACTTCTCGTTAACTTTACTAGTAGCTTAACTTGTAGCTCGACTTGTACCTTGATCTTATCACCTACAGGAAATTTAATAGCAGTCTCACGTGATCATTGACGTCATCATTCTCAGATTTTCTTTGATTACGGGCCATAAGGATGTGAAAGGCTTTTCTTGACTATTGTCATGTTAAAAATTTTGAAATTGAAACCTTTTTTATTAATTTATGCACGAAACTTAGTTAAAACTAAGGTGCTGTTATACGACGCATTTTTTCGTTCCCCTTATCATTTGTACTTTCAATAGAATATAATACTTCCATTTGTACTTTCAATAGAATATAATAATACTTCCGTTTATACTTTCAATAGAATATAATAATACTTCCATTTGTACTTTCAATATAATAATACTTCCGTTTATACTTTCAATAGAACGTACTATTTACGACACGATAGCAAATAATCGGCGAAGATAACAAATAAATCGGGGCCTCGTTGTTGCAATAACTATTACTAGTTTATATGGTTAAGTTTGACAGCGCAAGCGATTGGGGAGAATAGAACGCTCTCATATGACAAAAAGTCCCCAGTTCGAATAAAAAAATTCCGATAACGTTATGTATCCTTAAGTTCGTTCGTTGTATCATAGTTCGAACGTCCGCCTCCTGACACGAGAATATATTCGTGAATATACGTTACATATAGCATAGATAAATAAAAGAATAAAACTCCAGACAAGTAGTGTTGCGTATTATTCGTTAACCTGCTACATTTACATCATACATATTTCATCAATGTTAACTGGATGCATGTAACAAGCATTCAGCTCAATATATAAATAATGAATCGCATGACTCAAATAGCAGTGATCAATTTGTTTTTAAAAAATATTACAGCAAAGAGATTATTTGCTTATATAATCTGGAAACTCAGCCTTATAGATCTCGATGGAAAATTGACCCAAAATCGGGTCCAATATGATACGATGCATTGATGCGTGCGATCACGAGATCTGGAACATAACGGTATAGGACGTCATGCATTCCAGTTCACTTATAATTACGAAATTAATCTTACGATCTCTAACACCCCGTTTAGCTCCAGTCAATACATTGTTAGCGCTACTTGAACAGTTTATAATTCGATATATTTATAAATAATACATTTATAACTAATACATTTATAACTAATACATTTGTATCTGATATAACTGACTACTCAGTGAAATATTAATATTCTAATTTTTTGCTGCATCTGATTTTGATTTTTCTAACTACTGTCTCCGTTGCCGACACTTTCTTTTAAATCGTTGTCAAATCTCAAGCGCTGAATTTCTTCCTTCAGTTGATTCACCTAATTAACATCATCTGTTGCGTTTTTATTTTCGATCTCTTCGCCCCATGCTGAGACGTCTTCTTCAGTGTCTCCTTTTTCGCAGACTATGTCTCCTTCAGTCAAAATTTTCTTTTCGATCGCTTGTTTCTCGTCCTTTATCGTCATCATTATTTTCGAACTCGAAGTTTTCTGTCGACTACATCTTCGTTTGCAAGTTCAGCGTAAGTTTAAGGATATATTTTAAGAATAACACTTAGTTATAGTGATCGCAGCTACCGCTCTACCCATGAAACTCAAACTGTAATTTTCGCACTACATATTTTCGGAGAAAAACATAAACATCAAATGAGTTATGCACACCTTTCAATTCTGAATTTCTATATAATTAGCATCTCAATAACTTGTTTTCGCCATTTAGAAAATTCCAATATAGCTGAGTCATACAATTAATTATCGTTTCCGTTGCACTGGCGCTTTGAAAACAACCAATGAAATACTAGCTTTCTAGAAATCATCATACCAACCACATAAATACGATGAAAGTTTCATATGATTGTAATTATTCTGGCTTCATTCTTGAAACACGCGCGGTGTGCCGAAATGGAAGTAATTGCAAGTAATAAGGGCGGAATGACGCTTTGCTTTGGGGGCTTCATGTATATACAAAGCAGATTACTAAACCAAATCATATCCGTTGGAGATGTGTCAAGCGAACACTACATTGTAAAACTTCACTTGAATGTCTGTTTTTTGACAAAGGCTCTTATATATTTCTTATAAATTGGTGCCATTTTTACCGATGCCATTTTTTTCCTTGTCAGTCATCATTCCGGTGCCATTTTTTCCGGTGACATTTTTTCCTAAGAACAGTTTATAACTAATACATTTATAACTGATATAACTAATATTTAAACTTAACATTAGAAAGTATTGTTAGTAAGACTATTGACTATAACTAGAAGTTACTATCGCAAGGGGAAGTGCTGCCTTGAAAGTCATGGGAAGCCTAATTTTTGATAAAATTTCAAAAATGAACCTACTGTAGTTATGTACACATTTCTATCAATTATTTTAAATACAGCAGACTTAAATTACAAATGACTATCACTTATCTGAATATAATTGGGCAAGGCTTTTGACTGGATAGACAGTATACATTATGACTACAGTATGTATAGTTGGTGGTTGGTAAACACATTTCTGATAAATCACTGCCACTATAAATCATGCTTCTTACTGTGGCAAAGCTGTCAGTGGAATCGCAAGTGTCTGATATGTTTATGGCAAAGCAAGCGCTAAACAAATAGGCGCTGACTAAATAAATACCAGAAATGGTATGTAAACAGATGTTTACGATATTGTTGCACCATTATTTATATCGTCTAAATTTTATTGTTGAGAATGCGATACTTTCAAGATCTTTGTGATGTATTAGTTCATTGCACATGTCCACGACTCCACATATTATACTGTAATTGTCGTTCGGGAATAAGATAAATACTTTATTTAAGGAGGGTAACACATTACATCAAGAGATGATAAACTTGTGGCCCTCAATAACAATAGGATAATTAATACATATAAACAATACACAATAAACTATCGGAATAATATAAAAATATAAAGACATTATAAATGATTAAAAATCTAGTAATGCTATAATGGTTAAGAAGTAGTCATGTTGTTTATAGCAGATTTAAAAAGTGATGATTTAAAAAGTTTATGCGATGAAAGTTTGCGCAAAGATAACGGCAGTTTGTTCCAAGTTTCTGCTACTGACACAGAAAATGATCGCCCACCTTCTTTCTTCCTTTTAATTCTTGGTTGACAGATTGTGAGTTCGCTGTAGCGGGTTTGTCTTTCGTGATGTTCTGAGTTTGTTGGTAATAAATCAGCTATATAGGACGGACAACTACCATAAAGGCGATTATGGCAAATCATAGTTTTCCGAATCTCTACTTCGTCGATGAATGGTATCCAACCAAGTTTTGTGAAAAGGGGAATACTACGTTCTCGGGTTGAGACACCTAAAATAGTTCTTGCTGCTCTCTTTTGCAATTTTGATATACGGTCAAGATTCTGTTTTTGTTGTATTTGACCAAACAATACTCCCATACATCATGACGGATTTCACCGTGGCATTATAATAAGCAATACGTTCTTTTAATGGGAGGTATGGCCTTAATTTTTTGAGTAGCGCGATACGTTGAGCCAATTTGCAACTTAATTTATCTATATGTTTCGTAAATGACACTTCATCGTCTAATTTGGTGAATTAACATAAAATACACCACAGTCAACTGCAACCACTGTATTTTATTTTCCCAAAGAACTTGTAATATTGTATTTACTGCATACCAAATATTATGGTTATCCATGGCACAACAAATAATTTCCATTGTCCACTGAATTTTCACAAAGTTGAGGTAAATAATTTCTTGAAGACAGTTCCATGTACAGTTTATTACATATACAGTTGGGCAGATCAATATTGTTTTTGTGCCTCAACGGGCGATATATTTGTGTCGATCACTGATGAGACAGGACAAGTTGTCTTCTAACCAACGGCAACAAACAACGGTTGGTAAGAAATCCCTGACGAGGAATGAGATCATGGTTAAAAGCATTTATTAAGTACATGTTGTCACCTTGTACTAAGACATTGTCGATTGTTGTCGAGTTCCACTTCGTAACTGGAATAGCCAGCGCTGATAAACTCATGAAAGAGCACTGATTTCCTCGAGACTGGCCACTGAAAACTTCATGGCCTTGATGAATACTTCCACGAGAAAGTAAAGACATAATTATTGTTCTTAACCGTTAATTTCCTGTGAAGGAATTGTCGAGAACTTCGAGAATTAAGCTATAAATACAAGCCAACCGGTAGCGGAACTTCAAGCACATATGGTGACGTATACCGACACACAAACAAACGCAAAATTTAACAAATCGAGATCTGGTCAGCTATACATAGCTCGGTAATAGGACTGGGCACGAGTAAACGCAAGAGGCATGTCAAGAATAGTGTGCTGCCTCCCTGAGGGGAGGCAGCAATAAGTGTTATCAGTGAAATATTAAGATTTCCCTTTATGACCTGATCGATTGCGCATTCGTAGACCACTCCAGAGCAAATAGCTATTTGATAATTTTAAGAAAATTTTTGTTGGGATGAGATGAGTAAAGATTTCGATTATTGCTACCTAATTGGTGACTATATTATTATTGTTGAAATCGATACGATCCGTTGAACCGTACGATCACGAGTTTTGGTAGCTTGGATTAATTCTAATTTTTTGCTGCATCTGATTTTTATTTTTCTAACTACTGTCCTCTATTGCCGTTGTCGCACACTTTCTCTTCAATCGTTGTTAAATCTCAAGCGCTGAATTTCTTCCTTTAGTTAATTCACCAAATTAACATCATCTTTCGTAACATTATTTTCAATCTCTTCGCCCCATGTTGAGACGTCTTCTTCAGTGTCTCCTGCAGTCAAAATTTTCTCTTCGATCGCTTGTTTCACGTCCTTAATCGTCATCATTATTTTCGAACTCGAAATCTTCTGTCGACTTCTTCATTTTTGTTTACAAGTTCAGCGTAAGTTTAAGGATATATGTTAAGAATAACACTTAGTTATAGTGATCGCAGTTTCCGCTCCAGGTTGGTCATCCGTTACCTCATTCTCGCGAGGTCTCTCTGTCTGGTCGAAATCACGGCAGTACTTGTATCCCGTTGGAGATGTCGCGTGTTGCGAATTTCCCTTCCCAAGTATCAAGACAACGACAAGTCACAATTTAGTTTTGAATCTTTTATTTTACCTTAAAATCACACACGATGTCTCGTCTTTCTCACAAACAAGCACTGACACCATCACACAGTTACCATCGCACAGTCACTTCTCACTCTTGACTTTCGGTATCGAACATTCCAATTTTTAATCCAACATAACGGTATCGTATTACTCTCAACTCTTCGCTCTAGTCATATGCATTCCAGTTCACGTATCATTACGAAATTAGTCTTACGAACTTCAACAAACTCGTTTAGCTTCAGTCAATATATTATGAACGCTACCCGAACAGTTTACGTTTCTACCTTACATTTCTCAACATGGTTAGCGAAACTCGTGAGCGATCTGAACGTTGTGGGTTCGCACCCCATAACCGCATCATATAATCATGATTGCATGTATTCCCTTTCAGTTGGGTTTTCCGTTCAACTAATAATGATAAACTGAATTCTCGAGCGCTTAAAACATGAGCAACCTTACCTGCGTGACTCTAAATAAATCATACTCGTACCATCATTTTAATAACACATATATCGGGATTGTAGACTAGGAAACTTGAGGAATGCGTATGTTACGAGTCACTAGTAATTATGGTAACCTACAGATAGCTCAATGGTTAAAATATCTTCTTTGTAGTCAGATGGTTGCGAGTTGAATTCTCAGGGACTCAGAAATGGTCTGAATGAAGACGTACTTCAGCAGCAAAGTTTACGTCTCACATAATTTTAAACTCAACATAATAAATAAACACAATAACAACATAATGAAATGTCGGTATTTGAATAAAATAATGATATAGAAGTCGTGCGTTGGGTAGGCAGTGTAAAATATGAATTAAAAGTACTAAAAGGCTGGTGTACTGCTGAAATAATGAATAGGAGGTGTAACGTTTTGAGCGAAGGCTCTTCGTCCTTTCTCCTCTCTCCTTCAAGGCCGCGAAAGAGAAAGCGGAGAAGTGCTGAAGAATGTAATGCAACAGCTCTCTGTTTTGCAAAACTCTATTTTGTGGACTTGGAAGTCTCTGCGAAGGAGAGAGTCCTTCGTCAGAGAGTGAAATGTAAAGTGACATAATGCCTTTCACTCTCTAATGAAGGCAGAATTAGGGCGTTCCACTCGACGTTAGACTTCCTATTCAGTAACTTTTAGCATTTTTGATTGGTAATTAAATCAGGTCTAACTTGGGCTTCTGTCTGTCAATTAATACAAAGCTCGCCTTACCTCTTGTCTTCTCCTTGTTATTCACATAAGGTTACCATCATGAAGAGTTGTTCTCTTGGTCTTAATACTTTCACAGTCAAACAAGCAATGGTTTACTTTGCATCACTCTCTTAATAGCAGTCATATTTAATAGCAGTCTTGATTTTGACGTGTCATTCTCAGATTTTCTTTGGGGTCATGGGAACGAGAAAGGCTCATCTTGACTATTCTCATGTGAAACTTTTTGAAAGCTTTTTTATTCATTTATTCATGAAACGTTTTTTACTGAAAACTAATAATATAGTCCTTATAATAATCATCTGCAGCGATATTCTTAAAATATGGGTCAGTCAAGCCTTGAATTACCATTATTTATTCCTCTCTCAAAGACGAGACGATACAGAATGGTGCTGGATGAAACGAAGAGGAGGAGAACACCAATGTTTTTATTATATTTTAGATTTTGTACTTTCACTACTTTGATATAGGTATCAATTTATGCAGCTATAACAAATCTCGCTTTGTTCTGTAAAAGTGCGCAATGTGCTTCTGGGTAATACTTGTGGGAATTGAGTCAATTTAAGAGTGTCAAACTTGTGTAGTATATCTGATTTTTCCTACATAGTTTTTGCGTCTACGTTGCTTAGCAACGTAAATGCTATGCTATCAGCGGCGGACTAAAGGACTATATGGCTGTGTTTGGGTTTGGACACTGTGACGTACAACCTGGATCACATGACCTATCGAACTTTTCTCCATTTTTCTGTCTTTGGCCACTGTTTGCTTTGATTTTCGAAATTTTATCAAGGTAAGGCGACAAGTTATGAGTGTTAACGTCATGTTAATCGACATGAAAATTTGTTGATCAGTTCTCGTGTGAACATTTACGATTTTTGTGAGAGTAAAAGGCAGCACTTTCCTTGTGATATTAGTAGCCACACGTAGTGGCTACGTAGATACTAGATAAAAGATACGTGTCTTTTATCTGATTCATATTTTTTTTCTGTTTTAGGAGTCTTACAGGAAATATTTGTCAGTTAATCACTTGTGACAGTTTTGTTCTCACAGGAGCCATTGTGTTCGCGCTGATTAAGATCTCGTTCGCCATTGAGGCAAAAAATATAACTCGCCCGTTGAGGACTTTGAGGCAAACTCGTCCGTTGAGGCAAACTCGTCCGTTGAGGCAATCTACAACTACACAGCTACTGTATAAACACGAATCGTTTGAAATGGGAGAACGATTGAGCAAATATACAGAGCTCGAATTGGTGCCCACAATATAACAGCATTGCAAAAAGCAAAGACAGAGTCACTAGCTATATTGTAACTCTCATCTCGTAGGTATTATTTGAATTGATATATTGTTATTATACCGCTGCGTACAATTTTATGATTTATCCAAGTGTATATCATTTATCGAAGTGATACAATTTATCCAAGTGATACAATTTGTGCAGATTTTAGTGATGGCAATTCAAGAAAATTTGGATAATGAAATGCTGGTAAACAATGTGTAGCTATATACTCAAGTAAAATATATTACAACTTGGTATTCACGATTTTTAAATACCGTTTTATGTGATGGAAATATTAACCTTTATACTTGCATAGGTAATGCCATTAAAAAATATTTTTTGCTATTAAATGATGTGCCAGAATTTATTTCAATTGATGATAAAGTTTATTATTTACAATATCACTCTCCTTTGCTGGTGAGGTTTTACTGCATCCCAGGCGTTCTTTGTCAGCGTCCACAAGCAATTGTCTTCTGGACGATCCTTTTATTAGTATTAGTTTTAGTATTAAGGTTATTATTAGAAAACCATTAGGTGAGAGGTTAGAAAATCCCACCGAGGCTGGGGATTAGGGTTAGTTGTTTTGGGTTAGCAGTTCTATGATGTATTTTATCATACGGGCATGCATGTCCGATCGTATGATAGCAGTACAATCTCTCATTTCGTCCCACCTAAAAAAGATCTTATAGAAAACGATTGCTTGCAGGCACTAACAAACAACGCCGGGATATGTAGTAAAACCCTTGCTGGTGATGTATTCATGATAACAGACAATTGACCATTTTTCATCACTGACAAGTGCTCTAAAATAAAATATTTTCCCACTCTGAATTGAATTATCAACATTGTTTGTTGACTGTAATGCAGTAGTTCTCATTCAAGAGATAAATGGCATGCCAGACCCATGTGGAAAATCTGTATGGTATCCATAAACATTTGATGAAGATGGAAAGCTATGCAGTTAATTGTGCAATAATGTATTTTATGAAACGAAAATTGAGGTGACTTTTTTATTGATTTATTTGAGAGAACTCCTCAAATGATAAAGAATGGCGTTTGTAGTTCTTTAATATCTTATCTCGTTCTCGAGTTATTCAAGATTGTGTAATATGACCTATGACGTCACTAGTTGTACCCACCATTATATGATGAATCAGAAAATGAAGCAGATCTTCAAAAATATTGAGCAAAATTGTTTGAAACTTTACACAAGTATACAGGTCACTAAATTGATTATCCCCACGTCAACTTTATCGTTACCATAGCAATAGATATTAGTTCCCAGACCTTTCATCCTGCAACAAAAAATGTTCTATTTTTCCACTATGCCCTACAAAGATTTTGACTCGAAGTTGCTCTATTTTGTTGGCAATACTATTGGAAAATATACCTCACTGGTCAACAGTTAAATATTGGTTTAGAAAAGGCAGAATATACACAAGTTTTATGAGAGGAGTAAAGGAGTCTGCGAACTAATCTGTTACCATGGCGACGATAACGTTTACGTGGATTATTCAATTTAGTGACCTGTATACTTGTGCAAAGTTTCAAGGAATTTTGTTCAATAGTTTTAAAGATATGCTTCATTTTCTGATTCGTCAATGGTGGGTACAACTAGTGATGTCATAGGTCATATTACACAATCTTGAATAACTCGAGAACGAGATAAGGTATGGAAGAACTACAAATGCCATTCTTTCTCATTTGAGGAGTTCTCTCAAATAAATCAATAAAAAAAGTCATCTCAATTTTCGTTTCATAAACACTTTAATACTTTTCTTAATACAATAATCTATCAAGGTAGTTTTGTAAAAGCTCTGTTGATAATATACTGTACATTTAAAAAGATTTTAACACAGTTATCCTGGACAATATATGTCGAAAATTGCAATGTAAGATGTATGTAGGATTATTACTACATACTGCATGATTGCACATGGGTATTCACACTCAAGGAAAAATAACATTGGATGCTAAAACTAATCCAAATACCAACCCTAATGCTAACTTCAATACTAACCGTAGACAATTTTAAACATTAAAATTGAGATTTAACACAAGAAGTTCTTGTTTAGAAAATTGAACTGGTATGAAAAATCTAATTGCTATAACAGTATTTATAATTGAACTGGTTTAAAAAAACTGGAAAATTAAACTGTTTAAAAAAAATTGTACCTGTGCAACAGTAAGTACTACAGTAAATATCACTATCCAGTGCAAAATCCTTTCTTTTCTTGAGCTATTTAACTGTTTAATAGGTATAATAACTGCATTCTACCATACAGCAAAATAATATTAAAGTTTATGATTGACATTGTTCAATAAAACATGTTCCTGTATTTCTTACCCAAAATGCAAGTAGTCTAACAACCCATGACCAAGTGCTAAAAGTGGTAGTGCAGCACCGTGCTCATGTGTGCAGTCAATGCATCAGATAAACAATGGGCTATGGGTACCAGTAATAGGTGTATAGTTTTACCACAAGAAATATGTTTGTTCAGTTTTTAATGGTTAATATATCTGTACCAGTCCACCAAGTCATGTGTAAAGTAATGATTTTCCTTCATCTGAAATCACTATAGCAATCACTTCGAACAAATGTAAATAACAATATTAATTGCTTTACTATTGTATATCTGTAGTGTTCCACGAATCACGATGGTAATTACGCCCCATCCGAAACGTAGACGCATGTACGCATTGCGTACCTATTTTTATGAATTCTCATCACAGCCCAAGAAATACGACTAATATGGTATACATTGTAGCAGCGCTTCCGCTTCGAGTTCATGACGACTTTATTAACAAACATGGAATTTGTGATACGCCATAGTGACAGGATTATTATTATTATTACTAGAAATACGAATTCGCAATAATCCCCCCCCCCCCTACGGGAATTTCTCCATCCATGGTGCCCAGACCTCGCACGCCGTGGCCGTGTATTTCTGTTTTGCAAAAATTCACAATTTCCAAAAGCCCGTTTCGTCGAAGAAATGTTTGAACGTTATCTTGGCCAATATTTAACCGATTTAAACTCTGAAAACAGATTTGGAATTAGCGAGTCAACATACATAACATACGCGTTTACTATATTACGAGAACGTGAGTACCCTTCGTAAAAACGGTTTATGTACTTCGAAATTAGTCGATTATAAACTGGTCACTTCATCGTATATTATTTTGAACGTTATCTCGATCAATATTTAACCGTTTTCAATTCTGAAAACAGATTTGGAATTAGCGAGTCAAAATACATCACATATGTGTCTACTATATTACGAGAACGTGAATACCCTTCGTAAAAATGGTTTATGTACTTAGAAATTAGTCCGGGCTTGGTCGGCTATGATAATCTCGATCAATATATACCCGTTTTCAATTCTGAAAACAGATTTGGAATTAGCGAGTCAAAATACATACTCGGACTCGGATTTCTATTTCCTCAAAA
>JAYKKM010000212.1:1660000-1866874 GCA_035772405.1 Chrysogorgia sp. JL179-B06 | reverse complement strand
ATTATAACAGATGTGATATATGCAATTATCTGTGCATACTTTATTGCAAACATTGGCATGGAAGGGAAAGACACTCCTGATAAATTGCAACCTATCAGTTCCACATTTAAGTAGTGAAAGGTCGCTATAAAATTATGAAACTTGCGGACATTCAGTTTAGCATTGGTCGATGGTAAAAGATGGCGTGAGTTTTACAACATAGCACATGACATCGGTCAGCCAGGTGGAGAAGAAGCGTTTAGAGCAGCACAATAGGAGATACACGTGAGTATGATTAGAACAGCCGTGCGGACATTTTATTCAAGTTCGTTGGAGAGATGGAAGCTCGATCGCGCTCGAAGCCCGAGCCGGAGTTACATAAAACTCGCAAGAAATGTAAATTTCCTAGCTTTCACGGTAATTGGATCGATATGGGAATTCGACGTTACGGATCATGCTGTATAATTAAAGTACCTTACAATAATGGATCTTCTCAAAAGGCTGGATATTAACATATAATGGAGTATGTAGTCATGGAGCGATATCGCGGTTAAATTAAACTTCTTGAAATTAAGCTTTATGTTGCTAGAAGCAGACCAGCTACACATACAGCTACTATATTCTACATGCTTAAGACAATTATAAATCATGCATATAATAGAAAATCGTGAAATCTAATATTATTTTTTGTCTTTGATTTTCAACACGAGTTTATATGTGTTGAGCTGGGATAGTGATTATTTTAGTAATTGAAATAATTAACAATTATTTCAATTACTAAAATAAAATACATTGGTATTTCATACATCTATATAACACATCATATTACATATGCATCCACTACATTAAGACATTACCTGCAACTTCAATAGCACAGCTTAATGCTGGATTGGGATTTGGCTCTTCAGGCTGATTTTGATCTGCGGCATTGTTATTACGCTGGAAACCTTGGAAACCTAAAATTTACATAATAATCAGGCGGATAATCGGTATGTATTTATTTCAAATGTATGAAACTTGGTGCATCATTTCGGCTTTTATAAACGTTAAAAAGGTTGTATTGATGCCTTATGCGCGAAACTCGTCACTGTAGCAAGTTTCCAATATTCAACTGATTTTCTGTAAATCAATATTAAACATGTGCAGGAACAAACAATTTCCCAACACAACAAGGTAGATTTGATGCTACTCAGACTTAAAAATGTTAATAAACTAGTAAGTTAAAAACTTACAATTAACGATTCGTATTTTGGGGTGATCAATCTTATAAAAGGTGCAGATAAATATACACCCTCACTGAGTTACTGATAATGTTATATATTTATAAGATGTAAATAAGCTACCGGTGATAGACAGTATAGTTATCGCAATTAAATGACACGCGTGTACTTGTTAAAATCCCATGCCTAAATATAATGTCGTTTAATGTTGATTCGTTGTTGAATTTCGTAACTTAATTTTGCTGTTGGTTTGGCAGCCATGCCCTGAAAGGGCAGGATTTAACTTTTTTTTGAAAAGAAGACAAACTTTTTGTATTTTTTCAAACGAGTACCAACCACTAAACCAGTGATTTTGTCTGTACAGTATACTCCTGATTGGAGTCACGGTGGGAATAAATAGCATATGTTTTCTGTTGTTTCGTAATATAATAATAATAATAATAATAATAATAATAATAATAAAGACATTTTAGGAACATTATACAATACTCTCAATGCTCTTACAACAATACATTCTTAAACTATAATTATATTTCATTATAAAATAAAAACTACTACATAATACAGCATATGACCAATACAACTATATGATTAATAACTACAAAAACTAATAATTCGAAAAAAAAGAAAAGTATTGAGTGTCGCTTTAAACCTAATTAAAAAGTCAGTGCTTCTAATTTGTTCTTGTAGTGATTCCAGAGTTTTTCAGTTGCAACCGAGAATGTTCTGTCTACATGAGTAAATTTAATTGTATTTTGGCAAAATATCAGATTTCGATTAGAATTGCAAGTAGGGTTACACCTAGTCAATAAATCACTTATAACAACAGTATCTTGAAAATAACCCTTGATCTTACTGCCAACCAGTGCAGAGGATTACTAAGCACAGGGGAGATGTGATGGAGTCTGACAACTGTATTCTGAATTTGCTTTATAACTTGCTGAATTCAGCTTCTCATGCCGGTAATCAGGGTCGAAACTAGCCCTTCTTTCGTTGGGGGAGTGTACGGTAAAATTGCTCTGCTAAAATCTTTGGTGCCATGCAGCTCCGTACGTAAAATTTACGGCAACGTGTAAATGGAAGCCTACGCAATCTATATGCATTCGAACTAAGTTTCTATTGTCAGTCTGGTATGTGATGGCAAACTGGCAATTGGCAATACATAGAGTTTAAATAGATATTAATTTTTACCAAGACCTGCACGAAAATAGGCATTCAGCCGTCTCAAACGAGAATGACACAACTACAGCCCGTGCGTTTCAGGTTTCCTAAAGCACAGTACGTATGAACCGCTACGTGCGCGGACTAAGGTCACTTTAGTTAATACGTATAACATACAGAATTGATCATTGATCGTGCATAAAACTGATAAAAGTATAATCGTCATGCATTATTTTTCTGGAAGCAGAGGTGTAGAAACGCATTTAAAGTTGGTGGGCTAAAGTCGACAAGCAGGTAAACAGTGGCCGCATTTTTAGGGGGTGGGGACGTCCTCCCCGGGAAAATTTTGAAATCTAGAAGCTAGAAAAGACAATTTGCAGCAATTTGAGCAAACTTTTTCAAATAATTCTACAGCGAGCGTATTTGAAATGAATCCAACCTACTTGCTGCCTTTTTCCAGGTGTCGCTATTTTTTGCAGTCTGAGAACCAATTTAACACTCGCGTCGCCAATCTCGTTTCCAGAGCCTGCGCAGGATCTGGGATCGAGATTGTCCCGTCGCAAGGACTTAGGGATTGACTAACAGTTCAGGCTACACCCGTTTGTAAAATCTCGTGTAGATGAAGACCGTGGATAGATTACCAATTATGTGCCATCTCTCCTAGCCTTCGTATTTCGGGGGATGTCACACCCCCGATAATCCATTTTGATATGTAATATGATCTTTGGTTTTACCAAAATATTATTCAACGTCATAAACGTTTTTTAGCAACTTTTACGTTGAAATTACTAAACATTCTACTATATTAATTGTTCTGTAACAGCAAAACGCATACCTGATATTTCATCATCCGCGGTATTACCTGATGCACTAACTATTTTAACATACTTCAAGAAAATTATTACTTTTACCACTGATATAGATTTTGAACTTCTATTCGACATGACATCGACACATTAGTTTTCGTCCCTTTGACAGTTTCCATAGGAAAAGGTCCGATATAATTTCCTCATTTGCTCATTATCCGCTAGCTAGTGGGGTCAAGAAAAGGAAGCGTTGTATATTTAACGGCATGCTACAATATCAGGTCGTGTGATGTTTGTGCGTTAACGAGAAATGCGATTTTCTCATATATTTCAACATTGCCTTTTCAATATATGACATGATTTGGTATTTTAGAAACAGCCGGTGCAGAAGCTACGCTAAATGATTTCTGACTACTTTAGTAAGTGTGTCTTAATATATAAGATTGTACCTAAAATTAGTACAATATAAAATAAAATACATTAAAAATTCATTTGAGCCGTTTCCATTCATGAATGTACGGTTTTAGAACGTGGAAAAGGGATGAAAACGCTTTCCCTTTTTGGATTTACTCATACGCAGGACTCCGTGGCAGGTCCTTGTAATGTATTTAATAAGTAACAAATAGCCAGCAGTTAGGTAACGCCCACCACTATAAGGACCAAAGGGATGCCGCCCTCATTAGTATTTTCAAGTAGGACAATGGGCAGAACAAAGAGCGTTACGCACAAAAAGTAGATTACCATTGTTAGCGTGGGACGAACGCCGTTTTGCGAAACGAAAAGCATGCCACTTTTTTAATATTTCCGCGTGAGGGACGGAACTATAGGACATGTGAGGGAATCCGTGGCGAACGGAGTTACTTAATTAGTATTCAAGGGGGCTCTGTGTGTTAAGAACCGGAAAGTCAACTAGTATGGTAATCATTCGAGTATGAATACATAGCGACAGAAACTGAGAGAGAGGTCAGTACTTTTCCTAGGAATTAATTATTTGGTTTGGAACGTTTGCTAGAAGCTTTAGAAGAGTATGACTTTTCGGATAAATAAATCGTCGGTTTTTCAAAACAAGCCAGGAAGTGGAAGGGATCATTCCCATGCAGACGAAGTCTCTGTAGCTAATTATGAGAAGCTGTTCCCGTTGATTGAGACCATTTTTACCGATGCTTTGATGGGAGAAGTCCAGAAACTTTGGCAAAGAGAAAATGTGGCGGTTGCGAAGATTGATTATCACAGTCAAAGACAACATGATTGCGTTAATGCTACACAGAAGAAGAACCGGTGGATCAGTCTATACTACTGTGAAGAGAGCCATGGCAAAACGTGAATATGAACGTGTTTTGGGCGGAATTCAATGAAGCCTCTAAAGGAGTATTTAAAACTGCGAAACCATGGAGATACTTTATAGATCATTTAAGACATTTTGAAAATAAACTTTCAGAATTAAACAATATTATCACGCATTATGGGATTATTGTCAAAAGATATTGACTCCTGAAACTCAAGTGTATACTAGGGTTATTTTAAGATAATTGGAGTGAAGATGAATCAGTAAAACTAATTATATCATGTTGCCTTTAGTAAATTTTGATCATTGTGAATATTAAATACCGTTTGCAGATATTTCATGAGTCTATTCGAATGCTTTTTCGGTGGCTTAAGGGGAAAAAAAGTATTGCCAAGTGTGGAAACTCGAACCCATGCAAAACAAAATAAGGTTTCCTGGCAGAAGAGTATACCTAAGAAGTTTTAAATTGGTTGAACGTGCTTTACTTCATAGAGAAACGGACGGAGGCGAGGAGTCTAGAACGTATGATATAAATATGGACTAACTAAATTTAGCAGCTTGAATAAATTTGTCCACCTGATCTTAGATTAAAAGCGTGGCAATTCCACACACCAAAAGAGGGCACAGTACATATTTCGATAAACACATCAAATAAATAGATACACAATATTGATGCAGTTTATTAATAATTTTTTTTTCAAGTTACAAATAAGTGATTATGATATTAAGCTCAATACATAATATTATCTCCAGGTGCCATATCGGTTTACTATATTATTCGGACATGCAGCTACAAAAAACAATATTGTGTGATATAGCCAAAAGGTGATGCTAATTAGCCACATAATTTACATTGATGAATGTTGTTGTAAAAGTAAAGAAGGGGATCAGAGGTCTGAAAAGAAGGTTTAAAGCTTCATAGACCCAATAAAATATTTGGGGGCAGATAGCTACAATGTACACCAGTCATCTTGCTTTCACAGTACTCACAAATGTATTCGACTCCCCCAAGAGCCTCATCTTCATCAATGTCATCTTGGCGAGATTGTTCTTCCTCTTCTTTCTTCTTCTTCTTCATCTTCCCGGAATTATCTGCGCTTCTCTCTTCCGCTGTCTTTCATACTCCGAATCTGTTATCTTCTGTTCCTTCGCGCGTGCCAGTAAAATTGCACAGTAACTTCAGGATTTTCAATGAGATTCTTATTTGGACTTTGACTTCTGCAAGCCCTCTCAAGACGAAAAACGTTTAGTCCGAGGCGGTTTGGGGATGTCGGTATCGTATTCGGATACACAATAATTCGATCAGATTGACAATATTTTGTGTTTGGTATAGCTCTAGCCATTGTAAACGATTTCCCCTTGAGCATTCCATCGTCAGAAATATCATGTGATATAAGCAAACTGATGGAGAAGATTTGACAGCCTTTTCAACACTGCTGTTAAAAATGGGATAGTACATATCGAATGCGAATTGATCAATTGTAAAAGGGAGATGTTTCATCGTTGGTGTCCATGGTCTTCGACTGACCTCTAGTACCATGAACTGATTTCTTTGTATACTAATTCGGCAAGTATCTTCTAAAAACTGGACCAAGTAACAAAACCCCATAAATTTTCTTCCTCGCTGGACCAAATATTTGTTTCTTTCTCATGAAACTTCTCTCCGCGGGTCCACTTAAAGTACTTATATCGTTTTCGGTAATGTCTCACTTTTTCGATCGTTTCCCGAGGTAATTCGTATTTCATTTTTGCAAACATTATGGATACAGTCCATGTAATACACTGAACTTGTTCGGGGTAGCTCGCCTCAAGAAGCGCCTGTTGTTTCTCCAGAATTCGAGATAAACAGAAATATCGAAGAAAGCCTCTCTGCTTCTTGTTTAAACATTCTTCCTGCACGACAGCTAACGTATAAATGGACGAGGGTCACTCCCTAAAAGTACACATTTTATTATTACTCTTTACTAATTTACTCATGACTAAGTTAAGATAAGGGACATAAGGATAAAGATAAAGATAAAGATAAAGATCAAGATCCCAAGATAAAGATAAGGATAATTGATAATGATAAGGGTAAGGATAAGGAAAAGGTATAAGGATAAGGGAATAAGGATAATAATAAGGATAAGAACCATACAAAGGATAAGGCCATAAGGATAAAGATAAAGATAAATTACTGAAGATAAAGAATAAAGATAAAGATAAGGATTAAGGATAACGATAACGATAAATTCTACAGAACATTCCTGAGAAACATCATTTGGCTTCTAGCCTTCACCGAGTGAACATGTCATTTGCCTGTGATATCTGCGGAAAGAACTTTTCAAACCGAGGTAATCTTCAGCGTCATATCAGTACGGCGTCCATGGAGGAAGTGACCATGTTTATACGCTCCGCATCCAGTTCGTAGGTGATCTTCCGATATGAGAACATTCCTTTTATTTGTATTCGTGGCTGAATTCATGTACTCACAAGTGGCAAGACCGTTTCGGGTGAGAAAGCTTTTGGAAAACGCTCAAACAACCATCAGCCCCCCCTTGAACATAAACATTCGGTGTTATGGCCAGTGGCAACCAATGTCACTTGGATATGATCCAACAACTTATACCAGGTAATTTAACTCAATGAAGGAACTACAATGACGACATTGCCGAAAAGAACATTTTAGAGTGTCTCTGAACGCAAGCCTCGTCGTTCTCTTGACGGATCTTATGGGCTCGAGTCAGGGGATGATAAACGTCTGTGCCCATTTATTTAGCAAGATGGGAAGGTCATCATCGTAATCTGTCTGTGATCTATATTGTTCAAAAGTAATATTTCATCAAGGCAAAGAAACCCGAATATATCAGCCGCGATGCTCACTATATCGTACTGTTTCAAATCTCCACGGGACAAGCAACAAATCTCAGTTCTTAGCACTGAGCAAGTCAACCGTGGGCCATGTTCAAGAGTTTATGAAAAAATTACGAGGAAGCGACAAAGCGCTCCACACGGATAATCTCATGTTTGATCTAAAAACCGACTACCAACCGATGATCAACATCCTGATTAAAAACGAAAAGTGCTACCATATGAAAATACCAGCTGGTCAACTAGACATTGGACCATTATATTCGAAAGGCGGTCATATGAACACACCACCCTATTCAGCAGCGGTGACCAATAATCCAACTGAAATCGAAATCGTGGTGCCCGACGAAAATACCGCTGACCCAACAAAAATAATTGGTTATAATTCGGAAAGCGATCGTATCAACAAATATCCACCCATCCTTAACGCCTATGTACAACTCGGGGTGAAAACAGACGCGTAATATTATACAGACGCCTCAGTAAATACGAGATGTAAATCAATATATCTCTAATCTAATGAGCTTAAAAGTTTTCTGTCTTTTCAAAATCAACTCCACGACAAGGTTCCAGTTCAAAATATTCTTCAAACTGCAAGCAATACACCAAATGACTCCAACGCAATTATGATTCTAACACAGAATACCTCCCGTCCGGATCCTCACACGGTTTCTTGCTACACCTAAAGAAGCCCATTTTTGTGACACCAGCACCAACTACAGTTTTTGACAGAAAATACCAAAGCTTAAACGAAATAATAGTAATTAATAATAATTGGGGAAAGTTTTTTTCTTCCGAAATTTGGGGGTAAAAAGAAAAAAAAAAAAGGCGATTTAGCAAAGCATGACCCCGAAGAAAGAGATGAATATGAAACACCATCTATTGATGACTGGATCAAAATATTTGCCGATGACAGACATAAAAATGGTGGCAACATTAACGCCTGAAGTACCAGGAAGTAATATCGAAAAACTTTTAAAATTAAAAACGCCTAGATATTCCCTTAGAAAGTAGACCTTCATTAGTATTTGTAACTTGAAATAAAATCTCATAATAAAGCTCAATATTGGTGTACTATTTATTTGATGTGTTTTTATATCGAAATATGTGGGGTGCCCCGTCTTTTGTCTGTGGATTTGCATATAATCCTTTAATTACGCTTAAATTGCTCCCACGCCTTTTATCTAAGATCAGGTGGACAAATTTATGTCAAGCTGTTAAGTTTAGTTAGTCCGCTTTAATATCATCGTTCTAACTCCTCGGCTTCCGTCGTTCTCTATTCAAAGTAAAGCACGGGGTGAGTTCAAGAGAAAACCAACTTTAAAACTCTTATATTATTACTCTTCTGCCAGGAAACCTTATTTTGTATTTCGTATTGGGTTTCGAGTTCACACACTTGGCAAATACTTTTTTCCCCCTTAAGGCACCGAAAAAAGCATTCGATAGACTCGTGACAACACTAATTGACACACGTGACATATGAGCAAGCGTATTTAATATTCAAAATGATAAAAATTTACTAAGCAACGTGATATAATAATAAGTTTACTGATTCATTACACGCCAATATCTTAAATAACCTAGAATACACTTAGTTTTAGGAGTCAATATATTTTGGTAATAATGCGCATAGCATTGTTTCTGAAGTCATTTTCAAAAGTCTTAAATGATCTAAAGTATCTCCATGGTGTCGCAGTTTCAATACTCTTAGAGCTTCATTGAATTCCGACCAAACACGTTCATACACGTTTGCCATGGCCTCTTCACAGTATAGACTCCACTGTTCTTCTTCTGTTAGCATTAAGCAATCATGTTTGTCTTTGACTGGATGATCAATCTCGCAACCGCCACATTTCTCTTTGCAAAGTTTCTGGACTTCTCCCATCAAAGCATCGGTAAAAATGGTCTCAATCAACGGGAACAGGTTCTGATAATTAGCTACGGAGACTTCGTCTACATGGACGTGATCCTTACATGATTATTTCTTCGAAAAGTCATACTCTTTCTCAAGCTTCTAGCAAACGTTCCAAACCAAACAATTATCCAAGGCAGCAAACTCCACAAGTGAAACACTGTAGGAAAAGTACTGACTCTCACTCTGTTTGTCGCTTATATACTCGATGATTACCATACTAGTTACTTTTCGTTCTTAACAAACAGAGCCCCTTTAAACTAATTAAGTAATTTCGTTCGCCCATGCGTTCCTCACATGTCCTATAGTTCCGTCCCTCACCACGGAATATTTAATAAATTGCGTGTGACAAATGCCTGGAATGGTTCCACCGTGGGTGTGAGGAAAATCCCAAGTATGATAAAAAAGGACATCCCTTTATATTGTATTGATTATTTGTAGAAAATAGATAATTACTAAATAAATGTGTGTAAACGAAATTCTGATTTACCTAAAAAATGATGAGCTAATAGGACCTTTTAGCAACAAGTATATTTATTGTTAGAGTTACGAGGTTTGATTCAGAGTCAGAACGAGCTCAGGTTCAGGGTTAAGATAAAAAATGTCCTTTTCTTGAAATGTAATTTTTATTAGACAATTATTGCAGAATAAATCAGGCAAAACATATTTTTTTTATTTAATACTCTTTGCACATCCAACATAAACTATAGTCAACCAAAGGTTCCATATGTTTCTTCCCGTATTCAATATCCATCCGTTTAGTCATCCATAATATAAACATGATAATAGTTTTTAAATAATAATAAATAATAACTTTTAAAATATGGCGCGTTGCGCGCACATATTCTATTTTTAAAACAAAATGCAGACGAACTGCAGTGACTTTGAAGAGTTTCAAATGACTAATTTTCTAAAATTTAGTTTTCTCATTTTCTACTGTTTAGCGAACATGTGGACGTATATTGTCGATGTTGGTGTCCGCATTTAAATTAACTCTAAGTGTAGAGTTAATTTTAAATGCGGACACGAACATCGACAATATACGTCACATGTTCGCTACTTATCCACACATATAGAGGCATCAGTGATTCCTTCGTGCAGTTGTAACGTCCGTAAAAGAATCGCAAGCATAAAGTGTGCTATTACAAAGTGATTAAATGTTGGTTTTACGCAACAAGTTGCACAGTTACATTATTGTGAGGCAATATGTACATTTAATAGAGATGAAAGATATCGTGACAAAAGCACTTGCACAACAGAACCAACAATATAAAATAACACGAGGCACTAAAACGGATACACCAAACGTTCGAATAAGAGTGACGTCATGCTCGCATATACTATTTTAACACTCCTTCTCAATCGCAGTTCGAATGTTTTTCAACTAGGTTTCATTTTGGGACACCTATTAGTTCACGCAGTTTCTTAAATTGACCTTTGGAATGCCCTTTGCAAATAAATCATCTAACATGCTGTTTGTCGGACAATAGAGAACAGTAATTGTTTACTTCTCTACCTGATCACGCACAAAATGATACTTGATGTCTATGTGCTTAGATCGTCCATGGAATTGCGGATTTTTGGACATGGCGATAGCTGACTGATTGTCCTCATAAATGGTTAATGGTTCTTCAACATTTTGAACCAAGATTGTCTAACAATTGTATCATCCACAATGCTTCTTGAGTAGCTGCAGATAACGCAATGTACTCGCTTCTGCCGTTGATAAAGCTACACACGTCTGCTTTTTGCTTCTCCAGCTAACAGTAGCTCCACTCATCTGAAATGTATAACCAGAAGTTGACTTCCTGTCATTCAAATCACCTGCCCAATCCGCGTCTGAAAATCCAACACAATTCTGGATTAGCATGCTCCAAGTAAAGTAGCCCATAGTTTACAGTTCCTTTCAGATACCGAAAAATTCGTTTTACAGCAATCCAATGTTCTTTCGTAGGGATTGCGGTGAACTTTGCAACATTGTTAACCGCAAATGTTATGTCAGGTCGTGTTGCGGATGACAGGTATAACAAACTGCCAACTGCTGACTGATACTCTTCTTGGATAGATAGTTCACTGTCTTCCGTGGCCTTGACAAGCTTCGCACTCAG
The DNA here is from genome assembly GCA_035772405.1 of Chrysogorgia sp. JL179-B06. Classification (NCBI taxonomy): domain Eukaryota; kingdom Metazoa; phylum Cnidaria; class Anthozoa; order Scleralcyonacea; family Chrysogorgiidae; genus Chrysogorgia; species Chrysogorgia sp. JL179-B06. The sequence continues at coordinate 1,855,553 of JAYKKM010000212.1, read as the reverse complement.
ATCAACAGGAGTTTTCAACTGGTTTACTGTTCTCCATACCATATTTCTTTAAAGTATTCTCTGTGTTGGTAGGTTGACCAACCCACACTGTACCATTCTTCTGAATTACTTGTAGACCAAGAATATATTTGAGCTCTCCCATATCTTTCACTTGAAATCTTTGTGCAATAACCTTCTTTAACTTTAGCGATCTCTTCATCCGTTTAACCAGCAAGGATAATGTCATCGACATGAATCGCAACAATAAAAACATCCCCGTCCTCTTCTTTCACGTAAATACAAGGATCACTTTCCATTTGTGTTAAGACCGATTGACTTCAAATGCTCATCCAAAATCGAATTCCAGCATCTAGATGATTGCTTTAAGCCATACAAGCTCTTGCTCAGCTTACAAACTAGATGCTCCTTCCCTTTAACTTCGAAACCTTCAGGCTGTTTCATATACACTTCATCCTCTAACTCTCCATTCAGAAAAGCAGCAGTTACATCCATTTGATGCAACTTTAACCCTTTCTGAACAGACAATGCTACAACTGTCCGTATCGACTCAAAACGCACAACTGGGGAGAATGTCTCATCGTAATCCACCCCATGTCTCTGAGAAAATCCTTGAGCAACAAGTCTAGCTTTATGTCTCTCAATTGAGCCATCAGCATTATGTTTCACCTTGTATACCCACTTGCTTCCAACTGCTCTCCGTCCTTTGGGCAGCTCTGTGAGCTCATACACATCATGCTCTTGAAGTGAATCAATTTCTTGTTGCATGGCTTCACGCCATTATTCTGCATGAGGACCACCCAATGATTCACTTACTGTTGTTGGCTCAACAACATCTTCACTAGCGATAGTTACACACTCACCGAGACGATCCGGTGCACGCCTTTCCCGCGCTGGAAGCTGCTCATTAACCTCGACATTAACTGGCTTGATCATCCTCGACATCATTGTCATCTGACAGTTCGAGAGTTACAAGTTCATCAGCCCGAATTTCATTCTCTCGAAGCTCCTTCTGAATGCCAAATTCTCTTTCATTGTATTTATCATCGCGACTGTAAATAACTCTCGAACTCTGAGGATCATACAAACGATATCCCTTGGTTTCTGTTCCATAGCCAAGAAGTACACATTTCTTTGCTTTTGGATCAAGCTTCTTTCTCTCATCCTTTGGAATATGCGCATACACAGTACATCCAAAGCTTCGCAGGTGTTTGACATCCGGTTTCACGCTAGTCCACGCTTTCAAACGGAGTCATGTTGGCTACCCCTTTCGTTGGGCTTCGGTTATGCAGATACACAGCAGTTGCGACGTGCTTTCAAACCAAAATTTCTGAGCTAGGTTAGCTTGAGCTAGCATAGCTCGAACAGCCTCAATAAGTGTCCTGTTGAGTCGTTCAGCAACGCCAATCTGCTCAGGAGTTTTGGGCACAGTTAACTCATGCTTTACTCCCTCTGATTCAAATAATTCTCAAATTCAGCTGAAGTAAATTCACCACCATTGTCAGTTCTCAGAGTTTTCAATTTATGACCACTCGTGATCTTTCAGCAACTGCTTTCCATTCTAAGAAACGACTGAACACTTCGCTCTTTCGCTTTAGTGGATACACCCACACATAACGAGTTTTATCATCTGTGAAGGTTTAGAAAATACTCAGCACCACCAGATGACTTAGTGTTTATCTTTCCACATACATCACTATGTACAACACCAAGTGGCTCATTAGCTCGTTTCGCACCAGTATTTGGAAATGTACCGGGTGACCCAAAAAAAAAGTACTCCGTTTTGATTCATAATAACTTCTAAACAAGTGAAGCTATTAAACTGAAATAACTTTCATTAGATAGAGGGAAGACTAGTTTAGATTTTGATATATTACAGTTGTATTTTACTTACAAATTCACGGAGATATTAATGTTCAAAAATAGGTAGCATATTTCTGGATGTGTCTAAAATATGCAAAAAACGCCGTATCAAATTCTTAATGTTGGATGTCTCTGGGGAGTTGCATGTTATGTCTTATGGAGTTATGGTTTGATTGTGTTTCATTCTGAGTTTATTCTGAACATGAACAAATTTGGAATGTACCACATGATCAGCAACCGTAGAATTTAGAAAGAGCTTCGCAGCATGCCGTAATCTAGAACAACGAATGATCCATGACTCCTTCGACGCAATGGTGTCACGGGCTAGGCAGTGCATTCGTGCTAGAGGACACGCGATTCCGAACGAATAAATCTTGCTTGTATTTTGTAAATAATAATACTTCGTTTCATAATAAACAATTTGTCAAGTGTCATTTATTTTACTGCTAATAGTGCGTGTTTCAGTTGAGCAAAGCTTGATTAATATTTGATACGGCGTTTTTTTGCATATTTTAGACACATCCAGAAATATGCTACCGAGTTTGAACATTAATATCTTTTCCCCGTGAATTTTTAAGTAAAATACAACTGTAATATATCAAAATCTAAGTTAGTCTTCCCTCTATCTAATGAAAGTTATTTCAGTTTTAATAGCTTCACTCGTTTAGAAGTTATTATGAATCAAACCTGAGTACTTTTTTTTGGGTCACCTGGTACATCGGTGTGATTTCCCTTTCGTACATGCATCACAAAAGTCTAAATCTTTCTTCGCATCGAAGTTAAAATCTTCTACTAATTTGTCATTAGCCAATTTTCTTTAAACTTTGGACTCCCAAGTGTCCATAACGTTGATGCTATAACATTTCATTTGAGAGTACAGTCCTTTCATCTGCTACAGTGTTTGAACATTCTAAGATAGGTTGAAAATCCAAATAGTACAGAGATCCAACTTTCTTCGCCCTAGCAATAATTTTCCCATTGCTACAAGAAATGTTGCATTTACCTTCTTCAAAAAGCTAACTGATTTTTCCAGCTTCAGTTGCCTTTGATACACTTAGAAGATTGCAGTTCAATTCCGGAACAAACTGTACATTGTTAAGTTTACATTCTTGCTGGTTACCATTTGAAAGATTACAGTTCACTGTAACAACTCCACTTCCAACTGCTTTTAAGACTTTCCCATCTCCAAGCATAACATGAATCAGGCTCGTCAAATTCAACAAATTCTTCAAGTAAAGCTTTGTTGTTGCACATTTGGCATGTTGCAACCCGAGTCAACAATCCATGTTTCACTGTTTATTCCACACGCACTTGCAGCCAAAACCTTGCACAACAAGTCCTAAACTTTCCTCACGAGTACTGTACCTGATTTTTCAAGTTGATTTTCCTTTGTTCAAAGGTTGCTTTGGGTCCTTTTTCGTTTTTGTCCTTGTTCAATTCTTTGCAAAAACGTCTTATATGTCCGAGCTTTTCCACAGTGATGACATTTAATAGATTCTCTATTAGTCTTCGAGCCCTGGGCCATCATCACTCTACGAGTGGTTTCTCGCTCACTCAATTTATTTTCTTCATAAAGCAGACGCTCAGTAACAATTTTTCCATTTGTGGAACAGCAGTGCTTGCTTCTAGCGCAGTTACAAGCATATTATAGGATTCAGGAAGACTTGCCAATAAGGTTACAACTTTGTACTCGTCTTCCACTGGAGCTCCAATCACAGCTAACTCGTTGAAAATCTCAGTCATCGACTGGATATGACTTGACATTGGATTCCCGTCTTTCAGCCTTAAATTCTTTAGACGTCTTCTTAAAGACAGCTTGTTCGCCCACGATTTCTTCTGAAACTGTTCCGACAATTTCTTCCATACGGCTACAGGGTCTTCAGGATCTCCGAGCAAATATAACAGCGAAGGATCGACCGAAAGCACAATAATCGCCAGTGCTTTATCTCTACGGACCAACAAACTTCGCATTTTCATTAGCTTGTGATGAAGCAGGAGCTGTTTCAGTTCCCAGAAACAATGCTTCCAGAGCCCGTCTTTCACGAGAGCCATACGACATTGGACTTTCCAAGTCCCATAATTCGACCCCTTCAACGGAAAAAAACCGTGGCAGTTTTCGATTCCGCCATATTTGTTACGCCCGCTTTCATGCCATTTTTAAAACACGATTTGATCGTCAAATTTCATCACAATAATAAAAAGAATGCTTACCATTCTTCAGCTCATGGGTCCATAACCTGTTGGTTTTTACGCAACAAGTTGCACAGTTAGTAGTTATAGAAGGTAGGGCTGCGAGCTTCAATCGACCTCAACCGTGAATTTAAACACCAAAACATCACCGAATTTGGGCCAAGTCACGACTCGACAAATTTGGTGATGTTTTGGTGTTTATATTCACGGTTGAGGTCGAATAAGCCCGCGGCCCTACCTTCTATACTACTACAGCAAATTCGTTAGTCAATCTAGACACCCCTCGCACGTTTTCTACTAAATTGATGTCAAACACACGCGAGACTAGCGAAACAATACCAAATTTATACTAAATCGCGACTCTCGCTAAATTTGACACCATTTCAGCCACATTTAAAAAATAGAGAGTGTCGTTTCAAAATTCTCACAAATTTATGTCAAATTACATTTAGGAAAAAATAGAAAGTCGTTTTAACATTTTTCGCGTCACATATTAAAAAAATAGAGAGTGTCATTTCAACATTTTCACAAATTTGTCGAATCACATTTAAAAAATAGAAAGCGCTGTCTCAACATTTTCACAAATTTGTCAAACCGCATTTAAAAAATAGAAAGTGCCGTTTCAAACATTTTCACAAATTTGTCAAATCACATTTTCACAAATTTGTCAAATCACATTTAAAAAATAGAAAGTGTCGTTTCAATATTTTCACAAATTTGTCAAATCACATTTAAGAAAAAATAAACATTTTCAACATTTTTACAAATTTATATATCGTAAAAGTGTTCTCACGCGTGATAAAATTGCCACCTGTTATGCAAATTAGATTATTACCACCTGTTAATAATAGATTAGTCCGTTTGTTCACTATTTTCAGCGTTTGTCGCACTTCTAAAATGGTGATCGTACACATATTTCGGACGTTGTGATTCCTCCCGACAACAAACCCAAGAAAGGCACGTATGGCGTCACAATCGCGACAATGCTCTCAACGTCTTTCTTTAATAACGGGTCTTTTTGCAACTCGTCGTTTAGTTCGTCAGGATTCTCAATAGCGAATTTGTCGATTAGCGAGTCAGTGAGAAAACAACCTTATGGGGGTTACGTCGCAGTGTTTAAGATGTGTCAGTGGATGTGTTGTTATCTCTCACTACAATGTTTTTGTGGCCATATGCGTAGGAGTCAATGCCATTTTCTAAAAGGTATCGTTTGTCATCAAAACAGAATAGCGACACTTTATTAATTTCGTAACTACCTAGCTGATGTTTGACACTTCTAATGGTCTTCATTGTGTGTCGCAACTGTTTCTGCTCGAGTGACACACTTTTGTAATCTTCATGTCTGATTACCTTTTTAATTATATTTTTTCTAATACCTTTAGCGGTTTTCCCGCCACCTCCACCCTCTTTTCAAAGAGCTGTACATTTTACTGCGCAACCCGACGAACTCGACAATTGGCGTTCCAGCGCACTCGTCCTTCATCTTCCCAATAACTTTCTTATTCTCTCTAAAAAAGAATGGGCTGTCTGCAGGGTAGTCGCTATTGTCGAACTTTTCGCACTCCATCATAAAGTCGGAATAAACGTCGTCAGTTTTGATTGAGTACAACAGACTGTCAGTGTCAGTGGAAGTGCAATCTACAGGTTTGTCGCTAGAGTACTTTTTCATAACATAATTGTAGTGAAAATTGTACATCAGCGTTTTACTCAAGTCTAGTATACACATACCCACATATGCAGGTCTATTTAGTGTCAGCGTTTCTTTAACCTTATGGACAGCGACTAAGTTCTCGCTAAATATTTTGCAAGACACGAACGTTGGCTTTGAGACAAGCTTTTTAAATTTCTCCGCTGTGGTCACTAATCTTACGTCCACACGCTTCCTCAAGTTTTCCATTCGTTTTTTTCCGAACACACCTGTTGTTCAATCAACTTGAAGAAATCCTTCTCAAAAGCGTTCTTAGCCGCAGTTCTTTTGACTGTGTTAAAGTCGATGTACTTGCCTAGCCACTTGGACTGGGTTTCAAACTGCAGGACCCTGTGAATCTTATTGATTTTTAATCCAAGATCCATGTACAACTGCAGATTTCCGTAGTGACACACATACTTTTTTTTGTCCATCAAATTAGTCACCAGCTTCTTTTAACACCACCAACACTCACGTTAAACTTTATTTTTGATTTTCGTGCAGTACTCCGACAACATGTCAACGGTTATCTCCATCTTCTCGGGAGCCAACGGGGTTAATCGTTGTGTAGGTCATGCAAATGGGCTGGGTACTCCAAGTCGGACTTCGAGCAGTAAACCTTTTTTACTATTGTTGTGATAGTCGTGCAGATTAACTTTTTCTATTTCTTTCTCAGTCAACCACTTGAAGCCGCCCGTAGGTAGACTTCGACTCATTGCCCATCCGTACAAGTTGTTGGCGTCAAGGTACATCAAATACTTTCGACTCTTGCTCTTTGTCATACCCTTCCATGTACTTATTATTCGCCACGCCATGTCTGTTGCATATGTAGCTCACACCACCACGCATACCTAATTCTACAAACTGGAACATGTCAATGTCAGACAATAATTCGAGTTCCACTCCAGTCATCTTTAACATGGCATCCCAAGCCAATCCAGGCGACGTGAAATAATGGACACGGGTCTAATTTATACTCGCGATGACATGTCTTTCTAAAAGTTCTCAAAAACGTCGGCAAGCAAGAGCACATCGCTTTTCAAATACAGGTCGTGATACTCACCCATACTTTCAACGTCGAAGTAGTCCCACACATCGATGGCACGCTCGTGCATTTCTTCCGTGATGTGCTCATCGTTTTCAGAACGCTGTAGAAATCTTTTTTTGGAGGGTAGCTTCACGCTCGTCGAATTTTTCAAAGGAGTCCATATAATCGTCGGGATAGACCCCCTTTCTTGTCATAAGTGCCAACCCCTCGGTCGCGAAACACTTCTGACGTGTATTTGAAAGCGTCCCTTGGTAGGTTCCTCACCAAGTTGTCTAGACCACACAACTGAAAGCTGTCCAAAAATACCAAGTTTTTTCCAAGCATGAACGCCATGTACTTCTCCATGTTGTTTGGTATCACATTTATGTCTTGACCAAACTTACCAATCTCCTGCATGATGAAATGGCTATCGTAGCCGCGCAAGTTATGAAAGATCACAGGGATTTTGTCAGTCAACATTACACTGACGATGTGCAGACCCTCTGTACTTTACCTGACACGTGACAGTGGTCTCCTCACTCTAACGTCAGCGCTAGTGTACTCAACACTACAAATATGACAACTCTTAGCCTCGTCGAAATTCTTCTTATCGTCGTCAGTCAGTATCATCTCTTTGTTAAAGTGACTCTCAGGATGTTTCTTTACAATATTCAACAATTTTCTAACATCTCCCCAATGAATTTGTTAACTGCATTTTCACCACGATACACTTTTACCGGCTTACTGTACTCGTTGTCGTAGCAACAAACTAATTTGTACCCATAACCGCAGTCAACGTGCCTCTGGTAGGCGTTTGTGTAGCTACACTCGCTTGACAGCTTTGTTGTGTGCACCTTCTGTGTGATAGCCTCGAAGTCTGCGTACACCACAAACGGCACATTTAGTTGTCTACTAAAATTCTCGTATTTTACTTTCGCGCCTTTTTGTGGCATTTTAATAGCTTGCTTCCCATTGATGACCAAACATACTTCCACATGGTGTTCAAGCACGTCCGCGCGACTAAAACACTGCAAACAATACCTACAAAAGTGCTTTCTCGCCTTATACTTTGTCTGACGGTACATGAATTTGTTGAAGTCACGAATATACACATAGTGCTTGTTACCCTCATCATTAGTTATCAACAACAAGTCCATATGGTCAGGGTACGCTTCCTTAGAAACGTACACAGGCAATGGCTGCTTATTTTCGTACCCAAAAACATTGATGCTAATATCGTTTGCCTTTTCGATCTTGTTGTAGTCTTTGAGTGTGACTGGGAAGTCAGTTCCGTCATAGTTTAGCTCACCGACATGTCTGACGTACTTTGACGTTCTGTCAGAGTTTTTTCCAACAGGAAATTTGTGTGCAAGGTGGCACCATCTAAAGCACTCGTTGTCATCCCCATTATTTACGTTTATCAGACCCTTCATACTGTTGCGCAGCTCCTTTGGCAACGCAATGTAGCTACTCCCATGCAAAGGTCTGTAAATAGCGGACGTTGACGTAGTGCGCATCTATTTTGTCGATAGTCCATCCAGACCCCTCAGATAACCACCCAGCTATCCGCGTCAAAATCTGCTCCGACCCGCGATTGGCAACACCCTCGATGTCATGCTCGTTAATGACGACGAACGTTTCGCTGTTAAAGTAGGCAGTTTTGTACGTGGTCTTATCACGCTCTAAAACTTTCTCAAAAGTGACCTTGACTGTCTCCACCACTTTCATTCCGTTGGTCTCACCCAGCTCACGTCTCAAAAGGTTAGTGACAGCACTTCTACTAGCGTTTACCTGATTGATGTCTCTGTCGTCAATTACTTCGACTTCATAGGACCTCGTGAACCCTCTCAGTGCTCGATCCAACAGCTGCGTCGACGGTGCGAGGTCTTCGACTACAGGTTGTCCCTCTTGATCTCTAAAGAAGCCGTGAACGTTGGTCACTTCATCTGTTAGTGAATTGACAACGGCTGCACTCGTCTTATGCGCCCGTCTTTTTGTCAGTGGGTTTTTCACAGTCTGACTCATTGGCTTCTATATACACTACGCTTATTTTTTCCTAAGCCACTCATTGTAATAAATATCACCACTTTCACACCATCCCAGCTTTGGGTACACCACCCCAAACAGATTGTTGTCAAACAAGTCTTTCACCTTCCCGTCTTTGAGGTCAAGCACCTTCTTGAGTGTCTCGAGTTGTCTTCTATGACACAACCTAATAATGTAGTATCCATATCTGCTGACATTTCTACCCTTTATCAAATCGCATGAGTGCAGCACATTGACAACTTTCAGGAAGTCCTCTTTTATCAACTCAAGGTGCTCACCCTTCACAACATTCCGTAGTCTCCTCCCCATCCACCAAGACCGTTTGTGAACGCTTTTTAGTCGCGTGAGTCTCATGTCACCATAACTCTGAATGTAGCCCCATTCGATGTCGCCACACTTTGGACACGCGTACCCACCGCAGTCGCTTACGTTTTTCACAACGTCACAATCCGAGCAGTAGTGAATTCTGAAGGTGTCTCCACACTCAGTTTGCGTCTCGCTCGCGATCTCGTCAATTGTCAAACCATAACTCATCTGCCTCATAAGTTTGTCCATCGCTTATACTACTCCAACATTTTTTTTCAACGAACTAGTACCCATACCGCTATTCCACTACCCAAACCTAGCGCGCTAACAAACAACAATTGGTATTCCTTCATTTCCGCACTCGGTTGGCAGTAATCCGCAATCTTCGGGAGGTCAGTGAACACTCGTCCGCTGTACCGTATGGTCATTACGCTTCTAAGTTCTTCCAACGCGTGGTTTGTGTCATTGATGTCTGCATTAGCATCAGAGAGCCGTTGTCGTAAACGCTGGATCTTATCTTTCTTGGCGACCTCATTCTCATACCACACTTCTTTCGCACTGGCTAGCTGTTCCAACGCATGGTTGTGTCTTTTCATCTCAGCTTCATAGCCTGAGTGGTTAAACTTTGAAAACATAAAGCCAGCGCCTGCAAAAGCCACTGCATTAAATATCCCTCCAGCCACAACGCTCGCCATTAACTTACGTTGATTTGAATGGATCTGTCGGTATCCACTTTTTCGATTGCACCCATTTTACTAACAGCGTTCCTGCACCAACAGCCGCAGCGAGTTTCACTGTGCCCTTCACTGTCTCTGGTGTTCCCAATGGTTCTCCCAAAGCCTTTTTCGAAATCATACTCACTACCACAGCACCAGTCGTGACAAGTAGCGCGTCGTACAGTTCGTTCATAAGTTCTTTTCGATCGATCGCAGACATATATACATTGTCGTGTGTTTTGTTCAAGAATCAAATGTGTCTAACGCTGGACGACGAGTTTTACGGACTCTCTGACGCAGGTGCTGGTGCAGTACTCACAGGTTCTTTTTCACTGCTAATTGTGTACCATAGCGAAGCACCAGCAATGATAACACCAAGTGTTCCGACAATATAACCATAGCTCCACTCACCACCCTGCTCTTCGTTGACTATCATTTCACGCATTTTCTTTTCTTTCGCAGCTTTCGATATCTCAGCCAACTTTTTACCAGCAGCGACGCGCTTTGGGTCCTTCACCTTAACACTTTTCACATCAGCCGTGATTTAAGCTTCAACAACCGTCTGTGGGACCTCAGCCATCTAATACACTATCACGTGTTATCTTACTCACAGTTGACCTCACAGGTATCTCACAGGTGTCTCACAGTTCCAAACCAAACGCACTAAAAAATTAGGATTTTTTCTGGGAGTATAACATAATGACTCAAGCCCGAGAGGTTAGCGAAGAAGATATTGCCAACATGCTGAGAACGGCCTTTACCAATGTGTCTACCCCACAAGACGCCCCTGGACCCAAGGTCTTAAACGAGTACTTCTCAATATGCTCACCGCTCCTCGACCTCAACCCCGACGGAGGGTTACCAAAACGGTTTTGGCTCTCAGGTCAACCGCACTAGGCATCTTCTCGACGCTTGGATCGATCTTCGGGAGGAAAGAGCCAACGAGCTTGCTGATAGATTAGCTAGCATAATCCCTGTGTGGTGTTACTCATCATTCAAGTACCTTATGTTAGCGAGTGGTGTCTACTTGAGCAACCCTCGTGAGTCCAACGCTACATTACTCGGTAACTTCCTCCAAGTGTTCTTAGTGACCCTTATGTGGAAACCATGCCCAACCAAAGCCAAAGCGTGGCTAGAGCTCGCCGCAAACCGCGACGTTCACGTTTGCAAGGTGGGGTGTAATGAGATACTGGGTGCGGATGATATCAGGGACCACGTACTCTCGCCAGCCCACAGACACTTTGTGAGAGATGAAAACGTGTACACCTGTCACCCATGCGGTGTGGTCACCAACGACCCACTGCATCGCTTAAGACACGAGAGCTCGACGTCCCATCTTAAAAACTTAGAGCTCCAGCGGATATTCAACATGGAACGACGGTTTCCACCACAATAAAAAATATTTCTCTGAGGGTATAGTAACCATGAAGAAAGTTGGTAAACTAGAAATCGTGATTGGTCCCATGTTTGCAGGAAAAACGACAGAGACTCTTCGCAGGTTAGTCGCGTTAAGTAAGTCAGGGCTCAAAGTCCTTTACATGAACAACACAGGTGACACTAGACGAACTGACCACGCGTTCTCCACACATCGCCAGACCATTGTCGTTGGATCAGACAGTTTACCTGCGAAGTTAATCACCGACCTCCCAAGCTCTTCCGAGATAGCTGATTACGACGTCATCGGCATTGATGAAGGCCATTGGTACTCTGATCTACTCCCAATTATTCGCGAGTACATCAAAGCTGGCATTCACATCATTATTTGTGGTCTCATATCAACAGAGCGCTTAAAAAGAATTGGTGAGCTCGACACACTGTTCCCAGTAGCAGACGACATCACATTTCTAAAAGCGCATTGCGTCGTTTGCCGTGACACTTACGGAACAACTGTTGACGCACCATTCAATTGGAGATATAATCCAGGACCATCGTTCGTTGGTGGTGCTGAGCAATATCGTGCAGTGTGCAGACGTCATCATCCTTCCACACAAAATTAGGGGTGTTCTCAATACATCCCACTTTTTTAAATTTAGACATTGGTCACATGAAGCGTCCAATGTCATAGAAACATTTTTTCACACAGTGGTCAGAAGGTTTGTGAAATAAAGAGAGAAAGTTTCGCAGACATTTTTTATCAAGTTAAAAAAACGTCTTTAAAAAATGCTAGAGCAGTTGTCACCTCGAGTGTCGTCTCAACAACGAGAACGAGTGCTAATTCGACTTATTACTCGCTGTCTAAAAAGTCTCTTTACAATAGCGTCTCTCATGGTTACTCAACGCTGATTTATTTTTAAATTTACGAAAACACTGAGAGCACTGAAACCCAACGTCAAAGAAATATTTTATTACTGCAGTGATAGCGTCGTCGTATGAGTCGCACAAGAGTGTTAGATAACCAGCGGATTTGTATCTAAGCAGCAGAGAGTCTTGCTCTTTGGACGTCTTACCTGTGCCACCTGGATTCTTGAACTCAATCACGAGTCCGCTGTGCTGTCGGTTTGCGTTGGCAATAATCAAGTCAGGCGTTCCACGTTGGTAACCTTTTTTCCACGAATTTATTCTTTTACTCGAAGTGTCTTGATTCTCACCACAAGCGGCTATCAAAATAGCCTCTGGATAATATTTCCTAAGAAAACCAACAACTTTCGTGTGAAGGTCGAACTCAGTGATCATTTTAAACTGGTTGTGCTTGAGACCAACGTCAGCTAAACTTTTTCTAACGCTTGGTAATACTTCTGAGTGCACCCACCTTCTAAAGTGTTTCGCACGCTCTAGGTTACTCGAGAACACCAATGAGTAGACCCCAAGTTCGTTGATAAATGAGGCCTGTCCCATCTTTATTTTACAATCAGGTTCGACATGATCGTGCACTGCATCTTTTGGTCGAGCGTAACCTAGAGCGCTTGCGACTTCTCTCGCTTTGAACCATATGTCACCGTTGTGATTAACCGTCGTGATTTGATGACCGTCGAAATCAAATAGTTGAGGCGCTATGGAAGTCATCACTATATAGTCCTCCACAAAAAACTCTACTCGATGCGGGCGCTAGGTTTTTTATAGATTTGGTTTGTTGCGTACCAATGCAGCAGGTGTGTTTTATTAGTCCTCAGTTTTCTACGCCGTCTGAAAAAGTTTCTAATGTTACGAACCAGTTTTCTAAGCCAGCCCATTACATAACTTAAGTCACGTCTCCTACCGCTCCCACAGTGTCTGACTCTGGTAACACGATAGGTTTGCCGTAAGTCTTTTTAGACCTCATACCAATCTCAGCGTGGAGCTCGAGAGTCACGTCACCGCGGCCAAACGACCCACCAGCTTTGAACATGTGATCAGTCGTCTTATTTATTTTATATATTTCATGAGGTCTCGAAATACATGCTCCCATTTACTTTATACCATATTCCTTCATCATTTTTTCCACCCATGATTATGATGTCTCGGTTCGTCATGTAACCACTCACAATTTTTCACACCGTAGAACTCTATCAACGATGGGTACGCATAAGGTGCGAGTGGTATTCTTGGTCGATGTATTCCAAAAATCGTTGCATAGGGTGTGCCTATCTTTTTCATATTCGCTACGAAGTCTGAGTCGGCTGACTTAACGTTGTTGACTCTGACGTGTGAGTTGCTCATTTGCCAGTGTATTGATATCATATGTATTTTTGTGAGGTCAACACCACTCGGAATAGTACATATGCTCTCCATTGCTGGGATGCTACCACCATACGCGAGTCCATTAGCCATACCAGTCTTGTACCCTATGAACTTATCCCACTGGCCGTCGTTCGTTCGATATAATTGTCTCCCAATTTGACCCAGTGGTGTGAGTAGGTAACCGCGCTAACGACAAAAATAGAGAGGTCACACCACTGCATACTTGGGCAATTAAAATGGAGACCTGACTCAAGTGGGAGTGGTGTTAACACGGGTGACAGAAAACTTTGGCCCGCACTGTTAATGCCAATAATAGGGCCATAGGTTGGGTTGTTTTGCACTAACATATTTGTCGCGTCACCGATGGCTTTCACTTTGGAACCATCGCTGTGGAAGTCTACGTTTTTTCGTGGTGTGTGTGTTGGCGTTGAAGTCAAACACAATGTTGTGGTGTCGCACTTTGAAGTACCTCGGTAAATACAATTGCTCTAAGACTTTTTTATTGATGACGTCTAGGTCGTCGACTGGGTCTGCTACGTTTTTTATCGCTGAGCCTTGCATGTCTATTATTCCAGACATCCTTCCACCGGTCACACTTAATTTGGGATCTTCATCCAGATGCCTTTTCGTTCTCTTTAGTATTTTATCGTGAGGGTCGTCAGACTCATACCCATAGTTTAGACTCATTACTACTTCAAGGTGTATTTGGTTAGTAGATAGCCAGAGACTGCTGAGAACCCTAACACTATCGCTAGCGTTGTCGTGTCTGACTCACTTGTGGTGGTGGCCACTGTTTTTTTCACGGGAAGTGGTGTCACATTTTCTTGGTAAACTTTTTTAGCCACAGTCGTTGGTACCACCACATTTTCTTGGTGAGCTTTTTTCTTCACAGTCGTTGGCGCTACTAGGGAGTGAGTCACCACATTTTCTTGGTGGACTTTTTTAGCCATAATTGTTGGTGTTGTTGCATTCAAGCGAGTGTTCACTCCAAATCTCATGGACTCCGTAGCAATCTTTAATAAGTTGTTGTACCCAGCGATTTTATTCTTGAGTATCACTACGTTACTTGGCATTAACCATGTACTTGGTGACACTGCAAGATTTTGAACAACGTTGGTGTCTCTAATCGATTTATTCATGTTGAGAATCCATGTCGATACGTCATAGTTGACAACACTGTCAGAAAACAACTTGCGGAATTCTTGTTGGGTTTCTAAACTCCCTGCAGAACCACCAACGACTGATACACGTGTTCTCGCTTGCGCACCAAGTGTGGAGTACACGAAGGCTTCTATGCTCTGATTTAGATATTGTAGTCCAATGTTGGTAAAGCCGTCTGACAATCGCGCGACGTATCGTTTATAATCGTTCTGAACGTCGTTGAGTGTGTAGACTCTGGATTCACCTGTTGTACCATCGCTCAGGACTTTATTCTGGTAATAATGTTTTCTAGGAATCTTAGAAATCTTGCCATACAATTCGGAAGCGTTGAACTCTCTACTTATTGATTTCATGGTCTCACCACCCTCCATTCTTCTGAGAAGTCTTCTAATGGTGAAGTACACATGAAATCTCATCACACTTGTGACCACAGGGTGAACCTCTTGTGACACTGATAAATGTTGCAACGACACTCCACAACAGAAACTCGCGCAATACGTCGCAAACACAACGCGGTAGTAAGATTCGCTGTCATCCCACTCTGATTTTGTCTTTGACGTGGTGATTTGTAAGACTGGTAGCTTTGACATGAAGTAGCTATTTTGGTTAACAAAAACTTTGAAGTTATTCACTGGATAATTCAACACGTTTTCCGTTGGATAGCCGTCCCAAAGCCCCCAGTGGTTTTTATGACCTTTTGGTAGTGGTTGGATAGTTCCACCACCTTGCCATATTATTGGGAACTTTACTATTGTGTAGCCACCTCCACATGTTTTTATCATTTTTGAAGGTCGCGCTGGTTATGTCTGTGCTGAGGATGTCGTTGTTTCTGAAATATATGTCGACACTCACGATCTTACCGTCTTGTGAAATATTTGGATAGAACTCGAATTTGCTTAAAGTGGCGTGGGGGTACTTTTTGATGAGGTCTGCCTTTGCGTCGTGTGTAGCCTTTGATGTGTTCGCCATCGCACGTTTGTAGTTCTTTCCATAGTAGTCATGAAGGGCTTTCTGCATATATAATATACCATATGTTACACATAACACACGCTACATTATATATGGTCAGGGTCGTAGTATTGATTAGAGGTCCAACGGAAACTGTGGATCTACCAGAGGCACTTTTGACGTTTGGCTCAGATCCTCACTTACTAGTGAAAAAAGCGACCATCTTTTGGGACTATGTTAATGTGGAGACTGGTGTGAATGATGAGATAAGTTACAACAGCAACAAACACGTTTTTGAGTCTGGGTACCACACTTTTAAAATGATCGCCGACGAATTGAGAGGATTAGGGGCTATCGAGCTAGTAGCCAACAAACACAATTCAAAGTGTGCGATAAGAACTGACCAACAATTAGAGCTGTTTAAATTTGGAGAACTCTTAGGGTTCAACGATAACACAACGATAACCACTAGTGGTTTGGTCAGCCCTAATGTTGTGGATGTTAACAAAGGGTTGAAGTATGTGCAAGTAGGTTGTAGCATTGTGAACAGACCTGAGAACATTGTTAGTGGTAGCAAAAGCGAGGTTATCGTTGAGCTACCATTGACCACCACCCAACCACTGAAGAGCTCTGTTCAACACTTCTTCAACATTGAGTCGAAGGTGTCGATAAACAAAGGCGTTTTTACGCAGCTGGTGTTTAATGTGACTGACCAAGATGGTAGTGGTGTCAACGTTGGTGACATATTGTTGGACTTGTATGCAACGCTTGAGTAGCTAGCGTTAAACGCATGCTAAAGTAATGAGTCTAAACTACGGGTATGGACTCTGGTGGTTACACTGAAAAGCGACGTGTAGACGACAGTCCTCAAAAGTTGACGGTGCTCGTTGAAGGTGTGGAGAAAGTTGTGACTTTTGACTACAGTGTAGTGGCCACACACGATAACCCACACATTGTAGTCAAGACAGCCACTGTGTTTTGGAGCTACAATAACGTGGCGAGTGATGTCGATATTCAATTCGTACTCGCTGCCACAGGAGGACCATCGTCGATAGCCGGGCCAACTCGAGTGGGTAAGGGCTACTACGACTTCGATGCGTTGGTTAGAGCTCTACGACACGCGCTCAGGGTGGTTTATGTAGACTTCGTGGTGGAGAGACTGATAGCCACAGGTAAAAGTAGGGTCAAAGTTCTGCCTTTGAGGTTTGGTGCCACCACTGTATACAAACTTAGGCTAGGTGACATTGGGCTTTTGCTTGGTTTTGCGAAGGACGCAGGAATTTCACCAGACGCTAAGTGGCATAACAGTCCAAACAAGATTGACATGAACAGAGGTCTAAAGTATGTAGAAGTCTCGTGCGACGCTGTTGAGACGGAGAGCAATGTGGGCACTGATGGGAGTCGTAGTGATGTGATCACAACATTGCCAATACCCACCGAGCAGTCTCTTGATGGAGGGATACAGCGCTACGCATACGTTGAGTCCAAGGTGAGAATTAAAAAAGGTATTTACTCAAGTATGACGTTTCGCGTCAAACCAAACAATGGTGACGCTGACGTTGGCGCGGTGCTATTGGAACTGTATATTGTGTGAATTATATGGAGCTTGGTGTGGAGACAGAGCAAGGGTTGAGAGACATCTATTATAATCCCAAGACAGGGTACAGTGGCGCAGAGAGGTTGTATCAAAGTGCATTGGGAGACGGATTGAAAGTAACTAGAAAAACAGTGAAAGAATGGTTGACCGCGCAGGACACTTACACTAGGTACAAACCTATCGTGAGAAGACATAAGTTCCGTGCGACTTTTGTTGGATTTCTTGGTGAAGAGCTCCAAATGGACCTAGTGGACATGAGTAAGTACTCAAAACAGAATGGCGGTTATTATTGGATATTGACAGGCATTGAAATATTGAGTAGATATGCTTTTGGAATTGCAGTTTACAGAAAAGACACTAAGAACATGACTAAGGCTGTTGGAGAGCTATTGAGTGACTTTAAAGATTGGTTTGGAACCACACCTAAGTTAGCGCAATTTGACGATGGACTTGAGTTCTACAATGTTGGGGTGAAAAGTTTGCTGAAAGAACGCGACGTTGAATATTTCAGCACTAAGAGCGATAAAAAGGCTGCCGTTGTTGAGCGTTTTAACAGAAGTCTCAAGAGCATTATGTGGAAGTACTTTTACACTCATGGGACATACAAATGGATTGACGCTTTGGATCAATTTGTGGGCAATTACAATGGCAATGTGAATCGCAGTATTATGATGAAGCCAAAGGATGTCAATAAGTCAAACGAGGGTGAAGTGTGGACCACTTTGTTTGGTCATCAATTTGCGGACAATCCATTGCCAAAGTTTAGAGTTGGTGAATCGGTGAGAATTAGTAAGTACAAGAGTGTGTTCACAAAGGGCTACGAAGCCAACTTCACTGAAGAGCTGTTTAAAGTGGTAAAGGTTATTCGTGGTGATCCGAATGTGTATGAAATTGAGGACATAAGTGGTGAACAGATTATTGGTAAATTTTATGAACAGGAATTATCGC
This sequence comes from Chrysogorgia sp. JL179-B06, assembly GCA_035772405.1. NCBI lineage: Eukaryota > Metazoa > Cnidaria > Anthozoa > Scleralcyonacea > Chrysogorgiidae > Chrysogorgia > Chrysogorgia sp. JL179-B06. Next base: position 1,837,410 of record JAYKKM010000212.1, on the reverse strand, counting down.
TGGTCAATAAGAAACATGGTGACGATGTGTACAGAGTTGAAAAGGTCCTGAAAAGAAAGAAAGTCGGAGGAAAGAAGATGGCGTTGGTCAAATGGTTGGGTTATGAGAGCAAACATAATTCGTGGATACCAGAAAGCGATATTCAAAATGTGAGCTAATGTAATATGGCTGAAGGTGGGGGTGATTTCGACGACCTTGAGATGGAAAACCTCGACAAGTACGAAGACATGAGTGACGAGCAACTAGAAAAGACGCTCGCCGATATCGAAGAGCTTATTGATGGTATGTATGGTAAGTACACTAAAGACAACATGCCGGAAAACGTTCGCGTTAATTACGACGACTATCAAGACCACGCGAAAAAGATAATGAGCGAGCTAGACGCGAGGCGAGGTGGGCAAAAAGAGAGGTCATTTATCGACACTGATGATGGTAAGACGGTGACAATAAGGGGAACCAACACAGAAGTCCCAGCAGTAGAGTTTGTTGAACAGGAGTCATATGGTGACGTCGATGACACAAGCTTCAATCTAGCTCTTGAAGTAAGGTCGGACGATCTTTATAAAAGATTGGATGAGCTAAATGTGCTCAACAAAGAGGTAGTAAAAAATCAAGTAAAAAGAGTCACGGCGATAGGTAAGAAAATACGTAAGTTGTATAAAAAAAAACTCGGTCTCGACGACACGTCAAGGGAAATAGTCAACAGGTCGCAGGTCGCGGACTCAGGGGCTATTCTTTTCAAACCGATAAACAAAGATGGTAAATATGGAAAACCTAAAACGAATTCTAATACCTGGGAAAAAAGGTTTGATCTTTAGTAAAGACGTGGGTAGTAAAAATGCGATTGAGCAGTTCAAAAAAGTTAGTTAGTCAAATCCCTGAGAATGTAGAAACAACAGTTGTCACAACAGAAGTGACCCCAGACGACTTCCCAGTAATTGAGACAAGAGTGGGTCACGACGACATACCTGGGCGAGTACGCTGGTTTGTTTGAAAGAGAGTCAGGACTCAAGCAAGCCAGAGACAGAACTATTGAACAGCGACAAATAGAGGAGGTTAGAGAGCAACAAGAAGTCGACATTGACAGGTTTCAGAGATTCAAGGAATGGACTAAAGAAAATGTGGTTGGGTTGAGCGCTGTAGCAATTTCAGTGGCTGGAATTATAACAACTATTATTATCGCTGGGAGGTCTGCTGTTATGAAAGGCGCTATGGCCACGAGGTCGTTTGCACAGGCTGTTAAGAACGCGATAACGAAGATGGGTCCATGGGCTGTCGGGTTGGCTAACTTAGTTTATAATGCGTTGACGTTGGGTGCGAAGGGTCTCGCATGGTTGGCTCAAAATCTGTGGGTACTCGCAGTGGTATTTGCGTGGTTTGCTTATGACTATTATAAATTAAAACGGTAGTGATAAAACATATGTAAAGTATATGAACGTCACGTCAGCAGAGTTGAGCCCTGGTTTTAGACGAGCGACCATGGGTGTCATAAAAGGGGTGAGAACGCAGCATGTGATCACGTTGAACCCTAATAAGGTCAGTCCTGGCGAGGAACTTTACATTGATATACCGAAGCTCAAGGTTAGTAGCTGTTTGGTGCCTGGATCGTTGGGTCTAGTGTTCGACTTTAAGAACGCGAACGCCAAAAGCTGGTTCTTGAACAATGTGAGCAAGTTGTTGGTTGAGAAACTTGTTGTGAGACTAGCTGGAGAAGCTGTGTATGACAACAGTGGGGAGAATTACACTGGTGTTTATCGCGACCTTTGGGAGAGTGTCACTGCGCGAGACCAAATGATTGACTATGGTATTGGTGGTGAGAACTTGAGAAAGCTAATTTCTAAGGATGACAGTGGTGCGACAAGTGGGAACGTTGCTAAAGTTAGTGACGCGTTGATGTTTGGTGTGATTGGGACGAAGCAGCGGATTAAGCTTGGTAAGATTATGAATGACCACGGGTTGTACGCTCCTTTTAGCATGAACAACAACTTGCAGTATGTGATCACACTTCCGAAGGCCACAGACATCATGGTGGCGCAATCCGGTAGCGCTGTGGGCGGATACACTCTGGAGAACCTCGAGCTTGAGTATGAGACGATTGATAACCAGGAGCTCGCTGACGAAATAGCGTCGGGCTATGCAAGTGGTCGTAGTTTGTCATATGAGCACGTCACGTTGATGAAAACCACCGAATGGGACAAAGGCACGACCATTGTGAATGAAAACATTAATCTTCCAAGAAAAAGCATGAAGGCAATCGTGTTGCTATTCACGAATAAGGTGCGAACAGACAGTGAGGAGTTTCTCTACCCAAATATCGAGAGTGTTAGAGTCACAATTGAAGGTGTGCCAAATAGCGTGTACTCACAAGGCATTCCAAAGTCGAAGTTCTATGCAGAAGCGAAACGATTGTTTGGGTTGGGTGAAGAACACGCTCAGTTCATGACCATACAGAAGTTCTACAAAGATGGCTTTGCGTTGGTTATCGACTTGAGGAGCGTTCAAGATAATTACAACATCGCCACTGGCAAGAATATCGTAAACACACAATCTGGTGTGCTTCTTGAAATCACTAAGGAAGCGACGACTACAAATGTTATGTGCAGGGTGTTTGTGATGAGTGATGGGTTGGTCAACTTCGTGAACAATGGGTTGCATTCAATCGGGTATTAAATCAAGCGTAATTTAATGGAGACTCCGTTTAATGCGCTAATTGTTGGTATGACAGCTTGTGGTAAGACGCATTATTTGCTGGAAACATTGGAATCCGAGTATTGTAGCAAATTTGACTACATTGTGTTGATTTGCCCTACTTTCGAGTGGAACAAAGCGTATCAAGATTGGAAATATGTGCGCGACCCCGACGTGTTAGCGATAGACTGCGCGCAAGACAGTGTCGACGCTGTTCTCAAGTGTGTAACAAATGTTTTTAAAGGCACTAACACTCTGATTGTGTTGGACGACTGTGCAAGTGGGCAGGACGTCAAGAATAGGACTAGTCAATTGGTCAACTTAGCTTTTAGTGCGCGACATTTTACGTTGAGCATTATTGTCATCACACAACAACTGACGTCGATCGCAAAACCGTATAGAGAAAACATTAGTAAGCTCATTTGCTTTTACTGTCCGAGCAGGAGTGATATGAAGGTTGTTATTGACGATTACCTTGGAGACATTAGCAAAGAAGAAGTGTCGGCGATTGTGACCGCATTAAAAAATAATAAGTACGCTAGACTCGAAATCTCACTGCGCTATCCATACAGCTACGAAGTTGTTATTCCGCAATAAAATATAGGTATAAGTAATAGCGCGATGGTGAAACGCAAAAGTGAAGAAAACCCCACGATCGAGGAATTAGTTGAGGACACTGATGGTACCTCGACTGTGGACATTGACGTTAGGAGAGCCGAACTTATTAGACTGTCTGGTGATGGTGTGGTAAGCCAGTCCGAAGCGTATATTAAAAAAGCGTCCGCAAAGGTTATCGATAAGATATGGCGCCAATACGAGTTGAAGAGAATGGAAATTGCAAACGCTTTTCTCACTGACTTGCTAATCAGCAAATTCGCTAGCTTATTGGATGGGTTGAACGCTATTGAGAACCCTGACGAACTAAACGACGAACTACAAAAAGACCCGTTATTAAAGAAAGACGTTGAGAGCATTGTCGCGATTGTGACGCCATACGTGCCTTTCTTGGGTTTGTTGTCGGGAGGAATCACAACGTCGAAATATGTGTACGATCACCATTTTAGAAGTGCGACAAACGCTGAAAATAGTGAACAAACGGACTAATCTATTATTAACAGGTGGTAATAATCTAATTTGCATAACAGGTGGCAATTTTATCACGCGTGAGACACTTTTACGATATATAAATTTGTAAAAATGTTGAAATGTTTATTTTTTCTTAAATGTGATTTGACAAATTTGTGAAAATATTGAAACGACACTTTCTATTTTTTAAATGTGATTTGACAAATTTGTGAAAATGTGATTTGACAAATTTGTGAAAATGTTGAAACGGCACTTTCTATTTTTTAAATGCGGTTTGACAAATTTGTGAAAATGTTGAGACAGCGCTTTCTATTTTTTAAATGTGATTCGACAAATTTGTGAAAATGTTGAAATGACACTCTCTATTTTTTTAATATGTGACGCGAAAATGTTAAAACGACTTTCTATTTTTTCCTAAATGTAATTTGACATAAATTTGTGAGAATTTTGAAACGACACTCTCTATTTTTTAAATGTGGCTGAAATGGTGTCAAATTTAGCGAGAGTCGCGATTTAGTATAAATTTGGTATTGTTTCGCTAGTCTCGCGTGTGTTTGACATCAATTTAGTAGAAAACGTGCGAGGGGTGTCTAGATTGACTAACGATTGCTGTAGTAGTATAGAAGGTAGGGCCGCGGGCTTATTCGACCTCAACCGTGAATATAAACACCAAAACATCACCAAATTTGTCGAGTCGTGACTTGGCCAAATTCGGTGATGTTTTGGTGTTTATATTCACCGTTGAGGTCGATTGAGCTCGCAGCCCTACCTTCTATACTACTACAGTTACATTATTGTGAGGCAATATGTACATTTAATAGAGATGAAAGATATCGTTACAAAAGCACTTGCACAACAGAACCAACAATATAAAATAACACGAGGCACTAAAACGGATACACCAAACGTTCGAATAAGAGTGACGTCATGCTCGGATATACTATTTTAACATTAAAGGCTTTTGAGCACCCATTAGATTGAAAAAGATGAGGTTCAATCTCAGCATGATGACAATCTCAGACTGATCCGGTATATGCTGAGATTGTAACTATTGTTTCGAGCATGCGCACTAGGTCATTACGCAATCTCAGCACGATGACAATTTCTTACGGCTACAACGGAAGCATAGAGACTAAAGGATACCGAAAATCCAAGCACACTAACATGAAAGCTGTTTTTCTTGTTTGAATGTGGTACAAACACGTGCGATGGTACCGGGACTTGAGTAAGAGTATCCCAACACGGAAAACGACTAAGTGTTTCTTTTATAAATCAATAAAAGCCGAGCAAATGGTTCATAACTTATATAATGAAACTTATTTCGAAAAATAAAGACATCCTGAGAACTCAAGATATGAGTCAATAACAAGAAAGGATTATTAAAAAAGTGACATTACGATTCTATTACAAAATCATCATCAGACTAACTGATTACAAAAACGTAGCCTAGGTCTATATATACTGATACATTAGGTGTGGTTACATCATCCACAACGAAGGAAAAGGAAGCCTATTTATATAACAGATGTTAATTAATTACTTGACATTGTGACCATAAGGTGTGACATTGTAATGAGGTGTAACAGAGACAGGAAAAACATGAGGCAACTGATTCGACAAGGAATTGAAATTGCTGGGCAACCGCATCAGTATTGTGTAGCATGTTCAGAAGACGTTTATGAAGGCAGCGTTCATATTTCCCTATACTGTATATTTTGTTACAACTAGAGCAAGTATATTTTATCATAGTTAGTAGAAGGGATGGTTTGGAAAGTCAGCAAATGTCATTGTTCTATGTTGTTGTTCACTTTCACGGTCACTGAACGTATTGTATTTTCTGTATAATGAAGCAGTCATCCAATAACAACGTTCGAATTTAATTAGTGTAGTCCTTCATCGTCACGTGTTGTGAGTCCTTCGCCGTCACGTGTCCATATAATTTCCTTTCTCCAACCAATAACAAACACGTTCTCAAATACAATAACATGACCAATGTGTCATCCTGGAAGGCAATGGAGCTTCCACACTGTAAAAACAGACTGGTTGAAACAACCGTTTTATAGGTTGTCTCAGATTGATACCAATCTTACTGGTTGAAATAACCAAATATTTTGGTTAAAATGACCGTATTTTGGTTGTTTCAACCAATAAAATTGGGTTGTTTCAACCCGTAAAAAAGGTCAATTGGTGAATCTGAGACAACCATATTTAAGCGGTTGTTTTAACCAGTCTGTTTTTTACAGTGCAAACCTCCCCCCTCTACTAACTATGAGTTGATAGACTGTCATTGCTGCGAGACAGCTCAGGAATTTTATCTTTGTTGGAAGTAAAATATGAGACTTTTTTAGTATTGTAAATGTAATGTTTCTAATTAGTACTGCATGTTTTAAACGCACGGGGGAAAAACAGTTTTATGCACGCCGTGTTTCGTGCAAAAGGTTCAAAACTGGAGGAATGAGTATATTAACCGGTATGCGTGCCTTTACGATAAACATCAGTGCCATCTACCGAAATTTTTATGTCAAGGAAGTGAATAACTCCATCAGGAAACGTGACTACTGTGAACTGCAAATTTTTACCAAACATGTTGAACTTTTTCAAAAGTGCCGGGATGTTTTAAGGTTTAATGATGAGTGTCTCATCAACATAATGTTTATAAAATGTCATAGTACCACAACGGCTGAAATGAGAAACAATAGCCTGTTCAAATTCCCTAATGTTCAAGACATGCACAAGTGAAGAGCCCATCGTATCAGTATATATAGACCTACGTTATTTTTTTATAATCACTTAGTCTGATGATTTTTCAATAAAATCGTAATATCACTTTTTCAATAATCTCATCCTGTTGTTGACTCATATCTTGCGTTCTCAGGATGTCTTTATTTTTCGGAATATTTTCATTTTATATTATTTGAAATTGTCAGCTGGTTCTATTTTTTTGGTACTTTATTTAATTAAGATTTTTGAATAGAATTAGATATTCAGCGAATAATCATGGGAGGTCGTCTATTCCAACCTTTTATAACCTACCAATCATGGGATGTTTTCTATGCTGCCTGTTTCATTATAGCAACAAAGTTGAGAAATAATTGGAAACATCGCCTTGAATTGGGGGAAGGAATGTTTAGAAAGGTAATTGGATTCCCGCATGTAGAGGAAAACTATCTAGTCGCCCAAATTCTACAACATATATTTATTTTTTTCATTTTCATTCCGTGTTGTGGTATTGTTTTGGTGATTTTATCAGGTGTCTTGATACATAACATGTCACATCAGAAAAGGTATATATCCTCGCCGTGCATTTGAATCGCAGTGACTGCTGTCTATCCTATTTTAATCTTCTAGGTATATATATATATATATATATATATATATATATATATATATATATATATATATATATATATATATATATATATATATATATATATATATATATATATATATATATATATATATATATATATATATATATATATATATATATATATTTTCGCTTACCTCAAAACTGGTCTGCTACAACTTGTTTCATCTGTAAAAGAATCTTCAGGCAGATGAAACAAGTTGTAGCAGACCAGTTTTGAGGTAAGCGAAAATCTATTATTTGCTCTAACTATATGTTGTTGAGCACTCTTTGCATTTCGTAGACCAAAACCTACACGTATATATATATATATATATATATATATATATATATATATATATATATATATATATATATATATATATATATATATATATATATATATATATATATATGTCATCAGCAACTCAAGGTAATAACTATATTTTGAAATGTGGGATTGTTATTTTTTATGTTATATCCAATAGCCTGTTAAGCTTGGGTACCTTGTACCTTCTAAAATGTTTGCTATGTACGAATAAAAGTAATCTCTCAAATTAACATATTTTGCTCGCTTAAACATTTTAAACATTTTAAAATTTACAATTTCATGTATTTATAAACAATTTACAATTTCATGTATTTCTTAATATAGTTTCGGGCAAGTACAATCATTGATTTTGTTTCCAAAATCACGCAACATTGCGTAAATTAAAAGTTACGACAACAGATATATAATTTACAATATAATTTCGTATCCACATAAGAATATATCACACTTACATTGTTGGCAAAATCTTCCAATCCTTACGAACCATGCTACAAACTTTGGCCAAAAGAAAGTATTGGTAATGGTGTAGATGATAGGATTCACGGCAGAATTTATTGAGACCACACAGATTGAAAACCAAGCATAAACGACGTTCTCGGTATCGTTCATGATTTGTGCCAAAGATATGTAAATAAGAATGGCAACTGGAAACCAGCAAAGAATATCGGTAAAGACAATTGCGAAAAATCTGATGCCCAGGACTACCTCGCCTTTCATCCGTTTCTCGTTTTCAGCATCGCGGGCTGAGACGTAAGACGTATAAAATATTGAGCAGTAAGCCCAAGCCATGTAACAGGCAACCAAGAAGTTGAATACGCCAAATATTGCGAGACAATATTCCCAAGCTGGATCTTTTTCACCAGGGAGTTGCAGAGGCAGACATAAACCATTGGTACCGTAGTACCCTTCGGCTTTCTCTTCGTCATAAAAATAGGTCTTGACAACAGCGGGGACGACGGAGATGGTGATGGAGATCAGCCAAATCAAGACTAAAATTAGCCACACTGTGCGGCGACTCATAGGATCGTATTTCACACCATGGACGAATTTTCCACGACGATCGTATGTAATTACTGCCAGCGTGAGGACACATATTTCACTAGACAGGAGAGCAATGACACCAAAACTTTTGCATGCCACACTAGAACGCCACTCGAAATCATGAATGTAATAATCACCATGCCAAATTAGATCTTTGCTTACGATGGCGCCGATATATATACCCATCAAACTATCACCAAGATTAAGATTGAGGATAAAAGCGTTTTGAACGAAAGTTTTGTCTTGGTATGCCATTCGCAATATTAGCGAAATAAGATTTGATAAAAAAAATACCAAAAAGAACTACCCACACAACGCTTCGTAACGCTGGGCTTTTTATCATTCGGTCACAGTCCGAGAAGAGATTTTCTTCTGTGATACATTTGACATCGGGTCTTTCTTTCTTTACAAAGCAACACTGAGAGAATGCGGATGCTTTCCTAGAAAAGCAGAAGAAAAGAACAATGATAACATTGATTCATCAAAGGAGCGCTTAAGGAATAAATGGATGGAAAAATGGATATACATTGATTCATCAATGTATTTATTATTTGAAACAAAATTTATGTAAGAATATTGCACCAATGATTCCGAGGCCGGAGTAATGCGGCCAATGGCATATGATAACTTGTTTTTTTATCACATTGATTTATCAATATTGTCTTGAATTTTGAATGTCACATTTTTTCAATTGCTTACAATTCTATTAGCTTTTTCAACTTCAGCAGAAATTTCCAGTTATTAATATTTAGGGCAGGCATTTTCGAAATATCTCTACAAAAATTTAATGAAATTGAAAAGTAAAATTAAAATAATCAAACAATTACCTGCTCGTGCTTTATAAATATAAATGCTTACAGTTTCTCCAGGTTTTCTAGGTTTTTCATGCTGTCTGGGACAAGACTTTTCAGCGGATTATGTCGTAAGATCCTAAAAAGAATATGTCTCTATGAAGAAGATTGATAGAAAGATTACAGGAAATCCAAATAACATTGAAAAAAGATCTGTGGAGACTTTTACTGACGAACCCCAATAATGATACACTTGTAGATATTTTAAGCGTAGGATAAAAAATGCGTTGCATAGAATAAATATGCGATGCTGACTTCTTCAAGTTAAAATATATAAGCAGTTATTAATAGGTTTTCGTTTGACTTGCATAAGTTTGGATATTAATTTAACATACATTATTTATTCGTAAATATCTGAATGTAATCGGTGCTGTAATTTTACATTAAAGTCTAATAAGTTTGAATTCATTTTATTTGCAGTGAAGCTTTTGAGCGCCAGTGAGAAACGTTCTTTATAATTCACTGCACGTATCTTTTACATGATATTTAAAGACGCAATTCTTACAGCGCTTTCGATTTTATGAGGTTTCTCAAACCGAGATTAGGAAAAGATGCAACACGAAATACGTTAATAAAAGTAATTAACTTTTTATTTTATTTAGACAGGATTGAAGACATAAAATTACTAATTACCTCGAATAATTAGTCTGACTTACAATTCTTTCAATCCATTACCAGCAGCAAAGAATAGTTTAGGCAAGTTTTCAAGCTTGTTGTTTGAAAGATCCCTATATACATATCAAGAGGAATAGTTTGATTGCAGGATATGAAATAAACTGCTTGAAAATAGGTAAGTAGTGGAGGAAATTTTGCGAGTATACTGAAAGTATATTGTTAAGTTGAGCCCCAAGAATATACTTTCCCTAAAAAACGACAAATGATAATTATACTTAAAAATAGTTCATTAAGTCAACGTCATTTTCATTCTCTAACGAAGGGCCATCGCTCAGAACGTTAGACAACTTACGCGCTAGTTAGGCAGTGCACCAACCTTTTTTAGACATTTTCTTACATTGTATAAGTCTTAATTACTTTTTACATACTAATTCATGTCTTCCAGACATAAAGATATGATAGATATTTTACCAAGTTTTCAAAGATTTTCGTGCAACGAGAACACCAATTTTTAACTTAATATTTATAATTTGCAACAAATTAATTTTGATAATTCTTAGACAAGCATGCATTAGTTTTCCATACTACATTCAATCGATTATCGAATACCTAGAGCGGCTTGATCAATTGTTCAGCTTTAAATCTAGTTCATTAGATTCGTGTTTCATTTATATCAGGGTGTTTTCATTACACGACAATTAAGCATTACATCTGACAAATACGTTAGCGTTTCCCACAATTGATAACGATAGCTGTAATTTACGATGAACCTATTATAACTGACGAGTTAAATGTAAATCAACGAAAAAATGCCTCTTAGTAGAGTGCTGCGTAGGCAGTGTTTTGGATATATGTAAAGCAATTAAAATATCATCAGAGTAAGAGTCTTTATATGTATAGAGCTTTTATTTAATTAACTGTAAATAATTACTGTGATATATTGATTTCTTGAAGTTAAAATAAATATTTGTTATATACCGGTCCGTATACAAAAATATTTGGCCCAGGCTCGCTTGTGAGATCTACTGCAAGGGATTTTTTTTTATATTCGGACCGAGCAAAAACGATAAACAACATATTTATCCTTTCAAAAAAAGACGAATGACTTGAGTTACTTGTGTTCGGTAAACTGGGTTACAGTAATAAAATTAAGTTAAAACTGGATTAAAGTTGGCTAAATCTGGATTATTTCGATGAGAAAAGCAACAAAATAATAGTTTTGATATAATAAAGTCATTTCCTGCTGATTTGAATCAAACTATGTGTTAATTTTCCTATTAACAATTTAAATTAATAAAACAAATTCGCCATTACAAAGTGTAGAGAATTTTGGATTCCGTGACCGTTGTCAAATATAAAAAAAAGACTAATCAAGGCAACCAAATCAAATTGCAGAATAGTCTAGGATTACGCTAGCCCAAGATTAGCAAAAAGATAAAATGAGTTAAGATTAGCTGTTACATTGACTTGTATAAGTATGGAATTCTGAATTCCCAGTATATGCTTACTATATGAGTTACTTGTGTTCGGTAAACTGGGTTACAGTAATAAAGTTAAGTTAAAACTGGATTAAAGTTGGCTAAATCTGGATTATTTCGATGAGAAAAAGCAACAAAATAATAGTTTTGATATAATAAAGTCATTTCCTGCTGATTTGAATCAAACTATGTGTTAATTTTCCTATTAACAATTTAAATTAATAAAACAAATTCGCCATTACAAAGTGTAGAGAATTTAGGATTCCGTGACCGTTGTCAAATATAAAAAAAAAGACTAATCAAGGCAACCAAATCAAATTGCAGAATAGTCTAGGATTACGCTAGCCCAAGATTAGCAAAAAGATAAAATGAGTTAAGATTAGCTGTTACATTGACTTGTATAAGTATGGAATTCTGAATTCCCAGTATATGCTGTACAACGCCCGTCAAAGTACGTTCTTTACTGTATATACGTTACTACGTGCTTCATGTATTATTCTTTACTATATAAGTTACTACGAGCTTCGTGTATTAATCAAGGTCCAACCATGCGCTTACAGTGTTTCCAATACTTTAAGGTTTTTCATACTCCCTGGATATATTTTTTTCAGTTGATTTCTCTGGAGGAACCTATATAAGTATATATTCGAAAAATGTTTATAGGTAATAAAACATCAAAACATGCACAATTTAACAAAATACCATGAATAATTAAGCTGACTTACAATCGTTTCAATCGATTACCACGAATAAAGAATTGTTTTGGCATCTCTTTAAGTTTGTTATATGAAAGGTCCCTATATAGGTATTAAAAGAAACATTTGATTGCAAGTGATAAAATTATCCACCAGAATTATTTTCATCCAAATCGCCTTTTTTCGTCTTCATAAACTGACGTAATTATGCAGTGGGGGTATTGATAATTTCGTATTTTTAAAAAATAATACAGTTACTAAAATTGTTAATAATTTCTTTATTACAATTCAGTTGTTTGTCAAAATAAGCAGTTTTTCAACATTGTTATACAAATTTGAGCAAGAAAACAAATAATATAATAAAAAGTAAACCTTTACAAAAAACATTTCCGAAAATACGCTATACAGCAAGTCACTTTAGTTTTATCTTCGAATATTTTTCGCATAGCACTAAATGAGTTTACCATGATGTACTGTAGCTATTGCAGTGTGATAAATATTGTAAACGAATCGCCTTGTCACCATGAACACCGAACAACGTTAAAAGATCAACTCGGTCGGACATTATTATCCGGCTACAGCTTCAAGATTTCCGTCATAAAACGAATTTACGCGGGACATTGTCCGATGTTCGGCCGTAATATTCAGGCCTGTACATTAATGATGCGCAACATTTTTTCAAGTTTGCAAATATTTAATTATAATTCTTCAAATGGTTTGAATCCGGGTTCATTATTATTTAATATTAAATGTTCTTCCAGATTATTAAAAACAAAAATGTTTTTTGTTGTCGGACGTTTCGTATTTCTGTACGGAAGCCATCTTCAGAGACGTCTATAGACCTCTTTCATAATGGCTACCATTTTAAATATTCTTTTGTGTGCATATAAATTAGCCTTTACAACCTCGTTAGGGAGCAAAGATTCTTTTGAATTGCTGGCACAAAAACGAGGCCATAAAGACTCATTTAGATGCACATAACGGAATATTAAATTGGCCGCCAATTTCATTTTTGTTAAGACATTTAATATTCAATAACTTACTTCTAAGGTAATTATTAGACCTTCATGGTTTTCCTATCGTTAGCAGTCTATCAATTGAGTATCGAAATGTAAGAAGGGTTATGTAATTGAACACGTTCGTGTTTCAATGTTTACAACACAACAATCAGCCCTTATAACAACAATATAGTTTGCTTGATTTATAATTTCTGCCTGTTTATTGTAGCACGAAACTGGTTAGTTAAATCTAAATTAACATGTAACAAATTTCTCAGTCTTTTTGAAATTATTATATTTTAAATAGTCGCAGATAATTAATTAATTAATTAAGTTCGGACGCAGTTTAAATGGAATAGTCTGATACTCAAGCGAGTTGCTTGCAACTTTTCCAATTCGCTAGCTTAAGAACAATGAAACATAATTTGCTTTTATGATCCTGTAGATCGGTGCGTATTTTGGTACTTTTTTTCCTATATAAATTAATATGAAAGAAACAATTAGGTATTCATTGTTCTTAAGCTATCGAATTTCGAAAGTTGTAATCGACCAACTAGAGCATCAGTTGGACACTCGATTTAAATTACCGGTCTATCTAATTTACTGTTAACAGCGGAAACCATATTTAAAGTCTGATATAGAAAGTAGCTACAAGTCCACCATATCTTGCCACGTATTTAATGAAAAAGTTATTTTAAACCGACGTTTACTATCGAGTACTCTAATTCATTATCAGAAGCGAAGAAGATAATCAAATTATACATCTTCTTTTTTGTATTAATATTATAATTGGATTAAATTAAAATAAAATTGAACAATAACATTTCTCGCAACATTGTTTGTTTAACTCATTTTGTTTGCTTAAATAGCTGTTTTGCTAAATAGAAATATTAAAGCAAAGGTAAACAATTACAATAAGCTTGATGGTTTGACCTTACTCGTCATCATCGCGTGGCCTTGGTGGAGATGTGGGAAACAACTTTTTCCAGACTTTAATTCGTAAACTTGAATTTCTCTTCCTGTATACCTTGATATGATATCTGGCTATGTTAATTTTCGTTCATTTGACGTTTTCCATTGGAGAATGTCAGATGTAATTTCCCCATTAGCTCTCTACGAATGTCCAGCAAATTTTGCTCTTCGTTTTTCAAGGCGACACGGAATAGCTGATATCTCACCATATATCGGTTGAAGAGTGAAATGCAATTTCCATGAGATATTTTCGATCCGTGGCAGGAGATTGGTATAGCATCCGTCTAATCTCTCAAATTCGTTGCATAGCTATGCATGAGGATTGCTTCTGAAGTGGATGCAAATGGAATCATTATGGATGATCATTGTGGATCATTGTGGATTGATCATTGTCAATCATTGCGGATTGCTTCTCAACCTTCAGGCCATTTCAAGTCTGTGACAGTGTCCACGATCGACAAACTAATGTACTTGAAAACCTGGACATCTTGCCTGATTTTACTTTAATGGTTGAATTAAAAGAAGCGATTGCAGAATATCTTTAGCGTTTTGAATAGTGCTATATATGGGATAGAAAGATCGGTAGCATAGTGTAGGACTAACATGCGTTGATGCATGACGGCGGTTAATTCTTGAATAATTGATAATGATGCCTAATCTAATTGACAATGATGCTTTAATCCATATTAATTTTCGCTAAAACTGGATTATTTCGATGAGAAAAAGCAACAAAATACTAGTTTTGAATAGTAAAGTCATTTCCTGCTTGAGTCAAATTATGTGTTAATTTCCCATTTACCAGTTTAAATTAATAAAGCAAAATCGCCATTACAAAGAGTTGAGAATTTAGGATTCCATGACCGTGGTCAAATATAAAAAAACTGCGCTAACTCAAGATTAGTAAAAAGATAAAATGAGTTAATATTATCTGTTACATTTACTTGCATAAGTTTGAAATTCTGTATTCCCAGTGAATGCTGTACACCGCGCGCCATATAGTACGTTATTTATAAAGTTACTGCGTGCTTCATGTATTAATCAAGATCCAACCATGAGCTTACAGTATTTCCAATGTTGGAAGGTTTTTCATACTCTCTTGATATATTGTTATCAGTAGATTTCTCTGGAGGTACCTATATAATTATATATTCGAAAAATGTTTATAGGTAATAAAACATCAAAACATACACAATAAGCTGACTTACAATAGTTTCAATCGATTACCACGAAGAAAGAATTGTTTTGGCAATTCTTCAAGTTTGTTATCTGAAAGGTCCCTATATAATAGGTATTAAAAGAAACATTTGATTGCAAGAGATACAATTAATTACCGGAATTATTTTCATCCAAACCGGCCTTTTTTCTCTTCACAAACTGACGTAATTATGCAGTGATTTGTTTTCATAATTTCGGATTTTAAAGAAATAGTACAATACTAAAATAGTTAATATTTGTTTGTTATTATGTTCTTGTTACAATTTGTTTGTCAAATAAAGAAGTTTTCCAACATTGTTTTACAAATATAAGCAAGGAAACAAATAATATAATAAAAATAAACCTTTACGAAAAACATTTTATTGGAGTACGTGTACACCGCTGTACACGGCCCGTCAAAGTGCCCTCTTTATAAAGTTATTGCGTGCTTCATGTATCAATAAAGATCGAACCAGCGCTTAAATTTTTCCAATATTTAAGGTTTGCCATACAAGACTTTCATAATGAGCGTCGTGCGCGCAAAGCCTGTGATGAGTCAAAAGAAAACGATGAAACAAAAGCCTACAAAGAAGCTAAATTGTCACATGGCGTGTTATACGGATAGTGTATTCAACAATCCTTTATTCGTGATTTTGTTGACGGAAAATTATATACCTGGTGCTTCCTCCTTGGAAGAAAGCCTGAAGAATTGAAAAACGTTGAATTACGACAATGGTTGAAGAAGCTTGGCGATTCGGGTAACGGTTTGAAAAGTCGCAGGAATGAAAGAGCTAGTACAAGTACATGTACTGATGTTTGAAGTGGGAACGATGTTTTGTACTATTTCCTAGCGTTGGTTGGAATAATTAGTTGGAGAAATGCCAATGTTTACGAGATTATAAATGAATTGCCACATGTCTGGAAAATATATCACGCCAACAATGATCACCACACCGTACCAACAGGTTAATAAAAGCTAAACGGATTTTAAATGACAAGTACCTTGACGAGATTCGTTGCACAAGTGACGAGAAGTATTTCTTCTTTCGAAGCAAATGCTGTCATAGTTTCAGAATGACTCCCTGCATAATCTAAAGATAACCCTGTGTAACTTGCCTGGGTAAGTGAGTAGTGCTTGTTGTTCATGTATAGGAGAAAATGTGGGATTCTGTAACCGTGTATTAGCCCTAATTTTCAAATTATGTGAGTTTTCCCGGTATGATTGTGTCTGTAAAAACGTGCAGTACTAGGTGGAGGACCATTGCTCTCCCTTGGCTAGGCACAACCAGTTATGAAAGTGGGAATGCTGAAAACAAAAGTTGGCGAATCCTGATTACGATCTGGGATAAAGTGCCTTTCTATGATGCAAAAATCAAAAATCCTCATGATAGAAAGCTGAAGTGACACTCAAGGAGGAACTGAAGGAAATTTATCTTAACATGGGTATATAACAAATGACATCTGTACAAAATCTGCAAAGTGATACTGAGTGCAGAAATACCAGATTTGGAATGTGTAAAATAGGATCTTATTTATCCTATCAACTAGAAATACGTTATACGCAACACCCCTCGCCCACTACTGTTTGAAACTTTTATAGCGTAGTTGCTAATTTACTACTGTAATACAGTACTGTAGTTATGCGCTTTGTCCTAGTGACGTCATCAGCGTTCAATAATTTTTGTTTTGGACACCTCTGTTCAACAATTCACAGTATTCGACGGAATTGGGGAACAGTGTTGAGATGAACTGGTACTTTGTGTTAGGTATGCAAAATGGTTGCAACATTTCATTGGTCTGCATATTACACCAGTCACAAGTGATTGATGTGGCGACGCGGCCGGGCCCCTTGCAAGGTCCCAGGCTATTTTGCCCCACCTTCTCACCGACCTTGTGATTCATGAAATAATCAACTATAAAAAGACACCAAAGACTGTTAAAGAATGAAGGACGAAAGTGCATTCTCTTTATCATTCAAATGTCTAGGGTGCATATAGTGCAAATTTGGTTTTAATACAGTATTAGGGATTCTATCCCGTCTGGACATGAAACTGATCGGTTAATAGAAACCCAGGATTGGTACCATATGTTAGTTCAGAAATGTCATTAAGGCATTTTACCACCATTTCTAAAGAACTATTTTAATCTCAATGAATTTGTTCATTGTATACTGTACATGTAAGATCATTATCTAATATCTATTGCCTTAATTGACAGTACTACATTTGTAGGATTTATACAACTTTCAAGTTATAATTAGTTTTTGTAACATATTGTAGACATACATATGAATACAGTATGTGTAATAAATTTATATTTGTAATAAATAATAATTGTAATTTGTTAGGAAACAGGACCCCGTCAATACCATGTGTTAGCATTGAACAGGCTATCCTGTATTTTTATTAGTATTATTAATTATGCCTAAACTTTTCCCAATCCCAGAATGTATATAGTACAACTCTCTCGGTTAAGTATTTCAACATTTGTCTAAAGATTTCTGAACAATCACAATGCAGACTATACAAGTTACAACTAACAAACAATAACATGACATGGTTGTTTTATTGAAGATAAAATAGTTCAACGTACTGTATACATTGTAGGCAGAAATACAGATCTTTTATAGGTTGGTGCACTGCCAAAATAGTGTGTAACAGGTCTCAGACATTCAACGTTTCGAGCGAAAGCCCTTCGTCACTCAAGTCAAGAGTCTTTTATAATTCAACGAAATGCTAATCCTAATACAACTACCT
Organism: Chrysogorgia sp. JL179-B06; assembly: GCA_035772405.1. Taxonomy (NCBI): domain Eukaryota; kingdom Metazoa; phylum Cnidaria; class Anthozoa; order Scleralcyonacea; family Chrysogorgiidae; genus Chrysogorgia; species Chrysogorgia sp. JL179-B06. The sequence goes on along the minus strand of JAYKKM010000212.1, from coordinate 1,819,359 downwards.
AACCAAATTACCAACCCTAACCAAAAACTATGCGGAAAAGGCATATTAATGTATTAAAAATAATGTTTATTGAACTCGACCGGAAATCGCGGGTTGTCACTATATTATATCAGTAATGCTTGGATGTGTAAATATATATACACTGCTGTAATATCAACCGAATGTATTATCATGTTGAATTTGTAACCAGCTTCACTCTCCATCTGAGTCTCGGTAGCTTAATGGTTAAAAGCAATCAAGTTACAGGTTCGATTCCTGTCCAGGACTCAGAATCATTTTATGAGGATATGAGCTTGACAATCCATGTATCATCTTTCTACTCCAATCTCTCCCTTATTCACTATACAGTAGTGTATATATTAACACTGACCAGTATACAGTAATGCTTGTTTATATACTATAAATTGTACACCAGGCCCAGGTCGTATAAACACTGAAACACAGTTATAGTCTACTATATAGGCTCATTATCAAGCACAGAATAAACATACTGTATATTTCAAAATATGAACAAACACTTACTGCTACACTGGATCACTGGATATCGTCTTCGAGTCGCTTTGACTTGTTTATGTCGCAATCCTTCTTGCTGTGTTGGTTTTGTTACATAAGTATTGAGGTTTTGTTTTTAATAACGACTGTCCCCTCTCGTTCTCTTCTGCTCGTGCAGCTTCAGCCTGCCATTCGTTATTTAAATTACTCATTTCACGTACATTTCACGTTTTTTCGAGTAAAACGACACAAAATTAAGTTCTCGCTCACGACCTTAGATAAATATCCTTTTAGATCCATAAATATCCTTGTTTACTACTTTCTTCCCCGTGAGCACGTCATCGTTACCAAGACAACCAATGTCGGTCCGTTGATGGATACCTATATTTATATATACGCCGCACAAACATTTCACAGAACTAACTTCCCATATACGACCGGACATTGTAAATTCAGCCTCTGAACTTTCCACGGTTCCCTTTAAGGGGTAATATTTATGTGCATCAGAAAAAAAACTGTTACGGTTTTACATACTGTATTTGTTGTTTCTACATGGAAGAGTAATTGGTATTTCACATGGAAGAGTAATTGACTTTGCCTGAGTATATAATTTTGTTCTTTATGAGGTAAAATGACTCCACACAAAACATCATGTCACTCATGTGGATGCTTGATTTAACTCAAAGTTTTTTTATTGAGAAACAGGTAGTAATGCATGTAAATTAAAAAGAGGACCACTATTTCTATTTTCAAGTACAAGGACAAATGGCTGTAACAGGAGAACGATGCATGACTTTTTTGTATATACTAACACGGACCTATATGTATAAATACCACTTAACCTCGAGTTTTTGGCAGGATCTACATGAGAAGCTACTTTCGTACTATTTGATGCATTTTATTAATTTTGAAGCAGCAAAACACAATCAGTTAATTTATGTAAACTGTAATGGGAAAATCCAAAGTGATTAAAGTCCCAGAACAGAGTACTATTGTGAATTGCACACGTCAAATAAAAACCTGTATTCAAAATTGCGGCAATTGAAACACGAGGCGGGAGAAATTTGAAATTTATTAGCTAACGTTTCGTTGCAACATGCAACATCTTCAGAACTATTTAAATTATTTGATACAAAAACAAATTCTGTCATGTCTTGTCTAAAGTCATTTGCTGGACTTTAATCTTCATTTTTAAAGAACCTCTATTGTTTAAAATAATTATGCACTGTAAAAATGTACTTTAGGATATTATTGTAATTACTGTTATAACTTCCAACATTTTTTTTTCAAGAGTCAACTTTAACATTTTTTAATTGGTTTTGCCTACTAATCAAGCTGATATATTGTTTGGTTGTACATTATACAAGAATGCACAAACAGCCCACATTTTGGTTCCACCACCCGTTTGATGTAGTGGTACATCTCTGTCCCAGATATGGATATTTTTATTTTATTTATTGCCCTTTAATGTCAATCCTTACGCTTGCTATTTATTGTGTCTTTACTACATTTTCAGCAGCCATTTGGCTGTATTTTCCAAAGAAATGTGACAGGTTCAATGAAACCCCATCAAGGCAACAAATCTGTGATGATGATAAAGGCAACAAATCTGCCATTACAGAATCATTTTCTTGGAATGGCAGATCTAAGAATCCACTCCTGACAATTTTCCTGTCGGATATTCTTCCGGGGCAAACCCTTCAGAGTTGTGTGATTTGTATAGTTGCTGAAGAGCTCTCCATTTAATTGTACAGCCTATAATATCTCTAGCGGAACTGTACTTCTTGAAAGCTTCTGGCATTGTCCGATCTGTCACTTCTCTTGAATACCATGTTTGGAGTTTCTCATTTTGCCGCTGAGCGTATTTGATTTCCTGTTCTAATTTTTGAACCTTTGACTTGTTTTTGTCGTCGTTTCTAATAATTTCCGTTATATACCAATGTACATAGAGCTGAAACTTGATTGAACTTGTTTTTTCACAATTTACTTGTACAACATTTTGAACAAAATCTACAATATTTTCAACAGAATCATCAATACATCTACCCATAGTCAATGGAAATACATGATCTGGAAACACGGCAAACTTCAAAAGGGTTAGCAATCGAACTGTGATTCATATTGAGGGGTCCTAAAGGTGCACAATTAATCCTTTGTTTTATTAATATTTAAACAACATTAAACCCAAACGATGCTATTGGATAACTGCTTCATTATACAGAAAATGCAATGTGTTCAGTAACTGTGAATGTAGTGCACAAACGGAACAAAAACATAGAACAAAGGTTTTGGCAGCGTTTCCAGACAATATAATTATAGTGACTATGATCCGAGATTGAACTTGAAGCTACATGTACATCACCAGCCTCGGTATGGTAATGTTTCTTCCTGTCGGCGGCTTTCTTTTGTGGGGCGACATGAAATCCAGGAAAACAAAGAAGACAAAGAAGGAACAGCATCAGGTTTTAAAATAATTTTTACTGCAAGAGTAATTTTCAAATCTTCTTTACTAAAATGTCTAGAGCATCACTTTGTTCCATCGGTTATCATGAATAATTTCCCTTCATCTCGCCTGATCCCGTGATCACTTATCGGAGGGGAAACTGGATGAATTATACTTTGGTACAGTCTTCCTGGCGATATACTTTCTCAGTGTATTCTGGAACACAACAGTGACTAGCGATTTATTGCACGCTCGTCATTCTACGTAAATCACTGTGGAACTGTGGAAAGATTATTGGTATTTCACATGGAAATAAAATGATCTAAACACTCTAAATTATATTGTCGTTCAAATGTCCTTTACAGCTAAACATGCATATGTTCGTTTCCGTAGAACATTGCAATTCTTCAGATTGCTCATGAGAAGTTCCATTTAAAAGGTAAAATTTCACATAACGTGATGTTCAATTTGATGTTTGAGCTATTAACTTTCACTAGATCATAACATTATGTCAAGTTTGACGTTTGAAATCGGTATTTTGAGCAATCTGTGAATTGCAATAGAAACGAACACCCGGTTTGGCTGTAAAATCTGCGAAAAACTTCTTCGGGTAGTCAGCTTTGTTCACTTCGTTTTGTTTCAAATCCATGAAGTTTGTGGCTGATATTCGCATTTTACTAGTGGTATAGTGAGTATAAATATTAAATTCCAATAGTATTGTGTTCAAAACAAAGCAAATGAGCAAGCTTGTGACCAAAATTACCAATTATTTAGTTTGGACAATATAAATCATTTGTTTCACAGGAATAATGCGTCAAATAAATGCGTAATTTGAAAGCTGATTTGTTTTAAACTCATCACCACTGGCACTGGAAAGCAGCACTTATATAATAAAATACCTTCGACATGATCGGCTTTTGTAATTATCACACTTGTGTGGCGTTTATCTAAGACGAATCATTCGCTCATGACGAAATTGTTCTTATCCTAGATAAATACGGCCGATATTAATTGTTTTTGTTTGTTAATGACAGCGTGTGGCCTTTGCGGCATTGTTTTCGTGCAACTCAAGTCAGCGCGCACATCGGCCACCATGAAAGTACGTCTTGTATACTCTCCATGGAAGAACCTATACAATTATATATTTGTAAATGCTTATATGCAATAAATGCACAAAAATATACACACTTTATTTAAATACCTTTGAATAATTCATCGGACTTACAATTGTTCCAATTGTTTAACAGGATGAAATAATTGTTCAGGTAAATTTCCAAGGTTGTTCTTTGAAATATCCCTATGTTAACAATAAAAATGAATGTTTGTCAAAATAGTTAATGTTGTGTTTCAAGAAACACGATTCATTACATGTGACATATTAGATCGTGTGTTCTACACATAAAAATAAGATACAATATTTTACATTGCTCTGCACTGTCGCTTGTTGTACGCTTAATACATTAATGATGCGCAACATTTTTTTGAAATTTGCAACAATTTATTTATAATGCAATTCTTAGACCTTAATGGTTTTCCTTAATTGTCAGTCTCTCAACTAATTATCGAAATCTAAGTTTAGGTTATTGAACCGACCGCGGTCGATTAGTTGTTTGGCGAACAAAGGAAGTTTTTCCTTGGGATATTAATTTGAGGTAAGTAATTGGCAAGAAATTTGAGGTAATTAAGTAATTTGCAAGAAATTTGAGGTAAGTAATTGGCAAGCTGTATATAGGTTATAGCACCGAATTTTGGATATTCGTGATATATATCCCGCGGTAGATCAAAGAAAATCGACTTTATCGGCTAATAAGTACGGTTATGCAATTGATCACGTTCGTGTTTCAGTGTTTACGACACAATAATCCGCTATTATAACAACAGCAGTTTGCTCTGATTCATAATTTCTGCCAGTTTTTCGCAGCACGAAACTGGCCATTTAAATGTCTTTTTGCATTGATTGTATTTTAACTACTCGCGGGTAATTAATTAATTAATTAATTGAGAAACAATTAGGTATTGATTGTTCTTGAGCTATCGAATTCCGAAAGTTGTAATAGACCAAGCAGAGCATCAGGGTACACGATTTAAATTATTTACCGGTCTAAGTAATTTACAGTTCACAGTGGAAGCCATATTTAAAGTCTGATATGCAAATTAGCACACAAGTCCACTATTTCTATCCACGATTTTAATTAAAAAGTTACTGAAGTTTGCTATCGAGTACTCTAATTCATTATCAGGGGCGAAGAAGATAATCAAATGATACATCTTCTTTCGGTGTTAATATTATTGTATTAAATTGAACAAAGAATTGAATAATAAAATTCTTCGCAACTTTTGTTTGTTTAACTAATTTTGTTTGCTTAATGAACTGTTTTTCTAAATCGAAATATTAAATCAAAGGTAAACAATTATAATAATCTTGCTGCTTTGACCTTACTCGTCATTGTAGGAAACAACTTTTTCCAGACTTCGCGCTCAGCCATTTTCACTGATAGTGATAGATCTTGAATTTCTATTCCTGTGTCCCTTGATATGATATTGGGGCATGTCAGATATAATTTGCAATTAGCTCAGCGCGAATGTTAAGCAAAATGCCTGTTCGTTTGTAAGGCGCTCGCCATATATATGTTGAAGAGTGAAATGCTGTTTCCATGAGATATTTATGATTATTCGCAGGAAAATGGTATACAGGTAGCACCCGTCTAGTCTCTTGAATTATTTTGTTTTAATGGTCCAAGTTGCATAGCTACACGTAAGGATTGCTTCCACAGTGGTTATAAATAGATCAACCATAAGGCCATGTTCCTCCATCAGGTGTGAGAACCTTGGTTTTTGTAATAGTGTTGATCTATTTAATGGCGTCTATGATTGAATTGTGTACGCCATAGTGTTTGATTATTTTGAACAGTATACTCCTGGTTTATATTTCGAATACATATTTTTAGAATGAACAAGTAAAAGAGTGATTTCCTGATTGGCATTTCTCATCTCTTCCACAATTCGCCGTATAGAGAGGATATGATATATGGTAAATCGTCTTCTTCTGAAGTGATTTTGTTTGCGGTGGATGATATGATCCAACGCACTGATATCTCTATATTTGAAGTAGCTTTTCGTACATCTTAGCTGTGACATTTTCTTTGGGAACTTGAACATTTTTTTTTGGAACTTGAACATTACCTGATGTAACATAGCTGGAAGGACATGCATACAAGTGTAGTGAAGACTTCGTTGGAAATTTATAGCAGTAACGCGTGAAAATTCTCGTCTTTCCAAACTACAGGGGAAGGCCGTCAAGACCAGGAGATTTCTGTAAGTTTGGGATATATTTCAAAATTGAAATAAGACTGAAAGACTGTTTTCATTTCTTCCATAAAATTAACGGTGCATTTTATGTGTGAATCTCTTTGCTAATTTGGATAATTGAAATGTTAGGTGTGACCGAAGGAGATTTCCCTAATAACTTTTGAAAGTCATATAATTATTTCTCCTTCCTTATTCGGACCGAGCAGCCCTTGATACTCACAGCGGAATTTTTTTTTTACCAGAATCTCATTCACTATTTTCAATGATGCTGAGCGCTGCTTCGAAATATACAGACGTAACTTCTTATCTTACCACCACTAACAACAAACAGTAGATAATGAATGAAAATGGAAATACGTACATTTGTTTCAGCAGTGACAGACCATGTAATAATTTTGGAGGGATATTCTCGATTTCATTGTCAGCCATCACCCTGATATTATAAAATAAGATAATTCAAAGAAATTGTACACCAACAAAAAACACTAAAATAAACTATTAATATTTGCTGTAGAACTGCCAAATCCCAATAGAACACTTGTGAGTTGTGACCCTAACCCTAACCCTAACCCTAACCCTAACCCTAACCCTAACCCTAACCCTACACACATAAGTGTGTAGGTATATATTTGAAAACAATAATGCTATGGCCTTTGATAAACAAAAAAAAATAAAAATAACCAAATTCATTTTGTCAGTCAGACGTCATGGTCATCAATTGACAACTATTAAGAACATGTTAGACGTCAATGTAGTTAATCGCTGATATCGATCGCTTCATGATCGATACAACTTTACCGCTCAATTTTCATGCGGAACTTTTCTTTATCACATTTATTTTGATCTTTATCACATTTATCACATCTTGGACCTTTATCACATTCATTAAACTTCATACAATTATACCCTTTTGCAATTTTAAGATAAATAACAATTATTTTATGTAAGGTAGTTGCTGCGATATACTGTACACTTACAATATAGTTAGATTCCTTGAAAATTCCAGTAAATCATCATTTATTTTCGAGATTTTGTTATGAGAGAAGTCCCTGAATATGAGCAAGGAAAGAAAAAATAACAACAATGATAATGTTAAATAAGTTAATTAATACATACTATATATATATATATATATATATATATATATATATATATATATATATATATATATATATATATATATATATATATATATATATATATATATATATATATATATATTTATAATATAGCCATCCACTGTATATGAGCTGTTCTGCAATCTGATTGGTTTAGCTACTCACCGTATATCAGCTCATATACGGTGAGTAAATGAAAGCAATAAAAATACAAAATGGTTGACCAAATGGTTGACCGTTTTGCTCAGCTTGAACAAGAAATAAAAACCCTTCTTGAGAATGCAATACCACTGATAATACCAAAAAAAAAACAAGATATGGAATGAAAATATTTAATGATAAGTAAAGCAAACTAAAAATTAGCCTTTTCCAAAATAAGGGGTGGTTTTGAAATTAAATTTGACATGAAACGACTGAAAACGAGTGTAAAGTTTTAAGAGAAGAGAGAAAGGTAGAAATTAAATTAATTACATTAAATTTTGAATTTGTTTACCTCACAGGGATGACATCACTCGGTTTGTACATCACAGAGATGACAAAAGCAGAGATAAACACTTGCTTTAAGGTGTTTCATACATCTGCTAGGCAAGTTGACGGCTCGTATTTACAATAAAAAAGTTGACAAATTCTTGAGAAATCCTCCCAACAACAAGCCATTGACGACCCTACTTTTACCGAAGCAAATTCAGTGTTAGATGCGTTCGTGAAAGACCTTAGGAAAACTGGGAAAATCGCCGGTTTGGTCCACAAAAAGCCAATAATCCAGAGGCAAATTAAGTTGTTGTTTGACAGTGGCGAATTATGTCCAGCCGACAGCACTGATCCATCACAATTGCTTCGTACCGTTTGGTTTTACCTTGGCCTTTACTTGGGACGACGAGGAAGAGAAAACCAGAGGAAACTTAAGCCAAATATGATGATTATGATGGTTTTAAGATCAACAGAGCAGACGGCAAGTTATATTTCGAGTTGAACCGGAGGTCGCAGGTTAAATCCCGTCAACAAAAAACCACTAAGGCGGTTTAGCCGACGTCGAAGACGAGTCCGACTGGAAAATCTTTGCCCAGCCAGGTCATCAGCTCTTAGTATCAACCAACTAGTGGTCTATTACAAATTCGGCATTCTGATTGGCTGAGCTACTCACTGTCTATTGGTGATAGACGGTGAGTAGCGTTACCCAATCACAAACCTTCTTATGCTGGAATATTCCTATCCTGACCAATCAGAAGCCACGACATATTCAAGCTGCACGGCGAAACCTGGAATCTAGTCCAAACATGGCGTCCGCTAAAATTTATATACGAGTGATGAAATCATGAAAACATTGGCCCGAAAGTAATGGAAAATTGTTCAGTTTGACATTTTCGAATAAGAAAATGAATTCGCTTATGCCTATGGAGTATATCTATACCAAATGTGAAGCAAAGTAATTACAATCTCGTTTTTTGTGAGCGATTGTTTATCATGTGTCATCGAGCAACTCTGCATTTGAATGGGGGGGGGGGGAGACTTCTACAAACAAAAAGGGAAAACTATCCGAAAATTTGGAACAATGTTAGAAAGGTTGTTTATGGTTGATACTAAAACAATTAGACAACTCGCCCTCGTTGTCTATGAGCAGATAGTCAACTCGGGCTTCGCCCTCGTTGACTATCTGCTCATAGACAACTCGTTCTCGTTGTCTAATTGTTAAATATACGACTCGAGCTCATGGTATAATTGTTAATTATATATATATATATATATATATATATATATATATATATATATATATATATATATATATATATATATATATATATATATATATATATATATATATATATATATATATATATATATATATATATATATATATATATATATATATATATATATATATATATATATATATATATATATATATATATATATATATATATATATATATATATATATATATATATATATATTTAATCATATGCCTGCGTTACACTGATTGATATTTGTAAGAAACAGATTAATTATCGATTAGTGCCATGGCGATTGAGAGCGAATAATCAACTGCGTTTAACCCTATCTAGACTTGGGGAGGGGGGGGGGCGGAATATGCCTGCGCTGAATTTAAATGCTAATATCTCAATAATGGACAAAGCTATATGAATCTAAAATTTTACGACTTTTCCTAGTTATGCATTGGTAGCATCGGCTGAAAAATGGTGAAAAGGTATTTGGTATAAAAAAGTTACAGAGTATTCTAGAACACCTACTAACAAAGAATTTCGAGAAAAAAAATCACAATAGAAACAATAAAAATAAGAGAATATCGATTAAGATAAATCTATTTATTGATATAATAACTTATGTACGTTAACAGAACATCAAGAAATAATCCTGATAAAAACCTTTTTGAACTGCTTCAAATCCGAATTTTTTACCGAAAACGTCATAATGACGTCATAATTTGTTGCCATGACAATAAGAATGTAACGTATATTCAGTGTTACCATACCATCAACCTGTGAAAATGTTATACATCTGATAGTTTAGACCAAAAAAGCCCAGTCTATTTAACAATTAGTCACCGAAGTCGAGGTGATTATCGGTGAATATTTACCGAGCCGCGAAGCGGCGAGGTAAATATTACCGATAATCACCGAGACTGAGGTGACTAATTGTTTTAGTGGAAATTCACAGGTGACTATCAGAGAGAAACAACTGAAAGTAAGCAAGGGGAAATGTTTTAATTATTTTATTTATTATTTCCGGAAGTCGCGCATCGTGAGATCACATGATTTTACGTAATCAACATTCAACAGAATATTAAAACGAACAACATACGAAACGTGGAGGCCAAAATGTGCTTGAAAAAGCGATTTTGCTGTCAGATCAAGCAGAACTACAGAGAGTAAGACTGAGTTAAAGATTGAGTTAACATAAACGAGCAACTGTTGAAAGATCCAGACGGAACTTGTTTTTGCTTGGTTAGTACAAAACCGGCTTCACTTTTGTCCAGCTCAAAGTTCCCTGTCAATCAGCATTTTTTACCAGGTGAAGCAATGACTTTTTCAGCAGATTTGGTTTGTTTTTTCTTGGCCAATTTGCAACGTAGATGCAGATACAGAACCTTGCTGTTTCGAGTAAAACTCGGGGATAATTCTGTGTATCAGCATTCTGTCTCGTACAATTTTTGGATATTTTTTTTCTGAACCGTATCACCGCTATTTTTCCTTCACTGACGGAGCTGCTTGAGGTAGGAACTAAAACTTAGTGTTTTATTAGCCTCATTGAATAAGTAATACTGTCACAGATTGAAATTTGTTGTACGGAGGATGACGGTCAAGACTGCAGCTCGAACTGACAACAACTGACTTGTTTTTTGTTAAAACTGCCGTCTTTTTTCGGGCAGAAACGTAAAATATTGAAAAGAATTTGTTTATATCTTCGACAACCATGCTAATAAGCTTTTAAATATTGTCTTAAATGTTTCTTGTTCAAAGTATTCTGTTAAATAAATTTTTTTTCACAAAATTACTTGTTGTTTTGATCGTGTCGTCGATTGCCGTCGACACCACCACCAAGAGTTTATAGCTATGAAATTAGGAAAATTCTTACATCTTACCTCGAAAACGCTTAACTCTATATTTAGTTGTTTCTTTAGTTTGTTTTTGAATAGCATTTTCTTTAGTTTCATTCGCTTTTTCGTACGTAATATCGATAAATCGAGAAGCCGCCATTTTTCAATCGCTGAAAATGTTATAGTCACCTCGCGCGAGGTGACTATCACAAAATAGGCCGTCCATCTCGACCAATCACGGCACGAGAAACTCTATAGTCACCTCTCAATTTCTACTAAATAGGGTTAATTGAAACTAGTAAATTATATATGTCAGTTATAACAGATCCTAGTTCCTAAAATACGAAATACAAAAACACGAAAGTCCGGAAATACGAAAATACGTGATTCAAATATCCGAAATCCGAAAATAAGAGAACCAAAAATAGGAGATACGAAAAAAGAGATCCAAAAATACAAGATCCGAGTGCGTTGTGATTTAGAGCAGTTGAGTTTTGTTAAGGGTACTGGAACCGAGAATAATTATGCATTGCCAAAATGGAGTCAAGTGAAAGTAACAGTATTCCATTGCAGTTAATTCCAGTCACTCTGTTCACGAAATAATTTGCGATAACCTTCGGATCATGATTGTTCTCCGCGACTGGAAACCCGGCAGCAATGCAGTCATGAATAAAAAATCCCAAAATGTTTATCGCAACCATGAATGTGTCACTGGTGATTTGACCCTTTTGAAATGTACAAGCGATGGTGTAATCTTTGCCTAGACCTTTCTTAAACACCCTGTGTATCTAATTGCTTCAGGAAAAACGTACTGTTTCCTGATCTACTTATTGATTATATACGCTACGTAATTTATGGTGCATAGCTCGATAATCCATTGTCGAACCACTTCCTTTAAGTTCGTTAAAAATACACTGGATGACATTGTCTATCAAAATCTAAGTTCCTTTGTCTTAGCTTCAGCCTATTTAATATCCTCTTTAAATGAGACACACTGAGCCGTACATTATGACGCTGGTTGAATAAAATAAATATGTGTGCATGCAAGGTGAAACTGGAAATAGGCGAACGCAATCTAACTATACGACAGAAAGAACATTTAAACTGCTGCTCCAAAGCAAATCTCGACAAGTCCGCCATCGCCAAACATGCTTGGGAGCAATCGAATGATACATTATAATATATTTTGAGGTAAAGGACGTGTCAAGGGCGTTTGTAGTCAAGGTACTGCAGCAGAATTATAGTTACTAAAATATTTAGACAATTCGCTCTGGTTTATTATGAGCAATAATAAACACGGCTGCACCTTGTTGACTACCAGCGCATAGAAACTCAGACTTTTTGTATAATTGTTAGTAATTAATTAGCGAGTAGCGTAGCCAATAAAACTATATAATTTACTAGATTGTAACGTTTCTACTAATTAATTTCCAGCTAAAATATCTTCATGTTTGTCTTATAGCGATGAGATAAGCATGGCGTGTGGTAATGTTTTAAGCTGCTCCGATGAAACCCAACAAATTCAACCTAATAGTAATGCTCTTGATACCCTGGTGAAGTATAAAAATCACCTAGAACACAAGGAAGATGAAAAAGTAAAATGGCTGGGTGGTTTGGAGAGATTAAAGCGTTTTGTGTTTGATTTATTTGGTGAAGGCAAATGGAGTTCGCCTGGCGGAAGCGCTAAATCGTTCCGAAATGACCTGGTAGTCATCACCTGGTACGGGAAGAAGAACTCGCTGCTGTTCCAAGGCAAGTTGGGAAATATAACTAGAGACCAAATAATTAACTTACTTAAAGATAAGGATCTGGTGTGTGATAAAGTTATATTTGATCAAGTTATTTACGACGACCAAGTTGAGGCGGTAATTAACAAGTCAAATCAGGCTACACAAGATCACTTGACTATGAAATCGGGTCAATGTGAAGGAAAGGAATTGATCCAATGTACTTCTACTAATACTTGCTCTTGCCCATACTTGGTTCTCACTGCAGAAATTGAAGGCATGAAACTCGAACTTGTCATCCTACAGAAAATAGTGGAAGGATTGGATTCATCGAGGAATCGCGCCCATATGGAAGTTGAAAAATTATCAAAGTTAAAACAAGACCTCATTAATGCAAATCAATGTCAAGGAGAATTGAAACAAAGACTAGCTGATCAAAACATTGAAATTCTGAACCTCTCTACGAAAGTTCGTTCCCTAGAGGAAACCAAACAAGAAATCATCGAGGAGAGGGATTCACTCAAGACAGCTCTCACTTTGATCACACAAGACTTGAATCAGGTCTCCGCAACTGATTACACCGAAAATAATAAAAGCAACAATATTGATGAGGTTTGGCAGACAGTCAAAACCAGAAAGAAATCCAAGGCAACGAAACCTGATCAACCATCCAAACAATGCATCATTACCAAACAGTCATCAAAAGAAGGAAAAAGGCGACCAGCCATGGAAAATTATGCAGAAAAAACCAGCAACATCGACATATTCAATAGACACAGAGTGTTTTCTAATATCAACGATAATGAAATAGCCGTGCAAAGAGTGATTAACAACAAAATTAATCAGAATTGTCAGTCACGAAAGAAAAGTATAAATCGGTATAAACACAGTTCGAGATCAACTGACCAGAGCGTTTGCCGATTTCGGGTGCCTGAATGGCTCGGCTGTTTGCCTTTAATTGAAACACCGCCGTTGAAAGATAGTTGTTCTACATCTGATACTGGTGTAACCGGTTACGGCGGAGATTCGTTCACGGGTTATCAGATTGATCAACGTGAGAATGAATCAGAGAAGAGAAACCGCCGTAAGGTTTTTCGGGTGAGGACAATCAGTCAGAGAACAGACTGGTTTAAATATCTGGAATTTGTCCGACGCGAAACACAATAAATCCGTCGTATCCTGTCTCAAAAACCATAAATAAGGCAAATGTTTTAGAACATAACATGATACCTGTTAGACTCACGTCTTAGAATAGAAAACAGCGAAGCAATGCTAACTATCGTCATAGTCGCTGCCGATATGTTCAGATTCCTTTGATAACTTCTGGCCCTCCTATAATGATTCCGTATACCACAAATACCTCTTCGACTATCAACTCGAACTGTCAAAACATGACACAGCAAACGGCAACAAACTCTAGTAAACAGAAATCGAACAGAATAAAGTTGGTTCATTTTAATATACGATCACTCAAGAACAGGGATCATTTAATTCAAATTAGAGAACTCGTGATCGTCCAAAACATTGATATTCTCACAATATCAGAATCGTGGCTCAATTCATCCACGACTAACGCTGAGATCGAAATCGTTGGTTATAAAATATTCAGACAAGACCGTAAAAAGAAAAAGGGTGGCGGTGTCTGCATCTATGTGCGGAATAATTTGAAGGTAAAAACTTTAAAAAACCTTTCGTACATTTCTCCATTGAATTTCCATCAATTATGGCTGCAGATACAAGTGAGACTACATAAATCATTGATCGTTTGCGTTTCTTACACGCCTCCTGGTTCTTCGGTCACCTGTATTAGAGACGAGTTGAAACCTAAATATATTGAAGCATTATTGTTGGGTAAACAAATCGTCATTATGGGTGATTTAAACTGTAATCTCCTTAATTCCAGCTGTCCGGACGCGAAAGCATTGACCGACACTTGTTCCGAATTACATTTAATACAACTTATTAATGATCCCACAAGAATAACAGCTCAAACAGAAACTTTATTGGATGTTATAATGATCTCATCTTCCTCTGTGGTGAAAGAAAGTGGTGTGGTAGACATTGGTATAAGTGATCACTGCATGGTTTATTGTATACTAAAACTAAGAGTCACCAAACCTCCCCCCACTTACATATATGTGAGAAGTTTCAAGCATTACGATCCCAGTCTGTTTGTTACTGATTTGTCTTTCCTCCCCTTTAACGAGATATTCTCTATGGATGACGTGGATAGTAAACTTGATCTTTTTAACCAGTTGTTCATCTGCACATTAAATTACCACGCACCAATCAAATTCATAAAAGTTAAAGGAAGGTCTCAACCTTTCATTGACAAAGCTATTAAGTTGCTAATGAAGTCCAGAGACGATGCGTTAAGAATCTTCAAGTCAACGCATAACTTGGAAGACTGGAATAAGTATAAAAGTTTGAGAAACTCTGTCAAGACTATGTTAAGAAAGGCAGAAGTTAATTATGTGCGTACTCAAATTGAAAATGACAAAGGAAATTTGAAATCCATATGGAAGGTGATAAACAGATGTATGCCAAACAAAGAAACCACTAAACCTTGCTATAAAAAAGATCATAGCAAAATAGCCGAGGAATTTAACACCTATTTCACCTCAGTGGGAAAGTCAACAGCTGACAAAGTAAAGAAACTAGCAGAGGAAAATGGGGTTTCAATAACTCACTCTATGCCAATAATAATCAATGACCAAATAGCTTCGGGGAAAATGTTCGAGTTTAGAGCAGTCATTCCCTATGAGGTTCGAAGGATAATTTTGGAATCTCCATTAAATAAAGCTCCTGGCCCAGATAAAATAGGTATTCGATCAGTGAAAGATTCTCTCGACATTATTTTACTCCCACTAACCAATATTATCAACTGTTCTCTGAAGACATCAAAATATCCTTTGATTTGGAAACTAGCGGAAGTGATTCCATTACTTAAAGAAGGTGATCATGAAGTCGCCTCAAACAATAGACCTCTGTCGTTATTGGCGGTCCTTTCAAAGGTCTGTGACAAGGTTGTCCTAAACCAGTTCTCAGCATACCTCACGAAACATAAGTTATTATCAAAACATCAGAGTGGGAATCGTAAAAGTCATTCAACCGAAACACTCAACGTTGCGGTAACTGATACTCTATTAGAAGCAATGGACAACAAACAAGTATCGATTATGGTTTTCATTGATCTGTCCAAAGCCTTTGACAGCGTTAAGCATGACATCCTTCTTCGAAAGATTTTACATTTAGGCGTTTCTCCTGCAGTCTACAAATGGTTTGAGAGTTATCTGGCGAATAGATTTCAATATGTTCGTATAGGAAACACCACCTCGACACCGGCTTCAATAACTCATGGAATTCCTCAAGGTTCTGTGCTTTCTCCATTTTTATTTAACATTTACACGGATAGCCTACCGACAACATCCGAATTCTGTTGTCTCAAATCGTATGTGGACGACTCTAAATTGTATTTATCATTTCCCGTGTCAAGTTTGGATTCGTCTTTACTAACTATTGAAGGAGACTTGCATAAAGATTTTGAATGGTGCTGTAATAACAGTTTACTGATTAACCCAGATAAAACGAAGATGATGGTGATTGGATCACGACAACTGTCACAACAATTGGAGTCTCCCCCTAACATCAGTTTTATTGGAAAAACGCTCGAACCTGTTTCGGAGCTCAAAGATTTGGGGATAATATTTGACTCGAACTTAAAGTATAATGATCACATACAGTACTTGTCGTCATCGTGTATTTCCAAATTAGGTCAAATTAGCCGTGTAAAGCACTTATTTGACCAATCAACACTAGCTACGATCATTAACACTTTAGTCATGAGCAAAATCAATTATTGCTCATCAATTTGGTCTAATACATCTGAAGAAAACATCAAGAAAATCCAGCTAATTCAGAACTTTGCAGCTAGACTGATTTCAGGGAATGCCAAATATGATCATATATCCCCCGTACTGAAGGAATCAGGCTGGCTACCAATAAAAGAGCATTTACAATTTAGAGATGCTATTTTAACTTACAAATGCATAAACAATCAAGCACCTCCGTATACCTATGCCACAAGTTCACAAAAAGAAACCAAGTTCACGATCGTGCTACAAGAAACCATAATGATCTTGATATCCCAAAGTACCGAACTGTGACTGGTAAAAGAACATTTAAATACAGAGGAACGAAAATATGGAATGCACTAGACGGACAATTAAAATCTACCGGTGACTTAAACCATTTTAAATCAAAATTAAAATTAGGCCTTATAGAAGGAAAAATAAGTTTTTAATCTAGTAGATTTGTGAACATTAGACAATTTTTAACGTATATTAGACTTGTTGATAACTGTTAGCCCTATATTGGGTATTTGATCAATAGATAGATTACTTTAATATTGTAATAATTTTGTAAAGTGTCATTGAAAAGCCCGTTCCGGGAATGTCACTATTTTTAATAATAATAATAATAGCAAGGCTATAGTGTATCACTCGCTGTAAAAATAATAAAATATTACCAAAAATTATTATACTAACAAATATTTGAGACGAGGAAAGTTTTCTAACACTCCTCTCCAGACACTTTTTATCTCGTTATTAGATATGTCAAACCTTGAAAGAAATATAAATACGATAAATATTTTGTTATTGACGCATTCTTTTCCTTGTAGTTTAACGAATATATAATTATCATTTGTGTTCAGCGTCAATAATCGATAAAGAAACTCATTCGGCATAAATGGCGAACGAGCATGAATATACTATCTTAGTTCAGATAAACTAGATATTTTGTTTCACATATTCATCGCCATTATGTAGTGCCGCTCTTTTTAAACTCTTTTTCCACTCATTTCGCATAGTTACCTTGTAGTATTTTGTATGTCTTTCGAATTGGACCAAGGTACATGGTGAAGCTTTCTTCCTGAACAGTCGATGTTACCAATACAGTTGCATACCTTACAGAGTTGTTTGGCTAAAAAATAATGTTCTATTATATTGTGATCACAGTGAATGTTAAGTAAGAATGTTAAGAATCAAATAATTGACGTCCAATTACAAGGGCGCCTCAAACACAAAGAGAGAAAAACTATTAAACTCTTAATGTATTCAATTTTAGGTTATTCTCTGGTTGTCATTTTTGAAGTTGAAACCTAAAGAAAGGGCAGTGCCCTGAAACAAAGTTTACATAAATAACCGGAAGTAAATGAGCGACAACACGTTGTCTGATTTGTTACTAAGCTCAAAAACCGTGTCATTATAACTCAATAAGGCATAAGCTGACGTGATTCCTCCTGTAGATTTTGTCGTTTTTGACGGATGTTAAGCAGTTTAAATCACAAAAGGAAGTCAAAGAATACCTGGATACAAGGCTAATAAAGGTACTAACACAACAAACTGTTTTAGCTGCAACTTTGAGTGTATTTTATTCGCTAAAATCGCCAAAGTATTTTCAACAAACGCTTCCTAGCAACGCACATAGCAACGTCTCTTATAACAGGTAAATCCGCATTTTTCATGGTTTTATTGTTAATTTATTGGTGTTATTTTATAAAAAACTTTGTTGTTGTGTGATTATCGAGTTATAACGGCACTCGGGAAGCTATTAAATCTATAGCCTCGTGTTTTACACGCATCTCTCGTACCTAACTCGATAATAAAACGGGACACGTTTTTATTTCTTATATATATATATATATATATATATATATATATATATATATATATATATATATATATATATATATATATATATATATATATATATATATATATATATATATATATATATATATATATATATATATATATATATATATATATATATATATATATATATATATACAGTATATATATAAATATAGATAAAAGTTTCAATAAACAACCAAAAGAAGAAAGAACATTTGAAATAAGATGTAAAACCACTCGTATAATTACACTAACGTTTTCGCTTTATAGTAATCTCATCAGATGCGTGTATTAATAAGTGGTTCGTTGTCTAATTACTTTATATTCATTCTCTTACCTGTACCTCATTTACTTTGTTATTCACATATGTGACAGGTGTAATTATTGGTGATCTAGTTTAAATTCAAGTTCGGTTTTAGTATTGAAATAAGTTCCCTTTCTTTCATTTCTATGAAAAGTCTATTTTTCGTCGTTGCACTGGTAGATTGGTATCTGAAAGATCCCGTTACTCTTTGTTTTATTTGTTCCTTGTGTATTAGGTTACTCAGATTCTCTGTTTGTCCAACATTGAAGCTTTCGCACTTATTGTATAAGTAAATTATTGTATAAATTACATATTTTGCTTGAGGAGAAATACGGGAATCACGACAAAGAAGAACTTATTTGATTGTTCAAACGATATTTGGATAACTGTTTGCTTCTATGGCGGAAATAAGATGAAGAGCTTGAGGAGTTTTACCAAATAATGAATATTACTGTTAATCCGAAAATAAAATTAACAATGGAAAAAGATAACTACAAACCACCATTTCTAGACATATTACTTTACAAGGATGAAAACAGATTAGAAAGCGCTATTTAATACAAAGAAACGGACACGCATCAATATCTGGATTATATTTTAATATTATTAATATTTCTAGGCGACAACACAATATTCTAAGCAAAAATGGCCGTCCCGGAGGAATAACATTGCATGCGACATTTAGTGTGCCATTAAGCGCTTGTAATTATCTTAATGAACATGACGGTTTAGTTTCTATGGAGTTTGGCTGCCATTTTTTCTGAGTCTATAGAAGATGCCGATGAATACAATTAATGTTACTGGCGCTTGTGTTTTACTAAGAGCTAAAGGGATGCCTGTGTTTTTAAGGGTGAGCGCTACTGTACATGAACTTTGTTGACAGATTAAATCGAAAGAAGGTATGAGTGATGATTAGGAAGTCATCTAGAATGATAACAGACGAACAAAATACGACACTTATTTAATAAAATCCTTTATATGGAGTCCAAAACCGTGTCACCATGGCCGACGCCCTTAGGGCGACGGTGTTAATGCCGATGCCTTCACTTCCATATTGCACCACTTACCGCTAGCTATTCGGTGAGTTCGTGTGTAATTGTTAAGCATACTCTTGCTTATACAGTATTACTGTTATACTAAATTATTGAATGATGATATTTGTATTGATTTATCGATATAGTTTATAAGCGAGAATGTCATACATTTCTATGTAAATACCTTCGTCTTTGCAACGGACACCTGCAACATATGGACAGCCTGTTTCTGCAGAAGCTATGCGAGTATTTGGGCATTTGATTAGATATTCTTCGTCTCCAGCACATTCATAAACTTTGTAATATAAGGGATGGTCTTCTTTAGACTCCGATCGAAAAGTCAGCTCCTCGATTGCACCCGGGAATCCGAGATCCTTACAGGTCACGTCAGCATCAGCCGCTGTCCAGTTTTTATCGCAAACTTTGCTCCAGTTACCATTATCACTGTAAATATTAACAATTCCATCCGAAACGCGTTTTCCTGCAACTTGGGTTGTAGTATTGATTAACTTCAAACCTACAAATATTAGAATATAATATCAGACATGCAGTGTAGAATATTATACCTAACTGTTGTTGGCTTTCAAAAACTTGAATTGGAAATGTCATAGAATAACTCGTGTATTTTTGAAAATGACTAATACAAATAATTACACTGTTAATTGATGGAGTCAAAACGACCCCTCGAAAAGGGTAAAAATGACTCCAAAAGACTAGTTCTGGGGCCATTTTGACCCCAGAACAACTCCTCGAGGGGTTGTTTAAACCCTTTTTCAATTAACAATTATAGGGTGACCCTAATAACACAATGCTCGATTCTGGAATAACTGCTAGGAAACTGTATATATATATATATATATATAGGAACTAATCGTTTTAAACTGTAAGGAGTTGTGCCAAACATTGTGTAGAGTTTTCGAGAATTGAATAACTTTGCTAACAATACGTTTATTTTTGTATCGGTCTAACAATTTTACACTGTACATTTCCGCAAAACATTACTGATTCACTTGAGTTTATTTTTCATTCCGCGATACTATACCATGCATAGTGTAACATATCGAGTAAATAAGTTCTTGTTGCTAAATGGGGTATTAATAAATACGCTAAAACCATGCGGACTGGCGCTTTTGAATAAGTATGTAACTTTTATACATGCTATGAGACATGCATTAGTCAGGATAAAAAATCTAGATTCATTTAAAGCGATGACGTGAGTTCATATAAGTTAATCGATGTTCTTCAGATAGCTAACGTGTTACTTTTAGATAACTTGGAACAATATGCGTTAATCCGCATATCTCGTGCGTTATAATCACTATTTTTACATTTACTACACTGAGACATATTGTCGATGCTCTAACACCTATAGTCGACCTATTTAAAAATTGAGACAATAGGCGGACTCAAACGAATTGTGGTTAGGAAACTTATTGCCCAGCAAATTATTTTCGGATGAGACATTGATGATTATTATATACCAAGTGACAAAGTTCTCTTTTTCAAGTAAGTCATTAGCCGAGAGTGTATCACGTGAAAGTGACGATATATTAACTGTTTCCCCCGCAATAGTTCTGAGAGGGCCGAATAATTTGTTTTCTACCGTCGATAATGAAAAAATCACGTGAAATATCACGTGAAAATGCCACCTTTGGAATGAACTCTCCTTTCGCCTTAATTGTATCTAATTTAATATTTGAAGAATAAAATAGTTCGTGTCTTTACATTTTGTTATTTTCTTTGACACTTGGTATGATAATAAAGCTTTCGCATTGGGAAACATCGATGGTCTCGGGACCACAAAACATACTGTCTCCCTCGTTCCCAGTAAATAAGTGTTAAATAACCATAACAAGAAACCAATAACAAAACATATTAGTAACAACCAAGTAGTGGTCTATTACAAATTCGGCATTCTGTTTGGCTGAGCTACTAGTGATCTGTTGGTGATAGACCACGCACTAGCCGTGTTATCCACTCACAAACCTTCTTATATGTGGAATATTCCTATACTGAGCAGTCAGATGCCACGACATATTTACGCTGTAAACAAAACCTGAAATCTAGTCCAACCATGGCGTCCTATAACATTTATATACCAATGATGAAATTATGAAAACATTGTTCCAAAAGTGATGGAAAATTGTTCAGTTTGACATTTTCAATTGAATAAGAAAATGAGTTCGCTTATGCCTATGGAGTATATCTACATTAAATTTGAAGAAAAGTAATTATACAATCTCGTTTTTGTGAGCGATTGTTTATTATGTATTATGGGAGAGCTTGGAGTAGAACCTCCCGGGGCATTTTGTCTCCACGCTGGAAGGTCGGCGAAAATGACCCTGGGATCGGCTGGTCACATGACACCCAGAATTTCTGGTTGTTTTGATATTATAATTGTTGTGGTCTTTGTTCCATTGCCTTTGTCTACTTTGTTGACCCAAATAATTGAGAAATATTCAATGCTATTCAGAGTTGTTCATGTCAGCATCGTCGGCTTAAAAGCAGCTAACAAGCTTAATAATCCACCATACATCCATGGTTATCTCTTACAAAAGGTATGAAGAAGCATACACCCAATTTACCGAAAGCTATCACTTCTAATTTGCTATAACATTTGAAGACAGCATTCAGATTTAGATGAATAAATTATACTCGGCTGAGTTAATTGAGTTTTGTGACAAGCCAATCGCATTATAGAATGGAGCAGCCGATCCCAGGGCCATTTTCCTCCACCTTCCACCGAGGAGGAAAAATGCCCTGGGTACGAGGTAGCTTGGAGTAGACAGACGATACTTGGACCATCGTCAAGCTCGTATCCTCAGAAAAATGATTCTGAGTCCCGGAAAGGAATCGAACCTGTAACCTTCTGATTGCCGGTGAAATGCTCTAACCATTGAGCCACCGAGACTCAGATGGATAGCGAAGGTTACAATGATGTACTGGTTCGATTGAGATATATACTGCCTATGCGGCAGTACTATATATCGGTAATGTTAAGATGTGTTAATGTATACACTTCTGCAGTGAATTTGGGAGAGCATGGAGTAGTCAGACGTTACATGGAAGATCGTCAAGCTCGTATCCTCAGAAAAATTATTCTGAGTCCCGGACAGGAATCGATTGCCGGTGAGACGCTCTAATAAGGAGACTTCTACAAACAATAAGGTGAAACTATTTTGAAAATTTGGAAAAATGTTTGATAAGACTTTTTACGTAAAAGAAAGGTTATGGTTGATACTAAAACTTCGCCCTCGTTGGCAATCTGCTCATAGACAACTCTGGCTCGTTGTCTAATTATAAATATATACCAATATTTTGCTCGCAGCTTGGTTATCTCAATATAGTGAATTGTCTGCTATTCAAGCTTAACGCAAACTCACTAAAATGAATCTCAGATCATTTTTCTGAGTTTGCGTTAAAGCTTGAGTATCAAATAATTCACTATATAACAGTTTCACGGCTGTCAATGTTTTTTTTCCGAACCGTATCACCGCTATTTTTCCTTCACTTGACGAGCTGCTTGAGGTAGGAACTTACTGTTTTATTAGCCTCACTGAATAAGTAATACTGTCACAGATTTACATTTGTTTGTTGAACAGGGGATGAGTCAAGACTGCAGCTCGGATTGACAACAAACTTTTTTTGGTAAAAACTGCCTTCTTTTTTGGGGCAGAGACGTAAAGTGTTGAAAAGCATTTGTTCATCTCTTCAACAACCATGTTAATAAGCTTTCAAATATTGTCTGAAATGCATGTTGTTCAAACTATTCTGTTAAATAAGGATTTTTTCACAAAATTACTTGTTGTTTTGATCGTGTCGCTGTTGATGATATGCATGGTCAGCGGTCTCAGCGTGGTGACTATAAAAGTATGTGATCAGAGTAAAAACGGGCTCTGGTAGATCGAGGTCCATATATATACATTTCTAATACATTAGCTTATTGTTGAATAAACGAATTCGATACGAACTTTGTCTGAACTATTTAACTGATAAGGAAATCAACATGGTGGCAGCGGTGGGATGTTACTAGACGAATTAGATTCAAGTGAAATCTAAAATGTTTCGTCTCCCGCCGACCCTCGAGCTAAAAGATGAAACCGATTTGGGAGAGCAGTTCAAAAGGTGGAAAAGGGAACTCGAAGTCTACATGTTGGCTACGTTGGCTACATCGAAATCAAAAGAAACTCAAACCGCCATCATTCTTCACTGCGGAGGATCAGGGGTATTAGAGATCTACGACCAATTTGAGTTTGAAGATGACGATGAGAAACATGACCCGAAGGTGGTGTTGACGAAGATCGAAGAATACTGCAACCCAAGGCAGAACCAAGTCATGCAAACGTATCGTTTATGGAATGTACAACTACAAGAGCCGTTTGATAGTTTTCTTACGGAATTGCGCTCTCGGGCTGAGTCGTGCGATTTTAAAGAAAGAGACCGGATGATACGAGATAAAATTGTGTTTACAGTCGAGGGTAAACTACATCAGCGTTTACTTCAAGAGAGTCAACTCGATTTAAAGAAAGCGGTGGAGATATGTCGGGCGTTTGAACTGACGGCAAAGCACACCAAAGAAATCGAGAGTGGAAAACATGTACAGAGGATAGATAAAGTCAGCGAAGATCGGCAACGAAGAAAACCACAAAGTACCGCCGAGAATACAAGCCGCATGATTAAAGATTGCAATTTATGTGGATTATCACATGAATTCTCCAAGTTTAAGTGCCCGGTCTGGGGGAAGACGTGCAGCGCATGCAAAGGTAGGAACCATTTTAAAGCAAAATGTAGAAAAGTACGTGCGGTTGAAGTAGAGTCTAGCACCTCAGAGGGCTCAGACTCAGATGATTGTAATTTGAAGTGGTTAGCCGCGGTGAAGTCAAAAGAGAACACTCGTTTGACCGCTTTAATGCCAATAAACGAACAGAATGTGAGATTTCAATTAAATAGCGGTGCAGATGTCAACATAATATGTCAAAGATTTGTTAAGAAAAGCCAAATTAGGCCCACTGGCGAAACTCTAATTATGTGGAACAAATCGAGAGTAAAACCTTTGGGAAAGGCTATTTTACGAGTCAAGAACCCAAAACCCAGGGGTATACGGATGTAGATTTTACAGTTGTAAATAATGATTTGACTTGTTTGTTGGGGGCCCTAACAGTGCAAGATATGGGTTTGCTCACAGTAAATAAAGATACATTTATAGGTAATGTCAACATGAAGACTATACAGACCTGGCCCTGGGTGACCTAGGTGTATCGAAACTTCAAGTTGATCCAAGTTGCAAACCCCGATTATTGCCGTCGAGAAAGGTATCATTTGCTTTACAAGATAAAGTAAAACAAGAGCTCGAAAGACTGGTGGTTCGAGGGGTCCTCATTCCTGTTGAAGAGCCTACAATCTGGGTTAGTCAAATGGCCGTGGTCCAGAAAGCGAATCGGGATTTGAGAATCTGTATAGACCCCCAACCATTAAATGAAGCACTAAGTCGTGAGCATTACAAGTTACCAACTCTTGACGACGTGTTACCTACATTGAATAATGCCAAAGTTTTCAGCAAGTTTGATGTAAAAGAAGCGTTTTGGCACGTACTGCTTGACACAGAGTCAAGCAAGATCACGACGATGATAACCCCATTTGGTCGATATCGGTGGTCTCGTCTCCCATTCGGTTTGAAGGTCAGTAGTGAGATTTTCCAGAAACGATTGACGGACGCCCTCAGTAGCCTTGAAGGAGTTATTTGTATCGCGGATGATATATTGGTGGTCGGTTGTGGCAATTCCGCGGAAGAAGAGGCAGCACAAAACCACGACGACAATGTCGCCAAGCTACAGGAGAGATGCATTCAAAGAAAAATAAAGCTCAACAAGCAGAAAGCCGTTCTCAAGCAAGCACAAATCAAGTTTATGGGCCATATGATTACCAGCAAAGGCATTGGTCCAGATGATTCGAAAGTGGAAGCAATACGTAGCATGCCAAGGCCTACAGATGTGCACGGGGTAAAGCGTCTATGTGGGATGGTGCAATATCGCGCAAAGTTCCTACCAAATCTAGCCAGCGACCTTGAGCCCATAAGAGAGCTCACGAGAAAGGGAGTGGAGTGGAACTGGTCGACCCATTGTGAAGATGCCCTCAAGCGAGTGAAAGAGAAATTGACAACAGCACCAGTTTTAGCCTACTACAATCCAGAGAAAGAACTGGTGATTCAGGTGGACAGTAGTAAAGATGGGCTGGGAGCTTGTTTGATGCAGGAAGGAAAGCCAATTGAGTTCGCGTCTAGATCGCTGACGAGTGCTGAACGAAATTGGGCCCAGATCGAGAAAGAGGCTATGGCCGTAGTTTTCGGTCTGGAACGTTTTGATCAATATACTTTTGGGAGAAAGGTCATCGCCCAAAATGATCATAAACCACTGGCATCGATATTGAAGAAGCCGCTTAGCCAGGCGCCAAGGAGACTGCAAGCGTTGATGATGCGACTCTACCGGTACAACGTTGAGTTCCGTTACCTGGAAGGAAGTAAACTCGTGATAGCAGATACATTGAGTACAGCTTTATCAGTGTGCCCGAGCATGATGTGCATGTCATGGAGGTTGAGGTGTTTAACGGGATTCCAGATAAAATATTAGAAGAGGTTAAAGAAGCTACGAGGAAGGATGGCAACATACAGTCGCTCCTGACGATGATAAAAGAGGGTTGGCCAAATAGGAAAGAAGACGCACCTGCAGAAACGAAGCCGTATTTTGACATCAGAGAAACTTTGAGTCACGAGGATGGGATTATCCTGAAGGGACAGTAAATCGTCATTCCGGTATCGCTTCGAAGAGAAATGAAAAGAAGACTACATGCAGCTCACACTGGCCATGACAGTATGATGCGCCGGGCGCGGAACTCGATATATTGGCCGGGATGTCAAAAGAAATTAAACAGATAGCAGATCAGTGTGAAATCTGCCAACGCCACAAACCGAAAAATCAGAAAGAGAGTCTTCGTCAACATGAAAATGGTCAGGTGCCATGGGAAAGAGTTGCTGTAGATATATTCGAAATTCAAGGGAGAAATTATCTCGTCACAGTCGATTATTTCTCCAGTTATATCGAAGTGGATTATCTGCCATCAATGACAAGGCAAGTGGTGACAAAGCTGAAAGGACATTTCGCGAGATACGGTACACCGAAGGAACTTATCTCCGACAATGGTCCACAATTCAAATCAAGAGAGTTTAAATAATTTACAGACGGGTGGGGAATCAATCATGTCACCTCGTCCCCATATCACCATCAGTCAAATGGCAAAGCGGAGGCGGCGGTGAAGATCTGCAAAAACATGATGAGCAAAGCGAATGAGGACCGACGGGATCAGTACCAAGCCCTGCTGGAGATACGGAATACACCTCGACAAGATAATGGATTAAGTCCTGCCCAGATGATGTTTGGTCGGTCAACGCGATCATTGATACATTTGGGAAAAGGAGAACGGCAAGGAGTAAGAAGAGAGAAAGATAAAGGGAAACGACAACGGACAGTTGAGAAACATTACAATAAGACCGCTCGCGATATGGCAGAGCTACGAGAAAACCAACCGGTCTATTTTAAACTGATGAATCGAAAGAAATGGAAAGCGACCAAAAATTCAAAGGAAGTACAGTGATCGATCGTATGTTTTGGAATGCGATGATGCTACTACCTATCGGAGGAATAGAGTACACATCCGGCTAGCATACCCGAATCGCGGTGAAAAGGAACCGGTGACAGAAACTCCGAATGTTCGAGAGGACGCAGAAACGGTGGCTGGAGAGAAGAGCAATCTGAATGGGGATACAGCACCCGTTGGAGCGGAAGAATTAGCGACCGATATAGAGGCGGCTAATGCAGTGTTGGAAGAACGAGATACAGACAGCCCTAATATTCGACCTCGTAGAACGCGACGTAAACCAGGATGGATAAAGGATTTTATAGTGGAATAGTGAGTTTTAAAAAACGATCTGGCAAAGTGACAATGGGTACTTGTAATAATATAATTTATAGTAATTTTTTCATTGGATAGAAAATAGAAAAAAAATTATGTAAAATTGTTGGACAGCGGTCCGATACTAGGGACATGCGCAGTGAAGGTATAGGTAAATAGGCGCGAAGATAGCCAATGTCGAGGATATAGATATAAAGATTAAACCCATTTACGGAGTATACAACTTGGTGTCAAGAAGTGGGATCTTTAAAAGGAAAACCTCCTACCTTGGTCAAACAACATGGCCACAAACCTGAAGCGACCCGAGTTAAAACTCGGCGGTAATAGTGTGGAAAACTTCAAGAACTTTGAAGTACGATTTAACGATTACTGTATCCAGGCAAATTACAGAGATCTGGAGAAAGATCCAGAGACGGAGAAAGCCGATCACTACAAGAAACCACTGCTGGAGATATCGGCGATGAGATCGGCAATGCCTGATGAAGCACTACAGGTGATAAGATACACCATCGAGCCACAAATCACTGAGATAGACAAGAAGAAACCATGGATATGGATGGAGAAATTACGCCTTCACTACACTGGAACCATAGGAAGCTCGCTGATGGTCGATAGATTTAAATTTTGGAATAGCAATCAAGATTCTCACGCAAATGTACAGGACTGGGAAGTGAAGGTAAGACAGACTGGACATCTATGTGGTTATGGTGCTATGACTGATGAAATGTGTCGTGTTATACGTACTACTTTGTTATACGTACAGAACTTTTGAAAGCCCACCTAAAACCAAACAATACACCGAAAACCATGCAAGATGTAGTGACTGACGCCAAAGCAATAGAATCAGCTCAGAAAACAAACAAACTCATTGGGGAAACCACCAAGGGGGGTCTAGAAGAACAAGTAAATTGGACCAGTCACAAAGACATAAAGCTAAAGAGAATCGCTGGTACATGCCATTGGTGTGGGGACCAGAAGGGACCACATGCATGGAAAGCTTGCCCAGCTAATGGGAAAACATGTGCAAAATGTGGAATGCATGACCATTTTGCCAAAGTGTGTTTAGAAGATACGACACACCGACCCCAAGAGAGACCCTTTCGTCAAACTCGACCTAGGAAGCAGAAGAATTGGTCCAGTCAACCTCAACATTTCAGTAATCCCCGCAAGCACAGTCAGGGCCCCCCAAGGTACAAACACAACATCAATCAGCTTGGCATGACAGAGGATATAGAAGATGACAACAACACTGAGAATGAGCAATATGATGAACAATGCTACACACTTGAAGCACAACAACTGCATAATGTTAACACCCAAACATCTGGGAAACGCTACTTTGCCAACCTATCCTTGTCTACAACTGGGTCAAAATTCACCCGTGTCAAACTACAGATAGACACAGCAGCCACATGCAATACCATTTCAGATGTAACACTAAACGCACTCCTACCTGATGCCAGAATCAAACGATCAGCCTATCTGTTATACCCTTATGGCAATACCAAACCACTTCACCCTATTGGACAAGTGGAACTTCTGTGTGAACGAACAACAGCTTTGAAACCCTGATGTTCCAAGTCCTACCAGGATCAATCATACAAAATAAACCAGCCCTAATATCAGGTGCTGACTCTGAAAGACTGGGCCTGGTAACAATCAAAGCAGATGAAATCTTCTCCCTATGCAAAGCAGTAAAATGCGGAAAAGAAAACCTGCCGGATGATCTACCAAGCTACAAACTCCACCCTCCCACAGAAACCACCACCAATTACAACCACTGTTGACTTGCAACCACCAAGAACAGACCCACAACAATAGTCCTGCAGAGTGCAAACCCCCACCATCACCCTCCAAACCTATTAATATACCTGCCACCCGAAAACTACCACGACCTGGTCAACTACAGAGAGAACACGTCTTGCAAGAATATTCCGACAGTTTTAAGGGCCTAGGTTGCCTTGGCCCCCCAGTACATTTTAAAGCCAAAGAAAATGTAACACCTATCCAAATGCCAGTCCACAGGGTCCCTGTAGAAAAAAGAGAAAAGAGAAGATAGCACTAGACATGCAGGTACGAACAGGCAGGCATCATTAAGAAAGTAGAGGAGCCAACCCCATGGTGCTCAAATGAACTGACCAAAGAGACTCCCAAGAAGTTTAGGGTCTGCATAGACCCTAGCCAAACTGTGAACAAGGTCATTCTCAGACCAATACACCAGATGCCTACACTCAATGAACAACTCCACAAACTATGCAACGCAAAATGCTTCTCAATGCTCGACGTTCGAGAAGGGTTCTTACATATACCCCTTGACGAGGAGTCATCGCTCATGACTACGATGCATACATCTTATGGAAGGTACAGATGGCTCCGCTTACCATTCGGTATAACTAGTGTCCCCTAGGAATTCCAAAAACGACTACTGACTGCCCTAGAAGGACTGGAAGGAATTATCTGCATCGCTGACGATATTCTTGTTTTTGGTGAGGGTGATAACCAACAGCAGGCTGAGGAAGATCACGATCGGCGCCTAATAGCATTTATGGAACGATGTACCCGCGAGAACATCAAGCTCAATCCTGACAAATTACAATTCAAACTAAGAGAAGTAAAATTCATGGGAAACATCATCACACCCACAGGCATCAAAGCTGACCCAGGAAAGGTAACAGCAATCACACAGATGCCAACACCTCACAACAAAGCAGCCGTATTAAGATTCATAGGAATGGTAAACTATCTCTCGCCGTTCTGTGAACACCTCTCTTCAACCATCAAACCTCTCCGGAATCTCACGCAAAATGGTGTACCGTTCAACTGGTCCCAAGCACAAGAAGACGCGTTCAACAAGGCAAAATACCTTATAGCCAAAGCACCGACCCTAGCTTACTGCGATTTACAAAAAGCTGTAGTTATACAAGCCGACGCCAGTGACGAAGGTCTAGGAGGAGCATTACTACAACCCGATGAACAGGGCAGACTCCAACCTGTAGCATTCACATCATGCAGCATGAGCCAAACAGAACAGCGATACTCGCAGATTGAAAAATAATGTCTGGCCATCTGCCACTCTTTCAAAAAGTTCGATCAATGGTTGTATGGAAAGCAAGGAATAGAGGTACACACAGATCACCAACCTCCAGAGACAATACTACGAAAGCCACTAAACAAAGCCCCCGCAAGACTGCAAAAGATGATGATGAGACTACAACGATACAGTTTCAAAACCTCATACAAGAAAGGGAAGTCCCTTTATCTCGCCGACACTCTGTCACGCGCAGCACTTCCAGACCAAGTTGGTGCCAAAGTCACTGGGTTCGAGGTATTCAGAATTGAATTATCACACCAAGATGAACACAATGAGAGACTCACCAAGGACACCGAAGTACGACTTCGAGACACCACAAAAGATGACCCCAGTCTAGCACGGTTACATACCATGATTGTAAATGGTTGGCCTAACGAAAGACAACAAGTTGTGAAAGAACTGCAACAATATTGGAACTTCAGAGACGAGTTAACGGCACAGAACGGCATAATATACAAGGGCCAACAGATCTTAATCCCACAATCAATGCAGGCAGACATGCTAGCCAAGATCCATATCAACCACTTGGGAGCGGAATCAAACATAAGAATGGCACGAGAAGTCCTGTTTTGGCCTGGAATGAGAAAAGCCATCCAGAACATGTGTGAAACTTGTGGGATTTGTGCACTGTATGGCGATACCTCAACAAAAGAGCCAATGAAATCCTTACCGATACCCTCGCTTCCGTGGGAAATAATCAGCCAGGATATATTCACACTCGAGCAACGACCCTATCTGGTCACTGTCTGCCATTTCTCTGACTGGATCGAAGTGGACGAGCTTACAGACACGCTGTCGACGACCATTGTAAACAAGACTAAAACACACTTCTCTCGCTTTGGCATTCCACGCATCTGTCACACTGACAACGGTCCACAATTTGTAAGCAAGTCATACACATAATTCGCACAAGAATACGGATTCACCCACACCACATCCTCCCCTTACCACCCACAAGGGAATGGTCGAGCAGAGGCTGCAGTAAAAGTCGCCAAGAAAATGATGAAAAAGTCTGATGACTTCCAATGCGCCCTACTCAACTACAGGAACACACCTCAAAAAGGTCACACCTATTCACCAGCCCAACGAATGCTGTGTCGCCGCACCCGCACAAAACTGCCGACCTCTAACAACATTCTGGTTCCAAAGATGATCAACAGAATGACATCACAACGAGAGCTACACAACAAACGCACCACGAGCAAGAACATCTATGACAGAACAGCAGGATTAGAACACAAGGCTATACCGACCGGCCAATACGCATACGCCAAACCTCCGCCACACCGTCGTGGAAAACCATGGATCTACGGACAGATTATGAAGGAGGAACCATCAAGATCGTACACGATCAAGACATCTACCGGAACCATACGGAGGAACAGAGTCCAAATCCGACCAACATCACCACCACATCCAGAACCTGCCATATCCAGACCACCGCATCCACAACGTAGCCTAAATCAACGACCAAATCCAACCACACTGCAACCAATTTACATTACTGCCACAACTCCTCCTAACAATCTGACAAACAAGCCAGAAAATTATACAGAAGAAATAACGCCTACACAAGCCAGAGAACCTCAGAACCCAATGCCCGAAAACAACATGGAAGATATTTCCCTTTGTAACCAAACAGACTAAGATACGCCACCGCAACACATCAACGAACGGCCATCCAGAACAAGAAGACTGCCAGAAAAACTTAAAGACTATGTGCTAAACTTTTTAAATTAGATACATTCCCATTACGGAACACAATAAACCAGTTATCGTCGATATTTTATATTAGGTTAAAAAAACCAAAAAAAAAACATTTTTCTGTTTGAAGGAAGAGAGATGATGGACAGCGGTCCGATACTAGGGACATGCGCAGAGAAGGCATAGGTAAATAGGCACGAAGATAGCCAATGTCGAGGATATAGATATAAAGATTAAACCCATTTACGGAGTATACAACTAAATTACTATCCCGAAAAGAAGGGGGACGTTGATGATATGCATGGTCAGCGGTCTCAGCGTGGTGACTATAAAAGTATGTGATCAGAGTAAAAACGGGCTCTGGTAGATCGAGCTCCTTATATATACATTTCTAATACATTAACATTCATGCAAGAGTCTGCGGTAGCACCCCCGATAGCCCCGCGATTCCTGACCATACTCTGTATGGAACCGCACCTGATTGGGCACAGTGTACTGAACCAATTCAACCTTTGGAGGGTGTAGCTCTGTCGGAGAGGGTTTTACGCTAATACCTGAGGAACAGTTTACAGGACCCAGAGATCCACAAAGACGGGAGCGGTCTAATAGGTAGAGCAGCCCCAGGCGAGCCTAAACTCCCCAACTTACTTGTTACAATGTTGCCGAGAATTACCCTCTCCTGACCAGAACTACTGTCACGCATAAAGTGGAGAAAAAACTTACCGTATAATAACAAATTACCCCTACTACAGCCTACCGCCTGCACAATGCCTGCAGGGAACCAAACAAGGGCCCGACCTTTAAGTTTGATCCCAAACCAGAGTCACATCAAGCTAGAGGATGGAGATGACTGGGACATTTCCTATGGAGGATTGCTTTAGGATCATTGCTGTGAAGAGAATATAGCTGCGAACATGCACAAGAACAGACGACATTTAAGTTGATGGAACAACAAAAGAGATTGCACACAGTAAACACATGCAGCAGAACAGGAGACAAAAAAGCATTTTAGTTATCACCCAGGATCGCTGGGGAGCAGACCAGTTCTACTGGCGCGATTGTACACACTAACAGTAAAATATCACCCGGAGTAGCCGAGCAGCAATATTACTTTATACACAGTAAACACATGCGCAACAAAACAGGAGACAAACATAAATTAAATTAAGTCACCCAGAATAGCCGGGGAACAAACCAGATGTACTGGCGCGATTGTACACACACTAACATTAAAATAGTAGCTAAAACAGCGGACCAGAAGCACTGGCGCGACGGTACACTAATGTTAATGGATACATAGACAACACATACAGCAGAACAGGAAACAAACACAAAGGAAGTCGCCCAGAATAGCCGGGGAATAAACCAGATGTACTGGCAGATTGTACACACACTAACATTAAAATAGTAGCTAAGCAGCGAACCAAATTTACTAGTGCTATGGAGCAAACACATGCAGCAGAACAGGAGACAAACATAAAATAAGTTAGCCCGCAGATGAAAGCAAGTACTGGCAGCTGCCGATAATATGCAAACAAAGACATAGCGCAAATACAGTCCCCCAACCGCTGAACGATAAGCAACATTGCAGAATATACGTACTCGCACAAGCGCTAGCAGCAGTTGAACCGGATGACCCCCCACACGACTGAGCAACAGCAGGGAGCACAAATAGAGTCCCCCAATGACTGTACGGCGGTGTTGCCCAGTACGGACCCGGATGACCCCCCACACGACTGAGCAACAGCAGGGAGCACAAATAGAGTCCCCCAACGACTGTACGGCGGTGTTGCCCAGTACGGACCCGGATGACCCCCCATACGAGTGAGCAAGAGCAGGGAGCACAAATAGAGTCCCCCAACGACTGTACGGCGGTGTTGCCCAGTACGGACCCGGATGACCCCCCACACGACTGAGCAACAGCAGGGAGCACAAATAGAGTCCCCCAACGACTGTACGGCGGTGTTGCCCAGTACGGACCCGGATGACCCCCCATACGAGTGAGCAAGAGCAGGGAGCACAAATAGAGTCCCCCAACGACTGTACGGCGGTGTTGCCCAGTACGGACCCAGAGGACCCCCCACACGACTGAGCAACAGCAGGGAGCACAAATACAGTCCCCCAACGACTGTACGGCGACGGCAAGCAACAGCTGAATGAAAGCAAAGTAGCACAGACCGAAGCACGGGAGCACAATAATGAGCTACGTAAGATAAGGGTTGGGTGGGCGGGAACGAAGGATCGTGTTCGACGGACAGCGCACGAATAAGCCCTGAAGTGGAGGACCGTCAGATGCCACGAGTTTTGCATTGACGTAAGGCATTCAGTGCACACACCCTGAATACCTATAGGGTCCCAAGGGACCACAAGACCGGCAGCACACTTACTTTGCATGATGTTAATTATTTTTATTGCATAAACCCATTTAGCTTATTGTTGAATAAACGAATTCGATACGAACTTTGTCTGAACTATTTAACTGATAAGGAAATAAATCGATTGCCGTCGACACCACCAACAAGAGTTTAGCTATGGAATTAGGAAAATTCTGATATCTTACCTCGAAAACGTTTAACTCTATATATAGTTGCTTCTTTAGTTTGTTTTTTAATAGCATTTTCTTTAATTTTATTCACTTTTTCGTACATAATATCGAGAAATCGAGAAATCGTATTTTTAAATCGCTGAAAATGTTATAGTTACTGCACCTCGCGCTAGGTGACTATAACAAATAAACCGTCCATCTGGACCAATCACGGCACGAGATACTCTATACTAGTCATCTGTCAATTTCTACTAAAGTGAGATAACCAAGCTGCAAGTCACATATAATATATTCTGATAATTGATATATAGACATATCGAGACTTTATATTTTCTGAGTTTGTGATAAAGCTTGAGTAGCAAACAATTTACTATATTGAGATAACCAAGCTGCAAGTCACATATAATATATTCTGATAATTGATATATATATGTTATTTACCGGTTTGGAGGTCCGTATAGGGAAATATTTCCCGAGGTCTCAAAAACGGCCCGAGGCCGAAGGCCGAGGGACGTTTTTGAGACCGAGGGAAATATTTCCCTATACGGAGCGAACAAACCGGTAAATAATATTTTTATTTTTTTTAATATAATTAATCCCCGCGCGCGCGCGTACCACGCGATAAAGGGACGCCAAATAAGGAAGTCACCTGACATGTTTATTTCAAAAATTCAAACACGAATATTTAACAATATGAGTACAAGCAAGAATCTGAGAGGAAAACGTCAAAAAAGTTATATATTTAGTCCGATTCACTGTCGTCGCTAAAGATAACACGTCTTCTTTTGGCAGAAGTTGCTTCCCTGATCGGACTTTTACTGTTGAGGAAAAAGTTGAAATGACAGCCTTCGATCTTTTGAATTTTGCTCCTGCAAACATGCCTTCGACTGGAGACCGGTTGGAGCAGTTTTGTTGTGTGAGACTGTACTGTTGGAAAGCTTCGCTACTTTGAACTGGCGCTTGATTTATCTCTAAAGGCTCCAGATTTGTCGAACCCATGGTAGAAGACGAGGTTGCAGAACGACTTAAAACTAACGACATTTTTCGCTAATGGGCTGTCGAAGCTGATTTGTACGAGTCGAGGCTTTTCAAATTCTTATGTCCGCTCAGTTGGGCGACGAAATTCTCGGGAATATCAGAATCCATTAAACGGGAAATACAGGTTTTTCTTACCGAGTGGTTTGTGATATTACCTGGCAATTTAACAGCTTTTGCAGCTTTCGACAGAAATTTCCCAATTTCGTTTTTCCCGAGTGGAGCTTTGTTGTACCAGATCTGGGAACCTGGCTTGCGACGGTGGTTAATAGCCAGAAAGAATGGAGAGTCCTGCTGTTTCATTTCGTCTGGTCGATGCTCGGAAAATGCTCGATATAACTGAACAGGACAACGTTCATTTTGGGTTGCTTGCGCTGTGGGATAAAAAGCTCTCTGATGTTGCCCGTCGCCGTGTCGGGTCTTTGAACCTCGCTCAGCTTTCCACAACAACAATTCGCAGC
Source organism: Chrysogorgia sp. JL179-B06 (assembly GCA_035772405.1). Taxonomy (NCBI): domain Eukaryota; kingdom Metazoa; phylum Cnidaria; class Anthozoa; order Scleralcyonacea; family Chrysogorgiidae; genus Chrysogorgia; species Chrysogorgia sp. JL179-B06. The sequence goes on along the minus strand of JAYKKM010000212.1, from coordinate 1,782,879 downwards.
CTGTTTCGGGGTCTTTACTCAGAACTACGTCTCCCCATTTCAATCTTCTCGACTCGTCACGCGCTCGAAATCCAAAATCAAGTGAAAGAACCCACCAAACGGTCCTCTGGAGAACTTCTGGCTCGTGTTTCCCGAACAAACCCAACTCAAAAGCTGGTCTTCCTCTGCCATTGTTAACTCTCGACTAGCTTGCGGTCGGTTTCCTTTGGCGTGTTGTTGCACCAGCTCTCGTTTCTTCGCCAAAAGAACTTCTCGGGATTTTGAAAATTCTTGGTCTTGAAAGATATTTATTGTGGAACCCTTATCGTTCAAATATCTTTGCAAACTTCTCTGGAAGTCCTTGAGAGAAGTGGGTTCATAAACATCGCCATTTTTCTTTCGTGCATTCATGAAAAACTTCGCCAGCAGGATGTTTAGTTCCTTGCCAGGTATGTTTTCAATTTCCCTTGTCTCATCTATTGATTCAAAGTACCTTTTAATGACATTGATATCGTACGTCGTCTTCTTTGTTGTGTTATCTGGGCGCTGACTTTCGATAAAGCTTTGAATTTCACGAAACTCTTCGGGTGAAGTTAGACTCGTTTCGCTTTTCTCTGCACTTCTAGGTGCTAAAACCTCGTTCCTATCAGTAACAGGAAAAGTAAAATCTTCTGTGGGAAAGTAGAATTCACTTTCACTGTGTTCGTCGTTGTCAGAATACATTTTGAATGTTTTAAAAAGCGACCTTTATATTTTTAAAAACAAAAACATTGGCTTTAAATCACGTATTTAAATCTCGCGCGGTCCGTACGGCCCCATACGGACCTCCCGTAGTCAATCAGATTGCAGAAAACCCTAAAATATGAATTCGGACCGCAAATAAAAAAATAAACAGACATATCGAGACTACTGAGTAAGTAGTATGTATGTCGCACGTACGAACTAGTACGCAACGTAGCCTTCGCTCTGCAATCTGAGTTATTCTAGCTCAATTGTTAGAGCGTCTATCCGCAGCTCATTTCAGATCATGAAGGTTGCATGCGGATTCGATTCCCGTCTGGAGCTCAGAAACATTTTTCTGAGTTTTCGTTAAGCTTTTGTAGAGAACAATTCACTATAATAGATACCTTTCCACAAATTAAACTTCTTGTGACCTTTCGACGTCTTAATCGCATGACTAACTTTTTCCCGGGTTTTTCCGAAACTTGTATTCTACAGGAAATGGCCGCTACAACCAGTTTATTTCCAGTTACCCAGGAAACACAGGACAGTGGTTTGCTTTCTCATCAATGATTGCTTCAAATAAAGTGACTTCACACATTGGCAGTCCTAGCTAAATCCTCTTCCCAACTTTTCACCAGCTTATTTTTCATTCAGCTTATTTTCTTATGGTGTAAATCTATTATAGGGGAGGAACTAAGAAAACATACGATGTTCATGCATGATTCCATAGAAAAATATTTATTGAAGTTTATATAGATGATGTGTTACGGACACATACTGTCTATCCGCTTCATTTTCATCATATTATTTACATTAAATTGCCCATGAAACGAAAATTACGTTTGTTTTATTGGAATAACTTTTAAAATAATGAAGAATATTAATTTACAGCTCTTTCATATTTCACTTGGTTTTTGAGATATTTCGACTTATGTGATATTCAAATAAGATAACCTGTGACGTCAAAAGGTTTGCAATACATATTAACATATTGGATAATCGTGTATATCTTTAAGATCATTAAATTAAATCACTTGAAACTTTGCATGTGGATACAGACTACTAAAGTGGAGAACATCGTTCTAGTTTGATGGTCGCCATGGTAACAAATTAGTTTTCAGACATCTTGATTTCTAAAATAAAATTATTTGTTTTCTCTTTCGTCCCAAACATTTGCAGGTTGGTACTGGTTGAGCAGATTTTTACTGAATTAACCAATACGAAACTGAAGTTTAACTCTGGTGCAACACATAGCTATGTCAGAAAACAAAGATATTTGACAAAGAGACTTGAGGTCTGGGAACTATATTATTACTATTGCAACATTAAAACTTGAACGATGTTCTTCACTTTCGTGGTCTGTAACAACATACAAAGTTTCAAGTGATTTCGTTTAATAATCTTAAATATATACACGATTTTCCAATATATTAAAATGTATTGCAAACCTTTTGACGTCATAGGTTATCTCATTTGCATATCACATAAGTCTAAATATCTCAAAAACCAAGCGAATTATGAAAGAGTTGTAAATTAATATTCTTCATTATTTTAAAAGTTCTTTCAAATAAAACAAACTTAATTTTCGTTTCATAGGCACTTAATGACTTACCACATTCTTTATAAAGCGGTCTTACATCATTACACCGCCACAGACCTCCAGATGTCATTCTGTATGCATTACAGCAGTCAATTAATCCGCTTGTCCACCTGCGTTGAAGAAGAAATAAGGCAAACACTGATTACAACAATAATTGATCAATGTTAATTTAAATTATTATTTTACCAATTAGATTTCTAAATTACTTAATTAAGTAATAGCAAAAGTAAAAATAGGCACGCATTGCGTACATGTGTCTACTAAAATTTGAGTTATGAAAAGTACAACGTGAGATTAAATGAGTACATTGGACAAGATAACTTAAAATGCGGTACAGGCACCAGTACCAATTTATTGCATATAAATTAACATTTGTGCGCCGGCAAAATTTTACAGGGTGTGAATAGAACTTCCCGAATGAATAGTGATGTCAAATAACGTCATCGCGCGCGATTATCTATTTCTAGTATAATCAAGTAAACGAATTTTCGTCGTTATTCCAAAGCAATATATTCGTTAAAAACTAAACTATTTTAATTGATCACGACAGTACGACACAGGCACGCCACTTTTTGAAAATATTAATTGTATATCTTAGCTGGTGCTGCAGGTTTTTTTAATGGAGAAAAATTGATCAATATTAACACGGATGAATGGTATCATTAAAATATTAAATAACTTTCCCTTTTTGCCTCAATGACAAGATGATTTTTGCCCGAATATAATACATTTTTCAGACAACTGGAAGGCTGTAACGCGACGATCCTCTCGCCTACGCTAAATATCAGTTTATAAAATAAAAAGCAGCAAATAAATAGCGCAATTTTTATTATGATTGTTTATTTTTTTTAATATACAGGTACCCAGTACTTTAATTCTTTACTATACCCAGCATCACACTATCAGGGCTTTCGCTAAGTTTGAAGTAGGTGGCTTTCCCCCCAAAGTACCCGTCAGTGTCGACGACATAATTCTAGTGGGGTCCGGGGGAATGCCCCCCGGAAATGTTTTGAAATTTGGGTCTCTGAAACTGCATTTGCTGCATTTTGAGAGCACTTATGAGGAAAATATAACTGTATTAAGTCACATTTTTTAACAGTCACTGTTAGTGTATATTATTCTCATCATTTGGAAGAAAACTGTCTCGACCATGTCAGTGTCACTGTGTATTGTCTTCATATACTGTAAATTCTATATTTAACACCATCAGACATTTCTTTGAAGCGAAGAAAGTATATAGGGGGTGGGGGCTTATAAGCGGATAAAAAAAACACGGTTGGGAATCATCGAACTGCCAGTGAAATAAATTGAGACTAACATACGGCATTATCAATATACGTTTTTTATGAACTGGTCTTTAATTAATCAAGCACCTAACGGCTAACTTACATGTTGAAAAGGTGCTGTGTCTGCTGACCTTAACTGCCGTACATTTTAAATACGGTACTGCAGTAAGACATTGAACAGTTACATTATTGATATTTGATGTTATAGTAATAAAGTTATTTTTCTACTATATATTTCTCGCTCGCTTAATATTGAGTATTTTTTTTTAATTCGCCGGTATATTTAATTTCCTCTTTTTGTCATAAATAACTGAATGTCAATAGGTCAGATTCCTGCTGTCAACACAACTTTACTTGTATTTTCTCATTCACACTAAACATTGAAATAAATAAATTAATCGAAAACCGGGATAGCCAGGCTATTATATATTGAGGAAACTGTTTCACCTTCAAAGCCCAAAAGTTCGTAAGATTACATTACCAGTTATTTAACCAACATAATTGGTGGCAGCGGTCATGGCTGAAAAAAACTTGAAGCTGATGTAGAAGAGTTGACACGTCGCCTCACGATAGAAAAGAGGAGATGCTAGAAAGGTCGACGTCCGTAGCAACGGTAAATCAGCAGCAGAGTCACGAGCAAAACCAGACGTATATAAGGCCATTGAAAATCAGGCCGGTTTAGCATCAGTAGAAAAGTTTAGCATCAATAAAAAATACGTGCGGGCGCGCGGTCGGTTTTTTTTTAAAGTTTTTAAATATTTAATAAAGTGTGTTTATCGAAATCATGAAAGTAAAAGTTAGAAAAAATTCACTGTTTATATAATGCAGCATGTAAAGAGATTGTTGTTTTTCTGTTTATTAATATAAATGACTGAGTTTCTTACTAATTATCTATTTAGTAATCTATAAAAATCACATATTTCTGAAAAACACAAACGAACTAATGAACCTTTCCCACGAAAATGATATACATAGTACACTACAATAGTATGCGATGTTAATTACTTTCGATTTTCCATACATTACTTATTTGTCAAATTAGAAGTGCCGCCATGTTCTCAGAGCACTTTAATGTTAATAAATTGGCTATATTTAAGAAGACTGGAACGGTTTAAAGATAATATTCTCAAATACATTAATAATTCATGAGCCAATTAGCCAACGAAATCACTTTATTTTATCACATGACTGAGGCTGGATACTGGAGTAAAACACGTAAAAATCATATACCACCACAGTTATTAGATCAAACCCGGTTTTGATCTAATTGCTGAGATCTTAATTAATAATTCATTTTTTTGAGAATGAAACGACCTGCCTCCGTCTTCGCTCATCCTCAACTGAACAGAGTCTGTTAATTTTCTGAATACATTTTACACACCCTCGTGAGTTAAGTAGTGCCCTTGCGACGAAATATCACATTACGTTTCCTGGCATTTTTTGTTACAAAACATCCTTTTAGGTTAATAAATGTTCGCATTTGCCAAAACAATTGAACAACAAACATTCTATCCCAGGAAATTTAACCTCCAAAGTCGCACACATTTTGTCCGCCATTGCTCAAACCTTTTTCCAGACGAGCCCGCGATTCCAGAGCAGAGTAGGTGATTATGATGTCAAAGACTCAACACACGACAAAGTTGTATGGAAATTATACGAAGTATACGACAAGTTACAATAGAAATTTTCCCCCAAGTAGCTTTATATTCATATATAACTAGCCACGTGTTGAGTCTTTGACGTCACTTCCTCTAATCGCAACCCAAGCGTCCGAACTTATTCGAATAATGGCGGCCGTATAATCTCGTATAAAAACAATCTGAAAAGGCAACTTCCCATGCTCGCAATTGCTTGAAATTTGGCAAGTTAAGTGAGAACACCATGCTCTTTACAAATATGTAAAAATTCGGGATACCAAAAATTTGATCACAGGGGCACTTTAAAGTGTTTATGAAACGAAATTTTCGACCCCTGTTTTATTTGATATTCTTATAGTTTTTGACGCGCTGAATAACGTGGTGTAATTAATTTTTTTCTCCGGGTTTTAGAAAGTAGTTTATTTTTCGTCTGAAAGTGACATTTTGAGTAACAAGACGTCCGGGGTCTGGAACCGAATTAGTTGCGGTTTGACGTCACTGGTTAGAGTCGTCTGGAGATTCTTGTAGTATTTTACTATGGTTTCTTTATATGATTCGTCATAATAAGCTTGAAACTGCGTTTTTTGGATGCGAATAGTCGTTCATGCACGTTCAGTAATCATACAGTTTGTATGCTTTGTTTAATATGCTTCTACTTGTCGTATTTCAAACATTGAGATGCATAAGAGCAACTCGGACAGACGCATATGTCGGATGAACTGTGCTTGTGGCAGCTTTCATGAGACCTAACCGTGATGAGACTCTCAAATACAGTGTGAAAGTACAACAAAATCCCTTGGAATGCCTGAATATATTATATTATATTTTATTTGGATATCCAGAACAGAAATATAACCACCTACTTTCAATAGAACTGCACAGCAGAAATTAAATTTCATACTGTTGTTGTAAACGCAAGACATCAACAATGTCAATGACAACAGGCAACATGCAATTATTACAATTAAGGGGTACATGTTTCTCATTTCTGTGTTTCTTGCTAACTATACTTGATGAATTCTGCTGTGGAATCTGTGCTATTTGATATTACAGTATCACATTGATATTATATTCGACAATTATGTCAGTTCTGTAGTAAACAGCACTAGAAATATGACTTTTGCTCGAGTTTTCCTCAAAAAGACGCTCGTGCCAGTCCACTTCCGCATCACACATCGATCAGCGGATATGAGCGCGTTTCACCGCCCTATATATAAGCGCCCTGGTGTTAACAGTAGTTATTTGCGTTGCCGAGTGCCGGCTTACCACACTAGTAATACACATCGCAGACCGCGTTATATTCTTGATGTATAAACCCGATTTGTTGGCAAACAGAAACCAATGCGAAGTGATATCTATTTATTTTATAGGCTAACAATTATTTAAGTTTGGATGTTTGCTTCGCATCATGTTTCAATCAACTGTGCGTCGGCACAAACAAGCCACGGTTTAAAGCTATACACGACCGAATCGTTTTGAATTTAGTAGTTCTTACTTTATTAAATGATATTTTATTATCTAAGTCCTTTAGATCCACGAAAAAGCTACCTTGTGCGTGTTAATTGGATGGCTGCACGTTTACTATTAGCGCACAGCTGACTTTATACGAGCAGATGTATCTACACACGGCCACAGGTTCAAGTTTTAAATCACACACATTCACGCGGTATCGAATAGAAATGAACCACTTGTGTTTCTGTAAATATACACAGTTTCTGTAAATATACACAGTTCCAGTTGGTATCAACGGCTCAAAAGAAAACACGTGAAAATCCGATGATTTATCCACGGAACATATTGAATATATTCAATGGCGTACACTCGACGCACCACTTCACTTTCTTTGTGCATATTTAATTTACTATTTTGTTGTTAATGATGAAGATTAAGCAGTGAATTTCGTCCTCTAGATTTAAAAGCAAGACTTGCGATTTTCTCTAGACACTTCTGACTTTCTTTAGCATTTATTATCGATTGTTTTATTTTCACTGCCGTGATTCTGCTATGCTTTTTTATGTTCCTTGACACGCGAGTACAACCAGTGACGTCACAAGGCCTGTTTTGGCCGCGCGACGAACCGGACGTCTACTCGTCAACTTTGAAGGTCGATAAAACTACTTTGCAAAGTCGTAGAACAAAAATAAACAGCAGTACGGTGATCAACGAAGCACGAACTATAAGAATATCAAATAAAATCGAGGTCGAAAATTTCGTTTCATAAACACTTTAACTCTTTCATTACGGGCGCAGTTAAAATGGGTCGTTGATGACCCGCAAAGTCGTCAATCGAAAAACACGGCACACGGTAACGCAAGATTAAAAATTGAAATTCGACAAGCGCCTGGAACATGAAATCCACGCACACGCCAAGTTTGATTTGATTTCATAAACAACTCTGCGATTGGTGGCCTTTTGAGTTTTCAAGATGCTATGCGGGCGTGCAAGATGGCCTTTTCTGGAAAAATGTAAATTTTTCAACCTGATTTATGATAATTAATGCTAATTTATATTAACATAATGTGTTTTGTTCGGGAAATTTAAAAGAACAAGTAAAAGCCGGTTTATTGGGCTTCCAGGAAATGTATGGCTTTCGCAACAGTTATGGTTATTTCAAGAGATATCAATAGAACAACGTGGTCGTTCAATTTTTGATGTTTTTCAGCCGTAGGGAAAGAGTTAATAAGCAATAATAGGTAAATTGAAAATAATCGAAGAAAAAGCGTGAAAGGAAAAGCAGTTTATTATCTGTTGAATTGAAAATAATCAATGTAAATACAGTTTAACAAAGCAAAAAAATGGTCAGTGACAAAAAATGAACCCCCTTCTCTGCTCCCCCCTACCCCCCTCAATGAGAGGAATTATGTAAGGGTTACCCGAAGCAGAGTCTCTGCAGAGATCCCACCCGCACCGGTCCACCCGCACGGGAGCTCATACTTTTAAATATATACGCAAGCTATCTATACACTACAAAGACAATAGGTTCTGTGCATGTGGGTCAAAAAGGTCAAAATTCACCGTGTTTAGAAATGTAGGAAATAATTCACCAAATTGGCTTAAAATTTGATATGTGTGTTGTTTAGCCGACTTACAACGATGGTGAAAAATTCAGGCGAAAATATAAAATTGAGCGATGCGAAAAAATATCGGCCATTCTATATTAACTCTTTCATTACGGGCGCAGTTAAAATGGGTCGTTGATGACCCGCAAAGTCGTCAATCGAAAAACACGGCACACGGTAACGCAAGATTAAAAATTGAAATTCGACAAGCGCCTGGAACATGAAATCCACGCACACGCCAAGTTTGATTTGATTTCATAAACAACTCTGCGATTGGTGGCCTTTTGAGTTTTCAAGATGCTATGCGGGCGTGCAAGATGGCCTTTTCTGGAAAAATGTAAATTTTTCAACCTGATTTATGATAATTAATGCTAATTTATATTAACATAATGTGTTTTGTTCGGGAAATTTAAAAGAACAAGTAAAAGCCGGTTTATTGGGCTTCCAGGAAATGTATGGCTTTCGCAACAGTTATGGTTATTTCAAGAGATATCAATAGAACAACGTGGTCGTTCAATTTTTGATGTTTTTCAGCCGTAGGGAAAGAGTTAATAAGCAATAATAGGTAAATTGAAAATAATCGAAGAAAAAGCGTGAAAGGAAAAGCAGTTTATTATCTGTTGAATTGAAAATAATCAATGTAAATACAGTTTAACAAAGCAAAAAAATGGTCAGTGACAAAAAATGAACCCCCTTCTCTGCTCCCCCCTACCCCCCTCAATGAGAGGAATTATGTAAGGGTTACCCGAAGCAGAGTCTCTGCAGAGATCCCACCCGCACCGGTCCAACCGCACGGGAGCTCATACTTTTAAATATATACGCAAGCTATCTATACACTACAAAGACAATAGGTTCTGTGCATGTGGGTCAAAAAGGTCAAAATTCACCGTGTTTAGAAATGTAGGAAATAATTCACCAAATTGGCTTAAAATTTGATATGTGTGTTGTTTAGCCGACTTACAACGATGGTGAAAAATTCAGGCGAAAATATAAAATTGAGCGATGCGAAAAAATATCGGCCATTCTATATTAACTCTTTCATTACGGGCGCAGTTAAAATGGGTCGTTGATGACCCGCAAAGTCGTCAATCGAAAAACACGGCACACGGTAACGCAAGATTAAAAATTGAAATTCGACAAGCGCCTGGAACATGAAATCCACGCACACGCCAAGTTTGATTTGATTTCATAAACAACTCTGCGATTGGCGGCCTTTTGAGTTTTCAAGATGCTATGCGGGCGTGCAAGATGGCCTTTTCTGGAAAAATGTAAATTTTTCAACCTGATTTATGATAATTAATGCTAATTTATATTAACATAATGTGTTTTGTTCGGGAAATTTAAAAGAACAAGTAAAAGCCGGTTTATTGGGCTTCCAGGAAATGTATGGCTTTCGCAACAGTTATGGTTATTTCAAGAGATATCAATAGAACAACGTGGTCGTTCAATTTTTGATGTTTTTCAGCCGTAGGGAAAGAGTTAATAAGCAATAATAGGTAAATTGAAAATAATCGAAGAAAAAGCGTGAAAGGAAAAGCAGTTTATTATCTGTTGAATTGAAAATAATCAATGTAAATACAGTTTAACAAAGCAAAAAAATGGTCAGTGACAAAAAATGAACCCCCTTCTCTGCTCCCCCCTACCCCCCTCAATGAGAGGAATTATGTAAGGGTTACCCGAAGCAGAGTCTCTGCAGAGATCCCACCCGCACCGGTCCACCCGCACGGGAGCTCATACTTTTAAATATATACGCAAGCTATCTATACACTACAAAGACAATAGGTTCTGTGCATGTGGGTCAAAAAGGTCAAAATTCACCGTGTTTAGAAATGTAGGAAATAATTCACCAAATTGGCTTAAAATTTGATATGTGTGTTGTTTAGCCGACTTACAACGATGGTGAAAAATTCAGGCGAAAATATAAAATTGAGCGATGCGAAAAAATATCGGCCATTCTATATTAACTCTTTCATTACGGGCGCAGTTAAAATGGGTCGTTGATGACCCGCAAAGTCGTCAATCGAAAAACACGGCACACGGTAACGCAAGATTAAAAATTGAAATTCGACAAGCGCCAGGAACATGAAATCCACGCACACGCCAAGTTTGATTTGATTTCATAAACAACTCTGCGATTGGTGGCCTTTTGAGTTTTCAAGATGCTATGCGGGCGTGCAAGATGGCCTTTTCTGGAAAAATGTAAATTTTTCAACCTGATTTATGATAATTAATGCTAATTTATATTAACATAATGTGTTTTGTTCGGGAAATTTAAAAGAACAAGTAAAAGCCGGTTTATTGGGCTTCCAGGAAATGTATGGCTTTCGCAACAGTTATGGTTATTTCAAGAGATATCAATAGAACAACGTGGTCGTTCAATTTTTGATGTTTTTCAGCCGTAGGGAAAGAGTTAAGGTTACAGAATACCCCAGAATGGTAATTTGTTTTGAAAATGGTGTTTTGATACGTTTATAAAGGTCACCATTAGATCTATCAGCCGCAAAAATTTGAATTGAAAATATTGAAAATTGAGCGAGTTATCATGTTAAAACGGTTTACGGTTATTATCCGTGGCGGGAAAGTCAACTATTAATTAACAGGATGAATGACAGCTAACTTGTATCAAATTACGAAAGAAATTGGAAAAATAAACACAACTTCAATTCGTCTCTCTAGCATTATCAGTGACAGTAAACGGAATAAAAAACGATTCTGTGGTAGTCGTAAAAAACGGGCCAAACACAAGAAAGCTGACATAGACGTATTTTTCGATGAAAAAAAGGAACATTTATCTGCCAGCGACAAGGGTTCATACTTTGAACAAGAGACACAATGGCCAGACGTGATTGCGAACAGCGATAAACGTTCCGAAAGGTCTTCTAGAAGCGAGCAGAAACTGAAGACAAGTATGGAAAGTTTCCAGAAGCGAAAAGCCAGAAATATGACGTGAATTTCGGTGAATATATCCTCTGTTGTTGCTTTCAGAGCAATAGGAAAATATATAGCCACAGCAGAAAAAATGTCTTAGCCAAAAACATAGAAATGAAATCTATTGCTGTGGTAATGGGGCCATCAGGTGTAGAATCTGACTCACTGGCATTTGCGCTTTTTTATTTAGCCGTCGGCCGTTCGAGTACTTTTCGCGCCCTTTCTTTTTGCAAGCATCTTGTAACTTTGTAGACAAGGGCTATTTCAGTGTACTAGCATAGTCTTTGTTTTGCAATTGCAACTCACCCAATACAAACAATTAATATCGCTGTTGTTCTTATTGGTGGAAAGTAATTCAATTATTAGAGGGGGCGGAGAATTTGCAATAGCTGTGAAAACTGCGCCAAACTTTCACGGCTTATTTATTACCACATCAATTTTGAGTCACGTAGGGGCACTAAACGGTGTAACCTGATCGCGTGTTTTAACCGATTCCCACCAAACTTACACATAATGCTAGCGAACAGCTGGGCTACAAAAGCATTTCGGCGTTTTTTTTTTAATGTAAAACTAACTGAGTTACGGGCCTTTATTCATCAATTGCTTCTTCCACAACATAGGTCGAGGAATAAAATATCCTAGCTGCTAAACCCCTCTAGTAATAAAAAATCCCCGAAACCGTTTTTTAGAACAAACATTGAGAATTGTAAATATAGTAAATTGAGAGCTTTTTGGTAGAACCAAAGACCAGTTTAAACCGCGGCGCGAAAGTCATATGATTTTAAATTGATGAATATATCTGCAAAAATATTATATTTTTTATTTTTTTCACAATTTGAGAGTGTTCTTCGCATACTTAACTATATTTGGTGCAAATTTGAGACAAATCGGAGACAAATTTAATTACGCGGGCGGTAACAAATTTCGTGAATGGGCTTGCTAGTGTGTTCTGTAACCTTAAGTAAACATCCAATTAAATCCGTGTTCGATTGACAAGCCATATAAACAACTCGTTTATCGTGTTTCATCAGGGGTCCAATCACTCGAAAACAAATATTTTCATCATGTTTTCTCGTGTTTGGATCCCCTGATGAAACACTCAAACTCGTTGTTCATATATTACATCAAGAATGGCGATTGCAAAGTAGTTGACGAAATAGCAAGCACTGATTGATTGTAAAACTACCGTTTCATTACATGAAAAGGTAATACATTAAGCAACAGTTCCCATTTCTCAAGTCCTGAGCGAACGATCAAGACGCAGACACTGCAGATGATTAAAACCTATTTTGAAATAGCGTTTAGAAATATTTACATATTAACACGCACAAGTTTTTTCAACAATTATCAACCTGGTTTTCTATCAAATATAACACCTTTAACTCCCATGCAGTTACAATATGATCTCCGGTGCTTTCTTTTTCTCTATTGCACGTGTAATTCGAGCATGTTTTCAAAATGTATGACAGTCACGAGAATCTCGCGCAGGCCTGACACGCGTGTAATTTGAGATCACAGACAGGAAATAGTCGTGGTAAATTAGCTAATTCTAGTCAAAACAATAATTTTTATTAAAAATTAAATTAAAGTTCATGCGGCAGAAAAATATTGATGCGGGCGCTCATGCTAAACCGGGAATTTAATTATTTTAAATGGCCCAAGTTTTGGCCTTGGGATGAGTGGATGAACCATTTCAAATTATGAAATACAAAATGAATGTATTAGCAATGATGTGTCTTTCGAGTTTTTAATATAAAGTTCTATAATAACCAAAAGGCACGAAAAGGAATTTCAGGAAGGGAAATGGTATTTCAGGGAGGGAATGTACTGTAGATTTCAAAATTTCCCCAAGTGCATGAACATGCATGGCCACGGAATTTATAACAATTGACAAATTTTCGCTATTTCAGAAGGCGTAAATTCCAAAATTTCTCTGAGGGTATACCCCGGGACCCCCACGATGTTTCTCCCGTCTCCGGCCCTCGATCAGCACACTCTCGACTCAGTAACTCAACAATCCTAGTTGCGGGCCTGAATGCTTAGATGTGTTAATATACACACTGCTGTGTTGAATGTGAGAGAGCTTGGGGTAGACAGACGATACATGGTCACATCATCAGAGTCCTGGTCACTAACGAGCCATGGCCATAATATTAACAGCTCTAATTGATTTAAATCGAACAATGTAAAATATTTTGAAATGTTTTCGAAGCGAAGTGAGCCAAATACATGCTGTTTGCAAATGTAATACGAAATCCACATAATCCAATGCAAAAAAAATAATACAGTTCCATTAAAATTAATCGACATGGTTAACCTACACTACAGAGTTGACGGAAAATTGTTGACTTGAGCGAAATATGAACTCGCACCTTCCTATCTGCTGCTCTAAGTTTGCTAATTTTATCCATTTAAGTGCACGAAATATTTTCTTGACAACTTCTTATGATAATCGTTAAGAATGTGTTGTGTTTTTATTCTATTTCAGAATCATCCTCAGGGTAATATGACAATTAATCAACACGACTATTTTAAACTACACTACAAAGTTGACGGAAAATCTAAAATAAAAAATATTTTAGAATATATTCTCTGTTTCTATTACCTATGCCCTAATCATGTCCGTTTGTGTCAGGTTTTGTGCAATATGAACTATGCTTTCCTATATTTCGTTAACTGTATGCTGAAATATTAACAATAGTTTATGCCAGTTTTATCCTTTTGACATTTGAATCAACAAGCGTGACGGCCGTAAACTTTCACTGATCATATAAAAATGTCTTCTTAGGCCCATTCAAATAATTCGTTCCTATGCATCGCATATACAGGAGTTAAAAATGGAAACTTCGTAAATTTAAAACTTTTTTTTGTAACTTTCTGATGTTACGTTTTCTATTAATTGTTGTATTTGTTATGACGATGTAAAACGTTGGGCGGAACATTAACTAAACCAGACCGCACAGAGCGCAAATGTTAAAAAAAAACACTACCGTCTATCAGAGAGTGTTTCCATTTGACAAATCTGAACGCCAACTTCCAGTAATTGACTCGGTTCTGTCTCTACTACAATCCAGGCAATCTGTCATTGACTTAACCACAAAAATTAAATTTTAATTTCAAAAATTACAATATTTATTTCAGAAAATATACACTTTCAGACATTTAGTTGCACAATGTTGTTCATTTTAAGGTCATTGACCAGGAATTATTTCATGCATTAGTATAAACCAATAATTTTCAATTAAATTAGGCTCAGTCGATATATGGATATTGCCTATGGAAATCAAATGTGTATAACATCCGAGAATAAATAAGTTCTTAAATCATGCTGTACATGCTGTACAGCTTGTAAAGAAAGAGAGAAGATTCGTTCTGTTATTAGATAACATTGATATTGCAGGGATGCCAAGATCCACGACACGCGCTTAGACAAAGAGAACACTAGTGCCCATGCTGTGGCAACAATTATCATTGTGTTTCACCGTGTCATCGGCTTCACCGATCTCTAAATAATGACTGGAACGAGCAACTATTGTTCATAAAATCGGAAGTAGCTCGTGGCGGCCATCTTGTTGGGACCACTGTATATAGTTTTACTGTAGGCGACATAGACTATCTGTCTCTGATCTTTTAAGAGGCTAAAACGAATCAGTTGTCCAAGGTTTTCCCATGATATAGAACACAAAATATGGCGCCAAAATAGTAACTATGAAGCCGAAATTAGTACGTGCAGGCCCAATCTCGTTCCCAGAGCCTCCGCCGCGCCACGCAAACGGAGGCTCTGGGATAATCCATCACCAGAAGTGTTTTGATTGGTTAACTAGAGATTGCCTTTAATTAGATTAACTATTAATATTTACGCGAGTGTTTTGTTCAAGCGGTATTGTACTTCGTTCTTATGGTAGAGTTTACACCAAAAAAGTTAACTTTCGGACAAACTATTAGTCAAACTATTAGTCGTTCCAGAAAAGCTCAAAAAAACTTGTCCACGTTTAAATGGATCGACATTCTACGCTAAATGCAAGAAAGAGCGCCTGGTCTAACGTTAAAGAAGACTCTCAAGTCGCATTTATCCAGAGAGTTATCCATCCATGGTGCTAAAAATTGCCTCAGTTATTCTTGGCTCAGGAAATGCGACAAAAAGAATCTTGATTTCTCCAACTAAATCATCGGATGTAGTGTTTATATTGCAGCACAGAAACGAGAACACAAGCCATTGAGAATCAAAACAAAAATTGATAAAATATTTTCCCACGCCTCACGAACGCCGCGTAAACTTCTATATAGCGTCAGGTGTGTCATGGTCGTTTATAAAAATATGTTACCGTTAATTTTTGTGCTGTCAAGTCTTTTATTGTTTGAAGTTTCAAAAATCAGCCAACACCTATTAATAAATACACAATGCAGTGTTTATCGACCTTTTTGATTTCATTGCCGCGAGTTACATAAATTATAAAATCATATTATTTTCTATACCAAATCCCAACTGGTTGCTAATTTAAACACCAGACAATTGTTTTTCACCTCTGAATCCTCGAGAGTTATTAACGTGTCTAGGGAAGATCCTTAACGAAGATATTAGCCCAATGCAGATAGTTCTCACGTCCCACCCTTACGAAAATTCCACATGATTTCACACGTGTGATCACATGTGATCACATGTGAATCACATGTGATCACATGTGAAACCCTCACATGTGAAACGATTTCACATGTGATCACATGTGAAACCTAACATGTGAAACGATTTCACATGTGATCACATGTGAAACCTAACATGTGAAAAGATTTCACATGTGATCACATGAGAAACCTAACATGTGAAAATATTTCACATGTGATCACATGTGAAAATATTTCACATGTGATCACATGTGAAACACTAACATGTGAAAAGATTTTGACGCTATATTTATATAATTCAAGTTTTTATCAGCAATATACCAGTACTAAAACAAGCCACAATCTACATGGATTATGTGCCCTCTTTGGGCACAGTGAAACAGTGAACGACACATAGTCAAAGTTTATCATTGATTATAATTTAAAACAATATTACAGTAATGCATGTATAGCCTAGTTCTACATTCAGTGTACATCAACTTGTTATATAGATGTATACACAGCTCCTCTTAAAATGAGAAATGTTCACAAGTGCGTAAGCCTACTTTCAATATGGCAGACAGCTCTTATGAAACCATCTTTAACCCAAATATATACATATACATATACATGTCATATATACATATATATACATGCATATGTATATACATATGCATAATTATGTATATACATGCCCTAATGTATATACATATGCATATACATTATATATATATATATATATATATATATATATATATATATATAAGTAAAAAAGTAGAGTGCTGCGTAGACAGTGTTTTGAATATATAGCAAAGTGAAAAGGTGGTAAACTGCCAAGAATTTAGTGACGAGATACTGACGTTTCGAGCGGAGCCCTTCATCAGAGTAAGACGAGATGAAATGAAATAAATAGGGCTTATATATATGCCAAAAGGGTGTCACAAGTAGAATGTAGCCAATCAAATGCACGGGAGATAAACAAACTAATAATTAATGAGGTGGGAAACGTTAGATCATTTGCTATTTTTAACAGTCGATCAGCAAGCAGACTGAGGGGGCGGAAGAAATGACAGGTCCAATATTCAAGGGGATTAGGCGATAATATTAGCATAAGAAACAAAAACTTGAAAAGGAATGAAAGTGCATACGCGAATAATAAAAAATTTTAATAATAATAAAGGTTCCAAGCAAACTAAAATAACCAAAAACTTGTAGGAAATTAAATAAAAGAAAAACGTTCGTTGAGACCAAGAGGATGTGTGGTGCCAAGTTTAAAAATGAGTTTGCTTGGAACCTTTATTATTATTAAATTTTTTTATTATTCGCGTATGCACTTTCATTCCTTTTCAAGTTTTTGTTTCTTATGCTAATATTATCGCCTAATCCCCTTGAATATTGGACCTGTCATTTCTCCCGCCCCCTCAGTCTGCTTGCTGATCGACTGTTAAAAATAGCAAATGATCTAACGTTTCCCACCTCATTAATTATTAGTTTGTTTATCTCCCGTGTATTTGATTGGCTACATTCTACTTGTGACACCCTTTTGGCATATATATAAGCCGTATTTATTTCATTTCATCTCGTCTTACTCTGATGAAGGGCTCCGCTCGAAACGTCAGTATCTCGTCACTAAATTCTTGGCAGTTTACCACCTTTTCACTTTGCTATATATATATATATAGCTCGAAACGTCAGTATCTCGTCACTAAATTATTGGCAGTTTACCACCTTTTCACTTTGCTATATATTCAAAACACTGTCTACGCAGCACTCTACTTTTTATATATATATATATATATATATATATATATATATATATATATATATATAATATTATATATATATACATTATATAAGGATTTACGAATAATATATACATATTAAGACCAAACCAGGACCAGTTGCCAAAAATGCAACTTAGATATGGAGGCCATTGCCGAGAGCCTAGTCACGGGTTCTGATCGTGGTGGTAATGCCAGGATAAGATTTAGGGTATATTACAAATAATATTTGGCATTTCACTCAATTAAACTACATGTTCTAAGGATTTATGGTGAAGGAAAATTTTGAGTGTTGGGTATTAAGACCAAACCGGGACCAGATGCAAAAAATGTAACTTAGATATCGAGGCCATTGCCGAGAGCCTAGTCACAAGTTCTGTATATATAGTGGTGGTAATGCCAGGATAAGATTTAGGGTACATTACAAATAATATTTGGCATTTCACTCAATTAAACTTGATGTTCTAAGGATTTATGGTGAAGGAAACTTTTGAGTGTTGGAATATATAATGTGTATTAAGACCAAACCAGGACCAGTTGCGAAAAATGCAACTTAAAGGACTTCCGGCTGGAATTGAACCTGCAACCCTGCGATGCTAGTACCTCCGCAGTCGAAGTACACAACCAACTTATATCATAAATACACAAAATGCATTGTTTGATTGTTTGTTAATGCATGTGACTATCAAAATAGCAGGAATCTGCTGCTGAAGGACTATTTGAAGTGCTATTTGAGGTCTTTGAAAATCTCACGAGCGCGTGTTTTTTTAAATTGCATGAGAAATCATACTATTACCTATTAATATTATAGAGAAAAATGTTTGAGACTGATAACAGATTTTTGCACTGTGATAACAAGTTTTTGCACTGTAATAACAGATTCTTGCACTTGTTTGGGATTAACTGCACTCAAATCAGCCAATCACAGTTGAGAAACATTATCCTGTATATTATTAATATGTATATTATAAACCTTGGAGATTTAATATGTTATATCTATATCTACAGTCAATGAGTCAGGACCATGGACAAAATATTCCAACTGATGTTTTGACAGCCTCTGACTGCAACCAACCAGGCAATGGTATATATATATATAACAAAACAGTGCATTGTGACCCCTCCATTTAAGTGAACTGCTGTTACATGTTACACATGGCATTGCTCCAGGTAACAATTGTCATCTTGGGCCACAAAATACTCAGATTTCCTCAGTGCATGTAAATAAATGAAAGCAAAATTCCTAATTTCAGACTTAACTAATATAGTAGGTACTAAAATCAATACATCAAAGCTATTCTCAGCAACGGCATCCATAGCTCAGTGGTCA
Organism: Chrysogorgia sp. JL179-B06; assembly: GCA_035772405.1. NCBI lineage: Eukaryota > Metazoa > Cnidaria > Anthozoa > Scleralcyonacea > Chrysogorgiidae > Chrysogorgia > Chrysogorgia sp. JL179-B06. Next base: position 1,763,954 of record JAYKKM010000212.1, on the reverse strand, counting down.
GAGCACTACACTAGCATCGCAGGGTAGTTGGTTCAATTCCAGCCGGAAAATGCCTTGAAGTTGTGTTTTTCGCAACTGGTCCGGGCGGGTTGGTCTTAAAATGTATATATTCTGGACAACACTTGAAATCTTCCTTCACCATAAATCCTTAGAACATGTAGTTTAATCGAGTGAAATGCCAAAATAATATTACTTGTAATAAACCCAGAATCTTATCCCGGCATTACCACCACTATATATACAGAACTCGTGACTAGGCTCTCGGCAATGGCTTCCGTAGCTCAGTGGTCAGAGCACTGCACTAGCATTGCAGAGCCGGAAGGCCTTGACGTTGCATTTTTCGCAACTGGTCCCGGTTTGGTCTTAAAATGCATCCTAACACTCAAAATATTCCTTCACCATAAATCCTTAGAACGAGTAGTTTAATCGAGTGAAATGCCAAATATTACTAATATACCCAGAATCTTATCCCGGCATTACCACCACTATAATATATACAGAACTTGTGACTAGGCTCTCGGCAATAGCCTCCGAGCTCAGTGGTCAGAGCACTGCACTAGCATTGCAGGGTCACAGGTTCAATTCCAGCAGGAAGGCCTTGAAGTTGCATTTTTTCAGAAATGGTCCCAGTTTGGTCTTAAAATGTATCCCAACACTCAAAATATTCCTTCACCATAAATCCTTAGAACGAGTAGTTTAATCGAGTGAAATGCCAAATATTACTAATATACCCAGAATCTTATCCCGGCATTACCACCACTATAATATATACAGAACTTGTGACTAGGCTCTCGGCAACGGCCCACGAGCTCAGTGGTCACAGCACTGCACTAGCATTGCAGGGTCGCAGGTTCGATTCCAGCCGGAAGGTCTTGAATTTGCATTTTTCGCAACTGGTTCCGGTTTGGTCTTAAAATGTATATATTCCAATATTCGAAATTTTCCTTCACCATAAAACCTTAGAACATGTATCTTAACTACAGCCCAGTACAGGTATTATGAATTTAGTCTCTGTCAACAATGTTTGGTAATTTGCAACAAATATGCTGATTTATATCCTGAATAAGTACAAACTTACAGTGTCTTGTATCCTGGTTTACTTTAATACGTCCACATTTCCAACATATAATCGGTTTCCCCTCGTACTACAAACCATGTTGGCACAGCTGACTACTAAAATGCAACAGCTGCACAGCAAACAGGATCACGTTCTTTAATTAAGTTCGAATTATGTAATTTGTCCCAAACGTCGACGGCAGTTTACACAATAAAAAAACATTCCCATCCACAATGGCCTTGGCAAAAAGCTCTCCACCATTTGCTCAGTGACCTCAAAATCATTGAAGTATTCATTAAATTATTTCGATATCCAATGTTTATAACTACAAGGACCAGACTACCTTGCGCGCTTCTCGTTAACACTAGCCTGCGAGCAGGCTCTCGCGGGGTGTCACTTCCGTATCTATGTTATGATATAAATTTACAGTTGATCTAACAAAATATACCATTTTCTTAATATACTATGCGGTATTTAAGATATTTCCTTTCGGACAATTTAAGTTATAATATGCTTGATGTTTCGTATTTCTCCTCTTCATCATTGCATTGCCATGAACCTTCAGAAGAAAGCGGAAATAGAGACGGCTATTTTCTCACGTGATCAGAAATGTGGCAAGTTCGATACGGCTTTGTCACAGAAGCCCTTTGTGCTGTGACAGACCTTTGTTAGTCAAGTTCGCTTTTTAGCCTCGTCTGTCTTGATTAAATTGTCCTTTTTTCGAAGCCAAAGTAGCTTAATTTACATTCTGCTCTATTCAAAACATGAAGTACTTGTGCGATGGACGGAAACAAACCAAACAGCCTTAGGAGTTCGTTCGGCGACAAGTCAATAGACAGATGAAGAACCCGGTCGTCAAAGGAAAGATGGCATGATATTTTATATGTAATGGAAAGGCAGGAGAAAAACAGCCCAAGTATGGATGGATGGATGGCTTATTTAGGTCGAGAAAAATGCTAATGGTAAGCACAGTGATTTTTGTTGATGGCGTAATTGTGATACGCTTACTTTACTTTTTTATTTGGTATTTGCCAGCCTAATCCGATAATCTTTCTTATTGCCTACTTTGTTTGTAGTACTATAAATTTTCCATATGTGACATGTTTTTATTCTGCAAATAATATTGACTGTAGACTTGTTGCAAGCCATGAAAAAGCGAAATATTGGTTCTTTGCCGAAGATATTTAACGTATACCCAGTTGAGATGATCAGCTGTTGTATAGCTACAGTATATTAAAGCTAATATTTGGTATTAGATGAAGGATCCGTTTTTTAGTGTAGATTGTAGAATTATATTCTTCACAAGACCCAGTGGCAAATTCAAGGTCTTTTGCAGTTTTGGCTAGAAATTGAACCCTCAATCTTCTGAATACTAGCCAGGAGCCACTAGAACTCAGATGACAGGGCAAGATTAATTACGGTATTTAAACCACTCCTGTCTGGAGCTCAGAGTTTTGAGTACGGTATTGACAACTTAACACAGCTTGCACAGCAAAACCTTTACAACTTTTAGAATAAGATATGTTTATATTATTGTTTTTAATGGCATGGCTTTCTAATTTAGAACTTGCTTGACTTGGTGCAAATGAACTAAATCACATGTGCCCTGAATGAGAGGAAGATGACCATGACAATGTTGATTTAAGATTTTATGCATAAAACAGCTTGGCAATAATGTTCCATAACATGCAAAAGTAAAGAATGTTTTCCTGCCTTTGATGGTGAAAAAGTTCAATTGATCATAGTAAGTTTATAATTTCTGATGTTCATAAACTAGTATGTTAAATCAGCTAATATTAAATAATAAATGTGACTTGATTATTTCAAGCAAACTTAGGAAAATGTTTCTGAGCGCCAGACAGGAATCAAACCTGCAACCTTCATGATCTCAGGTTAGACGCTCTAACCATTGAGCTACCAGAACTCAGGCTATGTGTACTAGTTTGTACGTGCGACATACGTACTGCTAATTCGCAGGTACGAACTAGTACGCAACGTAGCCTTCATTCTGCGATCTGAGTTTTGGTAGCTAAATGGTTAGAGCGTCTAACCAGAGATCATGAAGGTTGTGGGTTAGATTCCCGTCTGGGGCTCAGAAACATTTTCTGAGTTTGCATTAAAAGCTTGAGTAGCAAACAATTTACCATAATATACAGTATAGTAAATTATTTGCTACTCAAGCTGTTTCTGAACCCCAGACAGGAATCAAACCTGCAACCTTCATGATCTCTGGTTTATAGCTTGAGTAGCAAACAATTTACTGTCCATTGAGCAAATCGAACCAGCAACCTTCTGTTCTCTGGTTAGATGCTCTAACCATTGAGCTACCAGAACTCAGATGGCAGAACGAAGGCTACGTTGCATACTAGTTCTGTAGTTCATACGTGCGACATACGTACTGCTAATTCAGCAGTCTCGATATGTCTGTATATCTTAATATCAGAATATATTGTATATATTGTATACGTACTGCTAATTCGCACGTATGAACTAGTACGCAACGTAGCCTTCGTTCTGCCATCTGAGTTCTGGTAGCTCAATGGTTAGAGCGTCTTACCAGAGATCATGAAGGTTGCAGGTTCGATTCCCGTGTGGGGCTTAGAAACATTTTCTGAGTTTGCGTTAAAAGCTTGAGTAGCAAACAATTTACCATATAATATAGTAAATTATTTGCTACTCAAGCTTCAACGCAAACTCAGAAAAATGCTTCTGAATGCCAGATGGGAAACGAACATGCAACCTTCATAATCTCCGGTTTAAAGCTTGAGTCGCAAACAATTTACTGACCATTGAGCTACCAGAACTCAGATAGAAGAGGCTGAAGAGCAAAGGCTATGTTGTGTACTATGTGGGACATATGTACTAGTAGCTTGTAGCTCGATGGTTAGAGCGATCTAACCGGAAACCATAAGGTCGTGAGTTCAATTGACTTCAATTCCCACATGGGGCTTGTGTTAAAGCTTGAGTAGCAAAACACTTAATTTTGATTGGTCAGAAATTTTGTGAGAATATATTCTCAATATCTGCATTTTTAATTATATTAGCTACTGAAATTGTCAAGATCTAGTTGAGCGCACATTCTGCACAATGGTATATCATCAGTAGCATATTATCTGCATACAAAATAGTTATCTTGCATGCACTGCTGGGATGCATGCCACTGACATGCTATCCAGCTAGGCAAACCACTTGCATTTGTCCACAGTTTAATTACTGTATGGTAGATGAGTACTGTGCTGAAAATGTATAATATAACAATTGTTGAATTCAGCTTTTTTGAGTCTTTTGACATCAAGAATTATCAAGGTCTCTGTCTGCATTATCAGACTTAGCAGGTAATGCAGGCTTCAACTTTGATAATTATTCTATTAAAAAAGACTCCTCTGATGATTGTTATATTTTAACACCAAATATAGGGATGTTAAGTTTTGTCTTTCTCTTGCCCTTTTTAGCCGAAGTTCTCAAAAGATTATCAAATGCCCAAACAATAGATATCAAGGCAGCAATGGCACAAAAATACAAAGACACTACGATATGCTCTGCAGGCAAGAAAAAACAAGTCAAAACATTTACCAATATTATAATATTTACCAATATTATGATAATTTATCTAAATATATGTTATATTTAATTTTTATAGTTTTGTATAGTGTTGCCTTAAAGGTGCCACTAACCCCAAAAATGATATTAATGCTCTGTGTGAAAAGGCAAAGAATGGCACTAACTGTTCTTCAATATCTATTTTCATTCTTGAGGTATTCAGTTATATGATATGTTAGTGAAGCACATGTTGACGTGAAAGCAGGCAAACAACATTGTGCCAACGCTAAATTTCATGTATATGTTCAAAGTTATCCAATTAAATTACTTGAAACTTTGATCGTGGATACATACATCTACTGCCGAACTAAAGTACATGGTTCAAGTTAAATGTTATCACCATAGTAATAGATTAGCTTCCAACCTCTCCGTTCCCATAGAGAAATCTTCATTTTCTGTCATTGCAAGAAATGTTTTCGATTTCAAACTTGGGTATTGCATTGGAAAAGTTATTGAAAACGTTGTTAACTGCCAATCTCAACAATAATCAGAATCTGCACATGAGAGAAAACAAATTATTTTGGTTTAAAAACTAGGAGGTCTGGAAACTAATCTGTTACTATGGTGATAACATAACTTGAACCGTGTTCTTTAGTTTGGTAGTATGCATCCACGTGCAAAGTATCGAGTAATTTTGTTGGATAACTTTGAAGATATACATAAATTCTAGAATTGCCACAATGTTGTTTGCCTGCTTTGACATCATCCTGTGCCTCATTAACATATCACGTATAACTGAATACCTTGAGAAGGGAAATAGATATCGAAGAACTGCCATTCCTCATAATTTTAAGTGTTCTTTCAAACAAAATATCATTTGGGGGGTTAGTGGCACTTTAATGTTGTTAATGTGTTAAGTCAAGTGTTTCTGTAGTTCTAGTAATTTGAAGATATACCATAACTATTTAACCATATCTGCCAATTACTAGAACTAAAATATTATTGATAGGCTATATATTCTGGCCTATTTTCCCATAATGTTAGTGAATTTACGTTATAATATTTTTGCATATATTAAATGTGACTTGCAGCTTGGTTATTTCAATATAGTAATTGTAAATTACTAAATTGCTACTCAAGCTTTAACGCAAACTCAGAACAATGTTTCTGAGGACTGAACCCCAGACAGGAATCAAACCTGCAACCTTCTCGATCTCCGGTTTAAAGCTTTTGTAGTAAACATTAAATTTACGATATTGAAATAACAAAGCTGCAAGTCACATTTAATAAATTCTGATAAAAATATACAGATATATTGAGACTGCTGAATTAGCAGTATGTATACTGCACATACCAACTAGTACACAACATAGCCTTCGCCTGCCATCTGGTAGCTCAAGGATTAGAGCGTCTAACCATAAACCGGAGATCAGAAAGCTGCAGGTTCAATTCCCGTCTGGGGCTCAGAGACATTTTCTGCATTTCACAATTTACAATATTTCTGGATATTTTGTCTTTATTTATTACTAAGTAATAACTGCAATTGCAAAATAATTGTAAAATGGTAAATAAAGCTTATGTTTAACAACAATTATTCAATCATTTTGGCTTTATAATAAAAAAATTATTATTATATTTATTAAATATATTCAAATAGAATATGATTTTGAAACATGTTTATGTTTCACATGTGATTGTTTCACATGTGATTGTTTCACATGTGAAATTTTCACATGTGATTGTTTCACATGTTCCAAAATCACATGTGATCACAAGTGAAATGTTCACATGTGGAATTTTCACATGTGAAATTTTCACATGTGATTGTTTCACATGTTCCAAAATCACATGTGAAATTTTCACATGTGAAATCATGTGGAATTTTCGTAAGGGCAGAAACTATGCTCGGTCTATTACTGGCGCATGCTCTGTTCAATCGACGCCCTGTTTTCCGTCCCTCTGGCGATGGATTATCCCAGAGCCTCCGTTTGTGTGGCGCGGCGGAGGCTCTGGCAACGAGGTTGGTGCAGGCCATATTCGAGTGACAACGGTGGTCATTACAATATGGCCGTCACGCGCTAATCCCGGCATCATTATTATTGTCATGGAGCAGTAGCTAGTTTGTGATCTAAATTACGGTAAAAACCTATGACAACTGATTCGTTTTAGCATCTTAAAAGATCAGAAACAGATTGTCTCTGTCGCCGACAGTAAAAGTATATAGCGTGTTCTATTCAAGATGGCCGCCGCGAAATATTCCAGGCTTCATTTAAACAATAGTTTCTAACAGCATCTAAACAATAGTTGATCGATCCAGTCTTCATTTAGAGATCAGAGATCGGCTTTCATGACCCACGCCGTCTCCACTAATTGGCCTTTAAGTCCTGGTGAGGTGAAATTTGCTCTACTGTTCGATACCATTGAGCGTCATTCTTCAGAGCAGCCTTTAGGCCAATTTCGGATTGTACTAATTTTTGATTGATCAAGTACAACCCATGCACGTCAAGCGCACAGGGCTGCGTTGACGACATTTCACCATGCGCTAAAATTATTGTGTTGCAGCCACGTTGTTTTTCTCTCCTGTCCTTTAGTTTATCCACTTACGTACGTTCTTTGCATCAAGAGCTCGCTGACACCGTCTTGTCATTGAAGCCAGTCTTGAAAGGTGTTGAGATATGGTCGGCTAATGCGTTTCAAGACCACGCGCGTTCTCATTCCATTTTAGGAGAATCGAATGATACTGAGGCTGTTTAGGAATGGCAACTTTAAAGTTGGAAATCATCATTGTGACCAACCTCTTCTAATGTCCAAAGTAAGTGATTAATGACAGTGAACAGGGCACACATGCTACTTGGGTCTTCTTTGACGACTAGTTGAAGTTTAGAGAAATTGTCGAGACTCAATTTCGACCAGTTTAGCCTCGAGCTAAAGTTGCGCGATGACATCCTTTGATTGTTGTATTTTATATAAAAGTGTTGTTCTGTGCAGGCATGAGTGTATAAATAGAAATCAAATACTCTAAAAGTTTTATATACTCCTGAAATAGTGTGTAGGAGGGATAGCAAAAAAATGGTTACAGTCAGTGTGTGGTTCAAATCGGGCGCAAAACTCGAATATTAAATGCCATATTAAAAGACCAACAAAACGGTAATGTCGCTTAGGATATTTTATATTTGTCAAGAATAATTTAAATTTGTCGGGCATAAACCCATATATTTTTGGCCTCCACTCATGAGGCATCACACTATTCTTGGAATATGAATGCCAAGGTTACTTGGTTATTCGTTGGTTACAACGTTATTCATGCCCAGTCCTTTCAGCGAGCTATGTATACCCAACCAGAATTATCATTTGTTAAATATTTGCCATCGAGATGGATGTTTGTTAGCAGTATTGTGTAATAAGCTCTAAATTGGCTCAGGTGCACATGTCACGCTATAGCACGTTATCTTCGAAGCTCTCGTGGATAAGACTCTGTGGTTTAATTATAAGCTACTTCTTTTGGTCACTTGACGGAAAAGTCATGCTAATAACAATAAATCATGCCTTTACTTGCTTGTGGAAGTATTCAACAAGGCCATGAATGCTTCAGTTACCATTCTCTAGGAAAGCAGTGCTCTTTGATGGGTTTATCGGCTCTGTTAACCGCACAAACTGTCCAGGTGTTTACCGCCCAAACTGTACAAGTGAATGAGTGGAACTTGACAACCATCGACGGTGTTTTAGTGAAAGGAGACAAGATGTACATGAATGCTTTAATAATGTTATCCCTCCGCGTGAGGTCTTTTTGTCACTTATAACAACTTACCAACTGTTGCCGTTTGTTTCCGTTGGTTAGCAGACAAGTTAAACAACTGGTCCTTTGAGACAAATATATCGCCCGTTGAGGCAAATGATTACACAAAATCACCAGTGATGTTAACAAATATTGATGTCCCCATGCATTGTGATGGATACCGTTGAAGCACAAAAGCTATCAAATGTTTTATCCGGACATGTAGTTGTTAAGTCAATAAACATGTAGGAATAAGGCTGTTTCGTCGCTATATGATAAGCTTGTTGAAAAAATTTGACATTATTAGGGTAGAGTTGCTTTGATAAATAAATAACTTGAATGACCTCCTCCGCAGGCATCTCTCTCATGCGGGAAGGGAAAATGGCGGGCGCAAAAAATTGCGGGCTCTCAAGCGGGCGGGAAAAATGGCGGGCGGGGGAAAAATGGTGCGCGGACGAAAAATAAAATGAGAGAGATGCCTGCCAAAACTCGAAGAAAAGTGCCCACCGGATGTAACCTTTTGGACCAGCACCTGGACCCGGGGTGGGAAAGTAGGTTTTGTTAATGAACAGATTACTTACGCGGGGTACCCAAAGTTGCCCAAAGCTGTGTTTTTATATCAAGCATGGAGGATAAACAAGATCGAAAGACCACTACAGCATATTGTTTTAAAATTCCGCTGTATGTGAAAACGGCCTTGCGAATTGTCAGCGATAGTTCTAAAGCAACTTTGTTAAAAGTTAAAAAGCCAAATCTTTGGTAAACGATTTTGATGAAAGAAAAGTCCTTTGAAGTCGGACCATGACCAACAAATAAAGGACGTCAAGTCACAATTACATTCGTCGCGATCTACGATCTATAATTCCTCAACGTAAGTCACAGGAAAGACACGGGACTAACCCTTGTAGACCTTGTAATAGTAGTAATAATATATATATTATTATTATCAATTTGTTAGGGACTGGACTGAGCTCTAAGCCAATCAGAATCGAGTATGATTTGAATTGACCAATCAGAGCACAGTCCAGTCCCATATTTCCAGGAGGGTGTCGTATTTTTAAGGTGTGGTCACCCTGTTAAGAACGACCAGTCATCAAATCAGGGGGGATATTCATATCAAGAGTATATATATCACTTTGGTAGTGTTGTTGTACGACCAGTTTTATAGTCGTCCCTGAGTGAAACGACCAGAGAGATTGAAGGTCATTCAAGGTGAATAGTGTTAAGCAAGTACTGACGTCATTTGCTATATGGGGTTGAAAGCTGTGATGAACCAGGAACAGGATGTTTAAGTCGTAGAATTTAGTGTTCTGATCAACTGAAGATCAGTATGGAAAAGTTCACCGAGAAACCAAACATGTCTAAAGCGAAACATCAACAAATTGGACTCTGTTAAATTTAACCGAGTCCAATTTGGTGATGTTTCACTCTAGACATGTTTGGTTTCTCGGTAAACTATTCCCCACTGATCATCAATTAATCGGAACACGAAATTCTACGACTAAACTTCCTGTTCCTGGTCCATCACTGCTTTCAACCCCATATAGCATCCGTGCCAGCACTTAGACAAAGCATCATTCACACTGTGATATATATACTTTTCCACACACACCATGTTTTTGAATAAAAATACAAAAAATTCTATTATACATAACCATCATACCTCACCCGATGTGATGTATACTTACGTGCACGTGCCATCCAAAAACACCATATTTTTATTTGAAGACTTGTAATGATGTTTTGAAAATAAAAATAAACAGTTTTGAACTGTCCTTATTTTTATTTGGAAGAGTAGTCATGTTTATTGAAATAAAAATAAGCATTTTGAATTAATCATAGAAATTTCCGTCGTGGAGCTCTTACCTCGACGCCATCTTATGGCCGAATGACTGATATTCCTTAGTGACGGTATTTTTAAAACGGATCTCAAAATATTTTAAGAGGATATATCTCATAAAAATTATTTCGGGTATTGCTTCCCAAAAAAGTTTTGAGATGGGTTAGAGTTTGGAGAAACCTCAAATTTTTAACAAGGATATTTCCCTAAAAAGGTTTAACTCTTTCCCTACGGACGCAGTTAAAATGGGTCACTGAAGACCCGCAAAGTCGTCAATCGAAAAACACGGCACACGGTAACGTAAGATTAAAAATTGAAATTCGACAAGCGCCAGGAACATGAAATCCACGCACACGCCAAGTTTGATTTGATTTCATAAACAACTCTGCGATTGGTGGCATTTTGAGTTTTCAAGATGCTACGCGGGCGTGCAAGATGGCCTTTTCTGGAAAAATGTAAATTTTTCAACCTGATTTATGATAATTAATGCTAATTTATATTAACATAATGTGTTTTGTTCGGGAAATTTAAAAGAACAAGTAAAAGCCGGTTTATTGGGCTTCCAGAAAATGTATAGCTTTCGCAACAGTTATGGTTATTTCAAGAGATATCAATAGAACAACGTGGTCGTTCAATTTTTGATGTTTTTCAGCCGTAAGGAAAGAGTTAATAAGCAATAATAGTGAAATTGAAAATAATCGAAGAAAAAGCGTGAAAGGAAAAGCAGTTTATTATGAAAATAATCAAAGTAAATACAGTTTAACAAAGCAAAAAAATGGTCAGTGACAAAAAATGAACCCCCTTCTCTGCTCCCCCCTACCCCCTCAATGAGAGGAATTATGTAAGGGTTACCCGAAGCAGAGTCTCTGCAGAGATCCCACCCGCACCGGTCCACCCGCACCGGTCCACCCGCACCGGTCCACCCGCACCGGTCCACCCGCACGGGAGCTCATACTTTTAAATATATACGCAAGCTATCTATACACTACAAAGACAATACGTTCTATGCATGTGGGTCAAAAAGGTCAAAATTCACCGTGTTTAGAAATGTAGGAAATAGTTCACCAAATTTGTTAAAAATTTGATATGTGTGTTGTTTAGCCGACTTATAACGATGATGAAAAATTCAGGCGAAAATATAAAATTGATCGATGCGAAAAAATATCGACCATTGTATATTAACTCTTTCCCTACGGGCGCAGTTAAAATGGGTCATTGAAGACCCGAAAAGTCGTCAATCGAAAAACACGGCACACGGTAACGCAAGATTAAAAATTGAAATTCGACAAGCGCCAGGAACATGAAATCCACGCACACGCCAAGTTTGATTTGATTTCATAAACAACTCTGCGATTGGTGGCATTTTGAGTTTTCAAGATGCTACGCGGGCGTGCAAGATGGCCTTTTCGGGAAAAATGTAAATTTTCAACCTGATTTATGATAATTAATGCTAATTTATATTAACATAATGTGTTTTGTTCGGGAAATTTAAAAGAACAAGTAAAAGCCGGTTTATTGGGCTTCCAGAAAATGTATAGCTTTCGCAACAGTTATGGTTATTTCAAGAGATATCAATAGAACAACGTGGTCGTTCAATTTTTGATGTTTTTCAGCCGTAAGGAAAGAGTTAATAAGCAATAATAGTGAAATTGAAAATAATCGAAGAAAAAGCGTGAAAGGAAAAGCAGTTTATTATGAAAATAATCAAAGTAAATACAGTTTAACAAAGCAAAAAAATGGTCAGTGACAAAAAATGAACCCCCTTCTCTGCTCCCCCCTACCCCCCTCAATGAGAGGAATTATGTAAGGGTTACCCGAAGCAGAGTCTCTGCAGAGATCCCACCCGCACCGGTCCACCCGCACGGGAGCTCATACTTTTAAATATATACGCAAGCTATCTATACACTACAAAGACAATACGTTCTATGCATGTGGGTCAAAAAGGTCAAAATTCACCGTGTTTAGAAATGTAGGAAATAATTCACCAAATTTGTTAAAAATTTGATGTGTGTTGTTTAGCCGACTTATAACGATGATGAAAAATTCAGGCGAAAATATAAAATTGATCGATGCGAAAAAATATCGACCATTGTATATTAACTCTTTCCCTACGGACGCAGTTAAAATGGGTCACTGAAGACCCGCAAAGTCGTCAATCGAAAAACACGGCACACGGTAACGTAAGATTAAAAATTGAAATTCGACAAGCGCCAGGAACATGAAATCCACGCACATGCCAAGTTTGATTTGATTTCATAAACAACTCTGCGATTGGTGGCATTTTGAGTTTTCAAGATGCTACGCGGGCGTGCAAGATGGCCTTTTCTGGAAAAATGTAAAATTTTCAACCTGATTTATGATAATTAATGCTAATTTATATTAACATAATGTGTTTTGTTCGGGAAATTTAAAAGAACAAGTAAAAGCCGGTTTATTGGGCTTCCAGAAAATGTATAGCTTTCGCAACAGTTATGGTTATTTCAAGAGATATCAATAGAACAACGTGGTCGTTCAATTTTTGATGTTTTTCAGCCGTAAGGAAAGAGTTAAGAGGATATAGCTCATAAAAATTATTTCGGGTATTGCTTTCCCAAAAAAGTTTTGAGAGAGATAGAGTTTTTGGAAAACCCTCAAAATAATTTGAAATATCCAAAATAAAAATAGTAGAGGTTTAAAAGTGATTAAATAAATTTGGAGGGAAAACCCAAAATAAATTTTAAGAGATTTGTTTAGTATATAAGCAGATGTTATTTCATATTTTATCAGTTGTGTGTGTTTTGCTCGCTTGTAAGTTGTGTTTCGGTACAAGACTCTGACATCTTCCGATGTTCTGTTTTTTATTAAACTGCATCGGTGCGCGATCAACCCGTAGTCGAATTTGCGATTCGAATGAGATTGGCTCAGGTCCATAGCGACAATCTGGTCATCCCTTGTTCAATGAATTGCTTATTTTACGCAAGGGTTGTTCGTTAGCATATGATGAAAGAGTTAGCTATAGTAAAAACACACACACGATGGAGAAGTTGAATGAATATATTTCCACACACGAAAACAATAACATTTTTACAAGAATAAGTTCGTTATATCAGTGAAGGGGTTCCTTGTCCGGTATAATACCCCTCGATATACCACCCCTACAAATTAAAAAATATAAAATTTTCATTGTTTTATTTTTTCCAATTGTTGTACACCTACAAATTAAAAATATAAATATTCATTTCATTTTAATCATAGTGTCAGTACTCTCGAAGTACATAAATTGCTCACCTCGCGTGTCAACATATCCCCACACGCGAGGGTCATCGTCTTCTTCTTCGGATACCCGCGGTTCGTACTCGTCGAAGTCAAATTCCGTATCCGGTTGGACACGGAATGCCCACTCGCTCTCTCCATCTAAATCGCGTACCAGGAGTACCCCCGGAACGGTATCTGGGACATCTTCGTCTTCTATGGGGGGAGGAGGGATGGTTTCTTTCTAAGAGAAATAAAAAACATAATAAATACATGTCGTTTGTATACAGACAGTAAAAACATTGCTATCTTACATTTCTTCTTTTTTTGTTTGCGCGTTTGTGTCGCACGGTTTCTTGTCTTTCGGTTGGTGGCGCTCTACGGTCTATTATCACAATCAAACAGTACTCGTCTAAATCCTGTGCCTTAGATCCTGTACCTACACATCTGCTAAAAGAATCTCTTGACGTGTTAGCTGCCCCAATTACTGACATTATAAATTCATCTTTATCCTCAGGAGTATTTCCTCTGTCACTTAAGAAAGGTCTCATCTGCCCATCTATTAAAAAACCTACTAGTGATAAAGAGCAATTCCCTAACTATAGACCTATTACTAACGTGGCTTTCTTGTCAAAAGTATTAGAGCGGAATGCTGCCAGACAGACAACAGACTATCTTATTGAGAATAACCTCCTTGCACAAATGCAATCTGCTTATAGACTCTTTCATAGCACAGAGACAGCAGTTCTGCGTGTTTTCAATGACATCCTTAATGCACTTGATGAAAATCAGGAAGTAGTGTTGATTCTGTTGGACTTATCATCTGCGTTCGACACCATTGACCACACAGTTCTATTGGAGAGACTTAAACATCGTTATGGGTTTAGTGGAACTGTACTAGCCTGGTATCGCTCATACCTTTCTGATCGGGTACAGTCAGTTATGGTGAAGAATACGCATTCCTCAAATAAACCATTGCAATATGGTGTACCTCAGGGTTCTGTACTGGGTCCACTTCTGTTTTCACTCTTCTTTGCGCCATTGGAAGATGTGATCAAAGCCCATGGCCTTGATTGCATAATGTACGCTGATGACACACAGCTGTATATGCCTATAAAATCGCCATGTGATCGACCTGCTGCTCTAGCTAAACTTGAGTTATGTATTAAGGACATCACCATCTGGTGTACTATGAATGGACTTATATGCAATCCAAGTAAAACCGAGATTGTCCATCTTTCATCACGTTTTATGCATTGCGAACCAATGCCAGAAATATGTGTCAATGATGTGATAATCCAACCGGCTCCGGTTGCACGTGATCTCGGTGTTGCTGTTGATAGACATTTAAAATTAAACACTCACGTAAATAACATTTGTAAATCGGCCACTTTGGCTATCAGAAATATTGGCAAGATCAGGAAATATTTGAGTAAAAAGGACTGTGAGAAGTTGGTGCATGCATTCATAACATCAAAACTTGACAGCTGTAATAGCATCCTGTATGGCTTACCAGATACAGAATTGAGCAAGTTACAGCGAATTCAAAATACAGCTGCTAGACTTGTTGCAGGGGTTAAAAAATCGGAGCATATCTCCCCTGCGCTACGTAATCTTCACTGGTTGCCGGTGAGATCACGGATTGTTTTTAAGATACTAATAATTACTTTCAAGGCTTTGCATGGCCAGGCGCCTGTTTATATTACTGATTTGCTAACTAAATATAAACCTACTCGTACTTTGAGATCATCTGACCAAAATCTGCTACTCGAGCCAAAATCCAAAACGGTGACTCATGGAGACAGAGCATTCTCGGTTGCAGCGCCAAAACTGTGGAATTCATTACGACAGGAAATTAGAAGCTTTGAAATGTTAAGTAATTTTAAGTCTGCAGTTAAGACTTTTCTTTTTTAAAATTAATAGTTATTGTTCATAGTGTTAATATATGTAGTAGGCCTCTTATAATGAAACTGTAATTAGTTTTAAAAGTTACTTTAAGAATATATATATTGTTGTAAGAGCATTGAGACTATTGTATAATGCTCCTAATACGTCTTTATTATTATTATTATTATTATTATTATTACAATGGTTTGCGGTTTTAACCAATCAGAGTTTCTATATTCAAACCCTCCCCCGTATCTAACCAATCAGAGCTCGTTCATTAAACCCTTCATGTCAAAACAAGTGAATTATTATGGGGTAGGAACAATACGTGTTGTTAAACGCTTAAGGATGCGTATATATAATAAGCGTCGTGTTCTATGCCCGCCCCTTTATGTCAAAACAGGTTGATTAATAATAGTGTAAGAACAATGAATCTTAAGGACGTGCATATATAATAAGCGTTTTGTTCTGATTCCGCCCCTTATGTCAAAACAGTTTGATATATAATGGGTAGGGGGATAATGAATTTACTTGTTGGGATTAGCGGCCATTTTGTTTGTGTACTTTGGTAGCTACGATTTTTTAATGAGTTCTAACCTTAATTACTTGTAGGGATTAGCGGCCATTTTGAAGGGATTAGTCCCTGTGAAATATATATTTCCGTTGGGGTATGTGTTTAAATACGTCTATTTTCTAGATATTTAAGCATTTTTACACTTATTTAAACATATTTTTATGCTTTTTGATACTTTATTTTACACTTTTCACACAATTTAGTATTATATTTTAAGATACCCGTTAGCTCGATATCGAGCGTGTTAATTAATTCACACATGTCAAAATAGATGATAAATGGTTTTAATGTTTAACGTAATACTTCGGGATTGTTACAACACATCGTGTAAGAGTTTACAAAGAAGATATGCCTCCCCACGAGAGCTTCTTGATTTTCCTGGCGATGAATCACAGCAATAATAATTCCAGCTTCGATTCCCATTCGGGTATTAAGAACAGAGGTAAGGTTAAAATATTTCAGTATTATCCCACGTCGTTCATCTAGCCAAGTTTTATCCCGGTCATTTAACCAATTGTTGTCGTCGCGCATAAAACCCACCACGTAAAAATCCGAGTCTGTGCACACGGTATATAAAAACTCAGAGCTGTATAACTTCACGTTATCAAGTTTAATTTCGTTTATATCTATACTTGTTGCCATCGTGTCTGATAATTAATGTTTTTGGATAGAGATGTCTATATATACAATGGGATTAATCTTTTACGATAAATATATAGTGATTGGTAAGATATATACTTTTACCAATCTTAGCGTGTTCGGATGAATCGAATTCGATTTTAAAATAATTGTTATATGCATCGTTAAAGAAAAGGTCATACATCTGTATCGGGTCGCCAGCAGGTTTGGGTATGGGTCTTGAACCAATTAACTGTAGATTTCGTTCACGAGTTAGAGCCTTCATAGATATTATATCTATAAATTTTCGAGGTTCCTCGATTGCTACATGCACAAATTGTCCGATCAAATGTGTAAAATCGTCCGATGAGTAGGTATATATATATTTCTCATCCCATAACAATAGTATCTTATATAGTATTATGTCCGCACGTGCATTGTTGGGTAACATTTCCACTTTACGACATTCAACCACGTGATATTCATTGTGTGAAAAATACTGTGCTAAATCGGTCAGTATTACCAACAGTGGATTTTCTTTAGTACCTGCTATCATTTTGAAAGTGTTTTAAAAAAAATACGACTTCTAACGTGTGTTTATATATCTTTCCCTGCAACGTTTCGATAAATATTTTGGGGGAATGTGTACTTGCATTAAGTCAACAAAAAGATTAAAAAGATTTACATGTATAATCGTCGGAGCGCGTCTTATAATATTGATTTTATCATTCAACCAATGAGAATACTCCGATATTTTATTAGGGAATTAAGGACAACCAATCAGGATACCCCATTTTTTTTAACGTGTTTTTTATAAACGTTTGTTCCTAATTTCTTTAGTCACAATATCATGATGGCGCGTGTGAAGCAGACTCATAAAAATTTGGAAAGTGGAAAATCAATTGCTCGGGTTGAAAGTAGAGGAAAAGATATTCCTAAAATGTTAAAACAACATCGTCTAGAGCGACAAGAATATCGTAATTAGACTCTGGATATTTCAGATGGTGAATACCGTCAAGGAAAAAAGAAAGTCAAACATTGTACAACTAAAGACAACATTGCACAGTCGCAATTAAATTTCGCTGTACCGATAGCTCAAGAACAGCCCAGTTACATTCTACAATCGCAAGCGAAGTATAACGCATCGCCACAGCAAGCAAAGATACCGTCTCTACCCCAGCAAGTAAATTCACCTCTTCTACAGCAAGCGAAGTATAACGTGTCGTCGTGGCAAGCAAAGATACCGTCTCTACCCACGCAAGTAAACCACCTACCGCTACTATCGCAAGAACAGTATAATATTCCTCTTCAAACACCGCAAGAAAAGTATAATGCATCTCCTATTCCCCCGCAAACGATCTCACCGCCACGGCCCGAAGATGAATTAGATAATTACATATACGATATGCCGATTGATTTCTTTGGACAAATCCCTATTCCTTCTCCTGCGAATTTAATAAGAATGTGTGATGAAATGGTCCCCGTTCAACAAGGAAAACAATTATTACAAATTGTGGATGAATTAGCAAATGCTCTTTCCCCAACATTATCTCCTATTCCTCTTTCACCACCACAACCACCTCCCCCACCTATGTCTACAACACCCCAACCATTATTTCCACGGTGTGGAGAAGAGGACGAAGAAGAAGAGGAAGATGACGACGATCGAGAAGTTTTGAACGATCCGCCATTGAAGAAAATATGTTTCAAACGGTCTTTAATATATATGAAACGTGAAAAAAAAGGCGATGAACATCATGAAGAAAAACGAATGACAATCTATTCGAATTATGATCAAGATATTATTTGTACACAACGCGATAAATATCGTGAGTTAGAGGGTCTCTATATTGAGAAACTATATATAAATAAACAATATTTGCAATGGCGTTCTAGAAAATTTACGAGTGATCTTATGGAAAAACGATATATAATGGATAATAATAAGGATTTGAAACGAAAGACTGATTTAAAAAAAAGAAAACCGAAATGTATAAAATGATATTGTTCTAAATAAAAATATCAGTAATGTGAAAACATGGAGGTGTGGAATGTCATGGTAAAAGAACTGGCACATTTTGAAATAAAAATCAATAAAAATATGGAACAAAGTGTGTGGAAATGTCTTGACGAACATGAGAATTTATTTAAAAATATTATTGCCCATTTAAAAATGCCACGTGAACTGTTGGATGTCTATAATCGCATGGAGCGCCATGAAATTGGACAAATAATAGCATTTTTTGCTTTAATCCTGTGTTTTTTTAGATATAAACACATTGATAATGAGGAAAATATAAAATTGTGTATACGTCAAACAATTTTAGATTTTAGAAATTCGCATCTTAAATTCATTTTATTCCCCCATGATAAAAAACACTCGTGGTTTGGGTTGTGGAATATATTCTTTGAATTTTTTAAATTAGTCTTAATACAATTTTTCAATACTCTGTATTATAATGTCAGGATCTTCAAAGTTAATATTATATGATTCTATAATACTCTTAATAATAAAAGTAGTTGATGTACTGGTATTATATGTAATCCTTACCCTTATAGAATAATTATATATTATATCCAAATGCGGGGGGTAATATTGTAAACTAATGGGTCTGTTATTTTGTATAATACTATTATTTTTAACTTGATCTGAAAATAAACTGACTTTAAACTTATAGGGTTTACCTGTCTTATAATATAATTTAAACCAATAAGAATAATTGTGACAATTTTTATAACAACAGCTACAGGGCGGGGTTTTCGACATCATTAGCTTAGCAATCTTATCGAGATTAAAGGTATAAACCCTATCGTTACTAGTTTTAAATTTTGATATAGGGTTATGATTTTCGCAAAAGAAAATAAAACAACATACAAGTTGATACACTATTTTCTCAAAATTATCTAAATTATGTAGATAATAAAAAGCAGCCTTCAAATAAAACGGATCTATAAAATATAAATAAATACAGCAATATGTAAATTCATGTCTAAAACAACGATTAAGTCTATGTAATGTATTACAAAGATAAGATCCTCCATACCCTATCGCTTTAGGAATTGTAGTTTGCTCATCATTAATAGTAATAGAAATAAAGTGGTAAATATCATTTCTTGGGTAACAACTGGTTTGAATTTCAATAAAAAAATTATCAGAATGATTATCATTTAAATGAAAAATAGATTTCATTAATGTTTGAGCGGGTATTAATAGTAATTTGTGATAACGCCCACAGAGTTTTTCACCATAAATATAATATTTTCGTTGTGTATGAACAACAGGGATTATATAGTGTTGTTTATCTGTTAAGATTCGCCAATCCTTGCATTCATCTTGGTTCATTTCAGGTTTCATTTTTTCAATATAGGCGTAGTCTTTATATCCCCGACCAATTTGTCTCGATTCAAATTCCATACATTCGATAATTCCCCCATAGTAATAGTCACATAAGTCACAGACGGCAAATAATAATCCAATGTATCGGTTACGAAAATGTTGTATATAATACACAATTTTCAATATTGTCTTAATATTGGGGCCGTGGTCATTAGCTTCTGCATAGCTTCTTTTATCACCAATGTTTAACGACATTCTCAAAAACGAATGATGGACGCGTATGTTAAAGAAATCGACTTGTATATATATACTATTTTTCCCATTCTTATAATATATATTTCTACATGTAGAATTTAACACGATTTTGATCAAAAATTTGAAAAAAGTATTATTGTATGTATAAACTAAGCGACTATATAATATATCAACTGATTTGACGTGTATGTGTTTTAGAACAACATTAGGGATTCGTGTCGTTAATCCCACAACACAGCATTGCGGGAACTAATCCCCAAGTATTTGTTGAGAAGGATTCGCTAATTAGGGATTCGCGTCTCTAATTCCTACAGCACACATTCATTGTACATGAGTATCACAAATCATCGGGATGACATGAAAGCTTTAATCAACGACCTCTGATTGGTCAAACTAATCTACCCCCAGTAACGCATAGTTACGCAGGATGCAATTATAAAACCCGATGTAGGGTTGAAAATAATTAATATCAGTCTGAGTGTAGGAGAGAGAGAGATGGCAAAAATATTTGAGAAGAAGAGCAGCGAAATTAAAGAAGCAGATGACTACATCCCGTTAGAGACAAACCTCCAGGAAGAATCTGAAGGGACGACTATCGAAGAGTTGTATGCGGGTAAATATAATTGTGCATTAAACAAATGTAAAGAAGAAATATCCCAAGAACGACAGAAATTATTTTTATCGCGTATCACACATATAATGGATTGTGAATGTTACCAGTTTAAAGGAGAGAGACCCAGTTATCGTGAAGTAACTCTTCTCGAACTTCAAACGAACAAGTATTTTATTTATCATTGTTATGATGGGAAGTTAAAACCCTACAAAGAACTAACTCGAAGGAAACGGTCTACTGTCTACTATCAATATCGATGTCATGGTTTAGACTATTTATCTGAAAAAAAAATAAAGAGATTATTTTAGTCAAAGTGAACTTATAAATAGATTAAGTTATTTATTTCGTAATGTTTTTCCCCCGAATGCTATTATCGGGTATAAAGGTGGTGATAAAGAATCGTCGTTAGTTAAAACACTTCAAGAAAAAACTATTTTACATTGTGTGAATCTTGAATATTTTGGAATTGAGAAGTACGATTATTTACTTTCGTTTTATAATCTTAAACCAAGAAATTGTTGGTATCATACTAGTGAACCCACATGTTTATTGTATCATTGTAGTTTGTTTGAATGTCTTTTATTTGCTGCATGTTTGTTTCGTAAATTAGAAGATGGGGATAATGAACGATCTGTACTCTCTATGTATGATAAGGAATTTAATTTTTAAAATTTATTCTCTCCTGAACATTTTACCTAAATAAAAAAATACACTTTTTGATTTTAAAATCAAATATTGAATGTACTTTCCTTTTATTTTTAGAAACACAAAGATTGTTTAAAAAATTATCAAAAGCACATTTAAGAAATGTTTATATTTTAAAAATAAAACGTACATTAGAACGTTATTATTTTGTTAATGATGTACATGTTATCAAAAACACTATTTTTGTAAAAATAGAAGGAGAGAGAAGTTTTAAAAAAAATAAGATGATCATAGAAACTCTTTGTACATTTAAATATATAAAAAATGATATCATTCTACGTATAGTATAAATAAAAATTCTTATATTTTTTTTCTCTTATTGGAATTAAAATGAGTCAGAAAAAAATCATCCATTATAATGAACGTTTTTCGCTTATTAATCCAAGAAAATACGCGACAATTGCGTTAAAATCAGCAAATAATCTATATGCGTTTCCAGAAGTACCTTGGACACACGGTGTAATACCATCGAGTCTTCTTGACGGTATTAAAATTAAAACAAATATTCGTTCTCCAGGGCCATTTACTGATTTTTCATTGACATTTAGTGACAATAGAAGTTTTCAAACAAAAAAAGCGAATTATCTTACGGGAGAATTAGAAACAAGAAAAAAAGATTGGTATAAACGAAAAATAATTCATAGTATTGATGTAAAACTTAAAAATAATATTGTAGAAACATATAACGATGCATTAGGATGGAGTATTGTTCAAGTTAAAAAAGAGATATTCGACGAGGGTGAGTTGGGGTCAATGATTGGTCAAGCCAGTAAATATTATTTTGCCACTAATAAACTGTTTATTGATCCTGAGAAAAATTTCTTTAACGATGATCAACGTTTTGTAGATTTAGCTTATAATTTACCTGCTGACGAAGATTTTATATTGATTCAAAACATTCAATTTGTAGATGATCATTTTTTTTTTAAATATGGTCTTAAAGTGGGTGAAGCGAATCACCCCTATAATGAATACGATATTTCTATTGTTCATTCTGATGGATATACGTAGACAGGGGTATATATAAAGATCGTTTTATCAAAGAGAGGTACGTGTCATGGCTATGTTTCAGCGAGTACAAAATCAAGAGGGGTATAAGATTTATCATGATTTAACACAATATAGTTATGTGGAATCCGTTTTTTTTTGGCAATTAGTAGGAAGTATGGAAATTGAAAAATCAAGATATCATCTACTAATATCTATTGCTGATTATGAAACATATTTACGGTATAAATTTATACTGGAAGTAGAATGTTCAAAAAATCCCAAAATGTATATTATACATCAAGAGGAACACGACATTCCAGAAGAATGTTATGAATTTCTTCGTAAAATATGTGAAGCATGGAATGATGACCTATCCCCACGTATCAACGACAAAAGAATTGGAGAATATTTAAAGATACTAGATTATGATAGAAAACATTGTTTTAGTTATGAATGCTTTAGGAGTATTATAGCATTATATTATGATTTTTTTGTTTATAATAAAACTATAAAATACACTTGTAAAAAATGTAAAGGGGAATGCGAATGTAATGTGGATTACCCTAATTTCATCAGTGTAAATTTTAATGAAATAAGAGCTTATAATGTAGAAAAATATTCAATGGACAATAACCTCTTATGTAACGAAATAATACACTGAATGTATGTTTTTTATTTAAAAAAAATTAATACATTAAAAACTTTTCAACATGGTTTCTGGGTTTATGATATACAAGTCCTCCTTTTTGAAATTATCTTTTGATTTTTTTCGTTCCTAGTTTTGCAATAATTTTTACTACATTAGCTTTTTTTTTAAGCTCTTTTTTAAAATCGTTTATAAAAAGTTTGCCGTATTTATTGACTGTTTTATTTCCTCCACGTTGCCTTTTTTTCCCTTTAAAAATACCCCCACGTTGCCTTTTTTCCCCTTAAAATCACCACCCCGTAATTCTCTTATTCTTCGTACCATTGTTATGAAGGTTGTTTTCTCTGCCAATAGTTATCACCATAGTCTGCAAAAATTGCTTCATGGGGTTTTATATGTTTTATACTTTCTAAATACATTTTTTTATTATTTGGGTCGTAAACAAAATCGGAATTATTTTTATATATAGAACCGGTTTTCCCATTATTCGCATAACGTGCTGCGGCGTGAGTTGTCAAATAAGCATCGATACAAGTGTTTGCATCGTTACAAATACTATATACAGCATTTGTGTTTTTACCATATTTACGATCCAATTTGGACTGTGTTGTTTTTTGACCCGTATATAATAAGAAATATTACGATCGGGTTTAAAAGGTTTTTTCCAAGCAAATAATCCTTCACCCGCATTTGGGATCGTTGATTTCTTGATACGTAAGTTATTTTGTTTTGCTAAATGAATCCAACATTTTTTTGTTTTTGCTGTTCGTTTACGACATCTTATTTTTTTTAAGGTTTTACTTCTACATTGAAGAACGTGACGTATACTTTGAGATTTATCATTGCGTCTTTTTTTTCGAGGTAACTTAACTCTTACCATTTTGTTTTAAAATATAGTTTTTATTCCTAAATAATCATTATTTTTTTCATGTGTCTGAATAAAATTTACCAAACATTCAACTTTATAGATAATATCTTCGGGACAGTTGTATATTTCTTTTTTTAATTCTGTTATTCTTTGTTTTAAAATCTTTGATGAAATAGGTATTATCTTTTCTTTATCTTCTGTAAAATTTAGTAAACATTCCCTTAAAAGATACGGGGTAAATAATATTGAGGGATCATTATCTTGAATTTCATACCCGATATAAGGTAAATTAGACGTTTGTAAATAAATTTCAATATACACAATTTCACTCATATTTTTTTTTACTCTCTTTTTTTTGTTTTAGTTTTTTTTAAATGGGTTCTTTATTATCAAAAAAAATCCCTCCTATACTTACGTTGACATGTATTAATATACAGGATTCATACGATGTTACTATTGATCGTGTTGATGGAGAAGACGAAAACATAAATAAAAATAAAACGGCGTGTTTTTCTTGTTTTAGAAAAAAAAAAGAAGATGAATGATGATCAGAAAAAATTAAAATATAGTCAAAAAGATATAGATAAAATTGTAAGTTTATTTAATAAGAAAAAAGAAAGTAAGAAAAATGAAAAAATAGACGATTATTTTTCTGTTAATCATATAGAAACTATTAGTAGAGAAAAATTTAAAGTCACTGAACAACATTTTTCTTTTTCTTTTCTGTTTCTTTTCTCTGTTTCACGGGAAAAAACGGTTAATTTTATTAGTTTTATTCAATCGTTATCGTTGGTTTTTTCTTATTTAATTAACATTGCACGGGCAAATGTAAAAAGTGATGATGATTATGTTAGATTTATCTTTAGTAATGCGCCAAAAAGTTTTTCTCTACAGCCGTTTTACCCGTGAAAGACTTTGACGTTAAATATTTCTTATATATTATGGAAAAATTTATGCAGAGTAATAAAGAAATAATAGCTAATGGATGGAATAGTAAGGTAATAGTTCAAACTTTTCCCGCAGGAATAAGTACAAATAAAAAAAAAAAAAGTGTATTAAGGAAAAAAAGGTATTTATAATAGTTTGAATAAGGGAAATGCTACAGATAAAGGCGGTGTGAAAAGTAATGTAAAAAAATATGGCCGTAAATTTCGCACAGGGGTATTTTATATTCTTAGCAATGTATTATTTCGTACAGTGAAAGATTGTTGTTTTGCTTTAGCAATATTAGTGGGTTTATCATTTTTAAAACAAGACGCTAAATATTTTATAATGAAAAGAAAACCAAATAAACCCGTGGATGATTTATTTACGT
The DNA here is from genome assembly GCA_035772405.1 of Chrysogorgia sp. JL179-B06. Classification (NCBI taxonomy): domain Eukaryota; kingdom Metazoa; phylum Cnidaria; class Anthozoa; order Scleralcyonacea; family Chrysogorgiidae; genus Chrysogorgia; species Chrysogorgia sp. JL179-B06. Next base: position 1,738,703 of record JAYKKM010000212.1, on the reverse strand, counting down.
GTGAAGAAATTCGAAATGTATATCGGGAATGCGGGATACCCGAGGGTAATGTTGGTGCCCCACAGTTTGAGTTAGTATATAATAATTATTTAAAAAAACAGGGTGTTGATTTGTTAGTGTATGCTGACATTCATTCCGATAATATAATTTATGATTCACGAACTGATAGTGAGGGTAATCTTATTAAATTAACTAATGAAATTGTATGTTTATGGTTAAATAATAATCATTACGATGTAGTCTTAAGCATAAAGGAATTTTCTAAACTTAACACCAGTTCTTTTTGTGTTAAATGTATGAGTCATTTTACACGCCATGAATATATCGATAATCACCTATGTACTACAAATAACTTAACTTGTTTACGATGTTATAAATATCCGAATAAGTGTAAAGATAAAAATAATAAACTTATTTGTAGCAGTTGTGATATAATTTTTTATGATGAAAATTGTTTTACAAATCATTTAACAAATAAAATTTTTAAACCTTCTCAAAGTAATTATGATCGTTTAACACCGTGTCAATATTTTTTTTATTGTAAAACCTGTAACAAAATTTGTCCTCGATTCTTTTTCATTTTTTCTAATAAAGCAGTTAAACATGATTGTAGCAAACGATTTTGTTTTCATTGTGATAAATACATGAAACAACCTCATTTTTGTTATGTGAAACCCCTTTCACTTGAATATAACAAGAGGAAAGACAGTGAACCCACTTTATTTTTTTTTGATTTTGAAACAAAAGTAACCGAAACTAAATTGCTCGTACCGTTTTATTGTATCGTCCAAAAGGCATGTAAAAAATGTCAACATATTGAATTTAAAAAAACAAAAATATTTGAAAAAAAGGATCAAGAAATTATCGATAATACTATTGAAAAAGTTAGTTGTTGTGGGAATAGACAATTTATTTTTGATAACAATGCTATTGAAACTTTATGTGAATTTATGTTTGAACAAACAAATTCCGTTTGGATAGCTCATAACGGGGGTAGATTTGATACTATTTTTATTTTAAAATATCTTTTAGAAATAAAACAGATAATGCCGAATACTATAATGAACGGTACTAAAATAATGAGTTTAATAATTAAAGAACAAAATATTAGAATCCTCGATAGTTATTTGTTTTTTAGTATGAAATTAGCGGATATTCCAAAAGCAATGGATCTTCAAGGGGAATGTAAGGGATTTCATCCTTATGAATTTTACGATTTAACTTATGAGGGTGAAATTGTAGATCGGAAATTTTTTGATACGAAACATATGAATACAGCAACACTTAATGAATTTGAAAAATGGTATTTAGAAAAAAAGAAAGAGAAATATATATTTCGTAAAGAGATTTATTATTATTGTTGTAGTGATGTAGATATTTTAAGAAAGGGATGTGTTAAATTTTCTACAATGATCGGTACCATAGGTCATATCACACCCTTTTATGCAAAGAATTGTATTACGATTGCTAGTTTAGCTTAGGAATTATTCCTGCGTCGGGATATAGGGGGGCTGTAAAACAGAGTTTAATTGCTATTGGTTGGTTAGATGAAATTAATCGAGAATTAGGAGGAAATTTAGAATATATCTGTTCACAAAATGGGGAGAAAAAAATTCTAGGCCGTTTTGTCGATGGTTTTTATAATGAAACGATATATCAATTTCATGGTTGTTTTTATCACGGATGTCCCAAATGTTTTGATCCCTATGCATTAAACGTTCTTACAAACGAAAAATTTAGTAATTTATATGCAAATATGCAACGTTTTTCTTGGACAATAAAAAATGCCGGTTACAAATTAATCGAGATGTGGGAATGTGATTATTTAGAAGAAAAAATATATACACAGAAACAATTAATTGAAAAGAAAAGAAAATTTTATCCGTTTACTCCTTTAACACCACGTGACGCATTATATGGGGGACGAACTTCCCCCGTATGTTTATTTAAAGAAACAAAACCCAACGAACGAATAAGTTATGTAGATTTTACATCGCTATACCCTCATGTACAAAAAAAATATGATTTTCCTGTAGGTCATCCTACTATTTTACTGGGGAAAGATTGTAATAAAATAAAAATCAAGGACATATTTGGTTTAGTAAAATGTTGTATTTTACCTCCTCGAAATATTTACTTTCCTGTTTTACCTGTTAGAATAGATGGGAAATTATTATTTCCATTATGTTATAAATGTGCTGTGGATAAATGTAATAAATGTGAACATAATGAAAGCGATCGATACTTGACGGGTACTTGGACTAGTGTTGAGATTAATGTTGCTATAGATAGGGGATATAAAATAATTGCTCTTTACGAAATATATCATTTTGAACGCAAAGAAAAAATCTTTTCACAATACGTAAATCAATTTTTAAAAATCAAACAAGAATCTTCAGGAATTCCTACGGATTGTTTGAACGCAGATGGAAGTAAAAAATGATGATAAAATTAAACAGTATTGTAATGATTATTTAAAAAATGAAAATGTTTATTTAGATAAAGACAAAATAGAGAAAAATCCCGGATTAAGAACTATTGCAAAAACATTTTTAAATTCGTTATGGGGAAAATTTGCCCAAAACGAAAATAATACACAAGTGTGTTTTTTAAACGATTATGAAGAATTATTAAATATTGCCAATGATAAAAGTAAAAAATTAACATCGATGGAATTTATAAACGAAACATTATTACGTTGTACCTATGAAAAAATTGATGATGCAACAACCCCTCTAAAAACGGGAAATGTAATCATTGCGTGTTTTGTTACTGCATATGCACGTTTGAAATTATACGAGTTACTCGTTAAATTAGACGATCGCGTTTTATATTTTGATACAGATTCTGTTATTTATATGTCTGATGAAAATAATTATACTGATGTTAAAACGGGAAATTATTTAGGAGATTTAACGAATGAATTAAATGAAAATGAATGGATAACAAATTTTTGTTCAACAGGTCCAAAATGTTACGCGTATATAACTAATTTAAATCAGGAATGTATTCATGTGAAGGGTTTTACTTTAAAAAATGAAACAATAAAAGAAAAATTGAATTTTTTATCCTTGACACAATGTCTTAAAAATCACGATCAGATCATCGAAATTAAATATCACAATAAAATATGTAAAGATTAACTTAATCATATTTTTATTGAGGATGAAATAAAAAAATTTTCATTTACATTTAATAAACGTGTTGTTAAAAATAATTTTAATACGATTCCGTTTGGATTTTTAGATAACTGAAATGAAACAATGTTTCATTACCATTTCAACACCCTTTTATGTTAACGTTATGCGGTCCTAGTCAAAGTGGGAAAACATATTGGATATTACAATTATTGAAAAATATTAACATTATGATTACACCAGCAATTGTTAAAATTGTTTATTTATATTCAATTTATCAACCTCTGTACGCTGAAATGGAAAAAGTTCTTGCGGAAAAAAAAACAGATATTAGTGTTGAATTTATTGATTGTCAAAAGGGTATTCCCCGCATTACCGATATACAAACGAATACCCGTGAAAATACGTTAATAATATTAGATGATCTCATGTTAGTTGCAACATCATCAAAAGAAAATCTTGAAATAATAGATAATATTGCAACTCAAGATGTCCATCATCGTAATATTAGTGTTATTTTTACATGTCAAAATTTGACATATGGTAATGGTAAATTGCGAAATTTACGTGTCAATAGTCAATATTATGTTATGTTTAAAAATTTAAGCGATTATAATAATATGTATACGATATGTGATAATTAAAAAAATTAATAGAAATAGATTTAATAAAGTATTAAGTGAAATTAATGAGAAACCCTATGGTTATTTGGTATTTGATAATTGTAGAAAAGGGTATGAAAATTGTAGAATTAGAACCAATGTATTTCCACATGAATCAACGATAATCTATGATTTGTAAATAAATGTAAAAATAAAAAATAAAATGTTTGTTAAAAAATTAAAAGAGTTGTTGAAAATCGTTTTTTTTAAAAAGTATATATAGTATGGGGTGTGTATATTGTTTATGAACTTTTTTTAAAAACATGGCAAGAAGAAGATATAGAAGCAGGAGGGGAATTATCCTTAGAAAAAAGAAACAAAAAGGGGGTAGTGCTCTAGATATTTTTGGACCTTTGGGATCGTTAGTTGGAAATCAATTGGGAATTGGTATTCGAAAAAGAAAAATAAAAATAAAACAAAAAGGGGGTGCTCGAGGTTCTAATTTTGTCAATTGGTTGGGGTTATAATAAAAATCCATAAATCACTGTAAATAATTAATTTTTTTGTTTAATTAAAAATTGGCATTATTAAAACTACAACATGACTGATTGTTATTACTCTTACAATTTTTTTTACATTTTTTATTATATATTCCTACGAGTACACTACCTAAAATTGTTTCTATTTTTTTTTTAATTTAATATCGTTTTTTAGTTTAATACGTTCATTTTTAAATATTTTTTGTTTATTATTATTTTCGAATTCATTACGACATTGATTGTATAAATATAATAAACTCCAATTTCCACACACGCCAGTATTTTTGGATTGTAGTTGTTTACTTTGAATATATTGAAATGTTAGCCCTTTTTTTACACTATAATCATACCAATATTCACGTTTATAAAACGAGACATCTTTTGCAAAACTATCAAAAAAATTCATATGTTTTTCTCTATCCACCCATATAGCAATCCAATGTTGACCGTTTTGATCTGCTTCATCCGTATTCCAAATCCAACACGAGGGATAATAAATTTTTTTAGGAAAAATATTTGCAGGAAATGTACCCAAATAATATTTATTTAAAAACTTATTTATTTTTGAAATTTTATTATTCTCGTTCGTAAATAAAAATTGGGTTAAAAAACAATGTAAATTCATTGATTTTTGCGTCGCCATTTTCTTCGTGTTGTATAGGGTGGCTTTGAGGATATAGGAATGTGGGTGGTGAGTGATGTAGAGGGTTCTTCGTGACTCGCAAGACCCGAAGTGGTTTTTCCCAAATTTATATAACGTTGTCGTAATTTTATATTACGTATATAATAGGCAGGCATATGTAATTTTTTCAATTCTTTTAAAGCACTCGTCTGCTTTTGTTGTGTAAGATTGAACATGTTTTGTTTGCTGACATTATGCGTTAAATCGTATAATAAATCATGATGGTTTATTGCAACACCGTTTATTTTTATTATATCTGTACCCCCAATTTTAATTTTTTTCCTTTCAAGAAATTCTTTTATTTGTTGACCACTTGCCACAGTCAGTGTTTTCCTTACCTCGGGTGATTCATCATTGGTCACCTCATTTTCAAGTTCATTACTTGTTCTTTTCATATTTTGTTGTCTTTTTAAAAAACTAACCATACTCTCTGCGACACGTTGATCATTATTAACTTTTTTCATTTCTTCTTTCATTTTATTTTTACTTTCAATAAGATCGAAATTATTTTTTGTTGTTAATTCCCTGCAATAATTTTTCGTTTTCATGATCAGTTTTGATTAAATCTAAAATTTCATTTAATTTACTCGGATTAATTAATTGCATTTTATTTACTTCGGTCATTTTTTTTTATTTGTTGGTTAAGTAATTTGTATGCTTTTTGATATATGTTGATTATACGAAAATCCTCAGATAATAATATTTTTAAATCTTTTTCTTTTATTTTGTTCTTTGAAAACTTATTCAAAATATATTTATTATCACTGGAAAGTTGGATAGAAATTTTTTTATTTAAAATATTTTTAGCAATGTATTGTAATTTATTAATTAATTGAGAATCTAACAACGTATTTTTTTTATCAATATCTGCTTTAAGATATTTTTTTAACGATGGTAAAAAATCCTTTTTTTTTTTTTCAAAAGCTTTTTTCTTTATTTTATTTAATTGAACTAATGTTTCTAAAAATTTTAAATCATCTTCGCAACTTGATGAAGAAGAAGTAACGGAACTTTCACTATCCATTTCATCACTAACATCATCGCTAACAATATCGCTATCATTTTCGCTATCAACTTCATCCTCCTCATCATCATCATCTCTTGAATTATCATTTTTTTCGTCTTTTTTTACCTCTTCTTTTTTTAATTCATCATTTTTTTCTTCATTCATTTTTTTTATGCGTAAACTGAAAACGGTGGAAATACAAGAATATGTTCACGATTTAGTGGTATTTTGTTAATAACTGTTTTTTTTATTTTTGGTTTATTTATTCTATTCTTTGTTGTAATGGGTTTTGTGTTCTTCATTTTTTTTGTACATCCCCTTGTCACAAATGTTGATAATTAAATGCTGTGTAATAGTCTTGCAGGGGTATTTAATCCCACTCTAATTTCATTTCGAAATTCACCAACAAATATTAACGCACCTACAACTGTGTTTTGAGAAAAATGAAAATCCACATTAACATTTCCCGAGGGTCTTATGGGTAATACTGCAAGATGAGAGTCTCTATTATCTGTTAAATCAAATGCTAATATAGAATACCCGTTTATAAAGTCATTATAAGTCATGGGCATTTCTGAATAGTTGCGATTTAATACCGAACGTAATTTTGAGTAAGCTTCAGCATGATTTTCAATTCTCCCGACAACAGCGTTATTTACGGAAACTTCAACATTATCATAATTAGGCCAGTTAAACTCAAAAATATTATGAGTATATGATCCGTTCCAATTTGCTAATGGGGAAAATACAATATATAAACGTGTAGGAACGCTACCATTAAACACATCGATTACTTGATGTGAATTTCGTTCCTGCAGCTACTGATTCAGTAATACAACGATAATTGGTTGTATAATATAATGTTTCTTTATTATGGGTCACCATCCCTATATTAAGCGCATTTGATAATTGTTTTTTGGGTTTAAATACAGGAATTTTTATTTTAAAATCGTCTAGGGTAATTATAGTATCAGCAACGGGCATATTCGCATGATTGGCACCCATCATTACAATTGTATTTAGTGCACGCGTTAAACGTAATTCAACTTTATACGCTGTGGGAATATATATTTCAGAACCACCTTTGCTAAATAATGAACAATCAATCTCATCTATCAAATTCTGCGATTGATTTTGAAATGCAATTGTTTTTTGTCTCTCTCCTGCATTTACGACATTAGTTCCATTCGTGAAACCCACGATATCGCTCATATGTTCGGCTGTATCTAAATATGCTAAATTAGGCTCTTTAGAATCTTTATATCCCGACGGTGTTTGACGCGTTATAAATTCTATCCATGATGCAAAATGTGCAAAATTATCTGATGGTGTAATTAAATTTTCATTTATTTTTAATTCTTTTGTTTTCCACATTGTACGAAGGGGTAATGAAATCATCGAAAACCCCGATGCTGCAGGTGCTATTAATCCCGCAGCATTTCTAATCGATACTCTAGCCATTATTTTAGCATCACTTGTTTTCATTAATCCAACGGCGTTCCCATGTCTTGTAAACGTGTATACTGACGATTGATTATCTACAGGCGTTGCGATAATTTCCGTTTCACGACATTCCGTAAACGTATCATTATAGGGTGATGAAGTAAAAAATTGTAAAGGCTCGCTAAATAATATGTCATTTTTTTCCACATCTTCAATTTTTTTATTCATTTTATTTTTTTTTAAACGTTAATTTTAAGAATATTTGAAAGTGTTCCCAACACTTGAGGAAGAAACATACCCAGTGCCAATGCTCCACCAAAACCTCCTTTTTGTATTTTTCTTCTACGTTTTCTTATTCCTCTTTTGTTTTTTCTTTTTTTGATATATTTTTTACGCGTCATTTATTTTATTTTTAAAAAACAACAATAACCATAACAACAATAAAATTAATAATAATATACACAACATTCTGATTTTTTTATATAACTTTTTTTTTATTTATACTTTTTTTTACACAGTCTATCTATTTTGTAAAAAACGTATTACATTTGGATCTATTTTTTTTCTCTTTTTTTTATTATCACTTGTATAATAAGTATCTAAATTTAAATTTGAGGGTAATCCCACACCCTCATTTAATAAAATTTCTTTCTTAGTTGGATTTTCTTTATTTTTTCTTTTCACAACAAAATATGATGAGGAATAATTTTTTCCACGATTTCTACCGTTTAACAATTCAGTATAATCTTCTACGGATAGTTCATTTATTTTTTCAGTCATTATTTTTTTCTTCAAATAAATTTATATATATCTTAATTTCTTCACCTTTTAACGGGACGTTATTCTCATAGTTAATAAATAACTGTAGTGATTGTTTAGCCTCTTTATCACTCATAAATAAAAAATAGGGGATTTTTTTTTTTTCATCATTTAATGATGTATAAGGATTTTTTTCGTCAATATAAAATAATTATTTTATAGTATATATAAAACGTTGTGTTGCATTGGAAATAATAGTAGATGAAGAAACTGAAATCGTTTTCCATTATTTATTTTTTTTGATTGTTTTATTGCACTGAAATCCATTTTGTTTGCACACGTAATTCGAAATGAATTTTTGATATTTTTATATTCAATCGAATTTAAATTCCATAAAAAATTTTTTCCACTATTTACTAACACGTAAAGAGAAAAAGGATAAAATATTTTATATTCTTTAATTATCATTTCCCCATTTTTTTCTTCAAGAACAATCAAAAGCATTATGTTGAATGTATTAAACAATCAATACTAAGCGTTCCTGAATCAAAAGGAACTAATTTTCCTGTAGTATCTTTAACTTTAATATGAATTTCTCTTATAATGTCTTTTTTTAATTTTCTCAATGATTTTGGGGGACTATAATAAACTAATTGTCCATCCCCCCCACCACCTTGTCGATTCCATTGAATGGGTACTGTTGTTAACAATTCGGAACAACTATCACCAACTAACCCCAGTTCTATTTCATCACAATATATAAACATTTTATTTAATCCGTCGGATACATCGGGTAAGTAATCAAAATGTTTAGAAAAAAGGGTTCGAGGTGTAGGGTTATCTTTTTTTATTTCAAACAAGAGAGGTACGATTTCAAGACCTTTTTCATTTTTTAAACCTAGCATAAAAGCTTTTTTTTTTGAAAATAATATATTAATCTTTTGATTAAAAGAAGCATATTGAATACCCTTTTTTTCTACCGTAGTCTTGTTAGATAATCGAAATTCATTTACCTGTAACCCATCGACTGCTTTATTCGCATTTTCATATACCCAATACTCAATCTCAACATTAACATTAATAATTACTTTCCCATTTGACCCGATGGTAAAAAAAATTTCAAATCCTTCTAAGATATTATTTAAAAATATAATTAATGAAGACAAATCATAAATTCCGTCGGGTATAATAAATTTATCCGATGTAAAAACGAACTCACTGCTGGCGTATACCGAATTATTATTTTCTTCGGGTATAAAATTCTTATAGGTTATGATAAATGAAAAAAAACATTCATCACCAACAATATTTTTAGTTGTTTGAGGATAACAAACTTGTAAAACTTCTAAAAAACATTCATTGTTCAAAGCATCAATGGGTTGTGCAATTTTCATTTCAAAATCATTAATCAAATTCTTTTGAAGTCCTCTTGATATTGAATTACTAGCAATGTGTAAATTCATTTTTTTTTAAAAACTTGTAATTCAGCACGATAAAAAATTCCTTTAATTTCTTCACGTTGTTCGTCTTCTAATTGATATGTAACGGGGATCGGTGGTAAATACTTTTTTAATAAAAAATATCTCATTTGTCCATCGTCGAAGACTGCTTTTTTCAAAAATATTATTTTTTACTCTCGCAATACGTACACGAGTACCTTCTCGTATCAGATCTTGAGTGGGAATAGGATAATTTAAATGATCACGTACTATTTTATTTTTTACTTTACGTATTTTTCCTTTTTTTTCTTCGCGATAAATTTCAAAAGGTGTTGCACCAGCTAATGCTTTATGTGGGGAATTATTATAACGATTAACAATAAGGGGTAAATACTGAATATAGTCAAATTCTCCAGTCATTGTTAAAACACGACGAACCATTGTTTTTAAAGTTCCAATTACACGTTCCACATGGGATGCTTTTATTTCTCTATTATACGTATGAAATACTTCAAAATTATATTTTTTACTTAATTTCGTACGTATATCTTGAAATTCTGTTCCTTCATCACTTTGAATTTTAAGAGGGGCTATTCCTTCTTCAATAAGAATACTTTCACATTTATTTTTAACATTATTAGACGTTTTCTTTTTTATTAATTTTACCCAACAAAATCTTGAAAAAATATCAATACACACCAACCAATAACGATATTGATTATTATATCGGGCTAAATCTTTATTTTCAGCTAAATCAATTTCCCATTGTTCATTATTTTTATTAACAGCATATTTCAAACGTCTATATATTTTTTTACTACTACTATGTAATCTATAATTAGAATAATTCTCATCAGTTAATGTCTCTCCTTTTAATAATCTTGAAGCTTTTTCAATAAAGTTAGCAGAAAATTTAGTTTTTTTCTTTTTACTCATTTCTATAATAAAGAAATAAAATTAATATAATATTCTTCAAGTTCATCAACGAGTTCTTTGTCGCGTAATATTCCCATAAAATCAACTTCTATATTTTTACAGGCTAACTCTTTATTTATAGTATCACCGTACAAACATAATGTATCTTGTATATTTTTACAACATCTAAAACGATAATAAAAAATTTCTGAAATTACTGATGGACTTAAACGGTGACAAACCTCATCATCATCACTTTCTACTTTTATTTTCTTAATCTTTTCGTTGTCGTCGTCATCGTCGACGTCGTCGTCAAAATTGAGTGTGGGTTTCTTTTTCTTCAATACTCGTTTTTTAACTGGGGTAGGTTGGGATTTATGACCTGTTGCATGATTATACTTTCTTAGGGCAATAATATATTCATCCAAGGAATCTTTCTTTTTTATATGAAAACTACCCCAATCATCAGACCATACGATTTCACTTGGCGTTGCGTTGTTGTTGTTGTTGCTGGTTGTCGGTGTTGGATCATCGTCAAATTCCATTGCATCGGCTAATTCGTTATCTTGATGTTGATAACAAATTTCCAAACCACCCCACGCATCTGTACGAACAACCAAACGGCATGTTTGCTTTTTCCAATTTTCAAATTTTACCACTTCAAAAAATATCTGCACCGATTTCTCTTGAATGCTAATCTTATTAAGAACATTCAACAATGAAGGAATATGATCATTTTTCACTTCAACAGCGCTATTGTATGTGTACTTGTCACATCTTTTATTTGTCGGATATACTTTTGCGAGAATAGCATTACCGTTGATTTTTTTTGTGCAATTATTTTTGCAGACAAATCTGTATACGATTGCATTTTATAAAAATGATCATATTGTTGTCTCGCATAAAGTTCCACCATCTCTGAATCTGTTCCCGAGTGAAGGGTAAATGATGAATCACTGTAGGGACAGTGTTTATTTTATACCCTCCTCACAATAAAAAAACATTTCCATCAAAAAAATTTTATTACACTAATAACATGTATAATTGATTACAACATTGGATATCGAATAAACTATAGTGTTTGCGTTGCATAACTCCTAAAATTTTACATAACTTTCTATGTTGTTTTTGTGTTTTTATTTTACATTCTATTTTATTTTCTAGAAATGCAACAAGTGCTTTCCCTATTCTTCCATTTCCATCGGAAAAAGGATGAATGGTTTCAAACATAAAATAAATCAAAACTGATATATTTTTTCTTTGATAGTTTTTTACGTAAAATTCATCTAAATGTTCCATATATTGTTGAATATATAAAGGATCAATCCCCTCATGAAATCCAACAAATCTTTTTTTTTGACTGTAATGTCCCGCATTCGTTAAATGACTCATAGATATTTCATGAATAGTTTTACAACATTCACTTATTTTCCATTTTTCATTTTTTTCTATATAAAATTTTCGAAGGGCAAAACAAAATCTCCCACATCTCATCCAAAATTCTTTTTCATTTTCTTCGTCTTCTTCCATTCGTATAACATCATATGCAAACACTTTAAATTTTATACAATCTTTTAATTCCATTTTTTTCTACATACACGTTTGTTCCCTGATACTTTTATAAAAAATATCCCAATTCACATTCGATTCAGTCAGTTCGTCTTCATATATGGGATTTTTTGAAATTAAATTATAATTCAATGTTGTTTGTATATATTTTCTTATCATAGTAAATAAATCTTTTACTTCATCTTCAATCATTATTACATGTGCAAATATTTTCTCATTATACTTAAATTCTCCCATTCCCCCATAATTTTTTAATTGTACATCGACAGGATGTAATAGTGGGTTTTCATTTGAATCATAATTACGTTTGTTTAAAATACTTAATTTCAGGGGATCAAACTCAAAAAAATAACTTTGACGCGTACAATTTTTATACCGACATTTATCAAAGGATACTTTACCAATTTTTATATAATATATGAAATTCCAAAAATCATTTCTAATATTTTTTTCAGAAAGACCTTTTTTTTGTCTATTCAGAAATCTTCCTAAAGGGTTATGTTCACGACAATAAAATATAAAACATGAAGTGACCATGATAATATTTTTAGTTGAACTACAATAAACATAAGAATTGAAAATACTAGGTGCTACCATTAACAAATAAATATTTAAAAAAAGATTTAAATCACCTTTCTCGCGCTGTATGTGCTTAAATTTGCTTACTAAACTTTCTTTTCCATACCCCAGGGTATAAGATATGTATTTTCTTTCAAAAGTTAGATTTTGTAGAAAATATGTATAATGGTACTTATCTTTGGATCTTAAACATTGAAATAAATCTGAGTGGTTTTCAAGGGGTAATACAATAAATAATTATTTAAAACAATCAGGAAATGAAAAAAAACTACAGCATAACGTGTTTGATGATTCAACTAGTAAAGTACGTTGAAAGAGTGTTCTCTTCAAGGAATATTTTCTTTGACTTGCTTGTAAATTCGGGATCATATAAGAGAAACGATCTTCTAGGATAAAATAGGATTCCATTCCACGGGTTCCTTTGATTTTTTTCATATTGACTATATAACTTACTTCGTCGTGGGGGCGAATGTTGTTTTTACATTTCATCATGGGACATGGGACATATTTTCCACGATAATAATCAAATAATCCACATAACCAAAATAAATATCCAATTTCTCCTTGGTTAAAATATTGAAAATAAAGAACAACTCTTAAAATTGTTTCAATCATATTGCTGTGATTTGAAAAATCTCTTACTCTTTATATAGCTATTCAAATTCATTAATCTAAATAAAATAAAAACCCTTTTATTTTCGGGGTCATTCTTCAGTTGAATCTCATGCAAGCAATATGTCAAAACCCAAACAGTATGATCTTCACTATCTTAAAGAAAATTGTCGAAATCAAATATTTATTGTACGTAAATGTGAACAAATCCTAAATCCATGCTTTCCTATGAATCGATTATATATAAATTTGGAAGTTATGGAGTATGCAGAAAATAAAAAGCTTAATTATAAACAATATATAACAACACATGTGGCAGGAGATTGTGGTATACATAATTTCATATATCAAGAAGTGTATATAAATTCTTTTTTTTAAATAAAAAAACGCTTTTCTCGATTTATTTTGAACTGTTTTATTTCAAATATTTAATTCATTAAAATTATTACATAATTCCCCACAACAATCTAAATATACATGTTGTTGCAACATAGATTTATCAAAATGTATTTTATTTATTAATGTTACAATATAATTTCCATTACTGCTACCATAAATCACATTAAGTATAGATAATATATTTTCATCTTTAATAAGAACTAAATAAAGCTCTTCACCATCAAAATTTTCACGAAAATGATAATTTACTAATCTAAATCTTGAATCCTTACATTTACCATATAAAAACGTTTTTGAATAACATGGGATATCATTTATCTCAAAACAATCAAGGGTCGAAATTAACGTGGGTAATCTCGGTTCTCTATCAATAAATACTACATGTTTTCCCATTAACTGATCATAAAATGACATAGTCCAGCTAAAACCAATTATTAAAAATCTATAATATCTTTTTCCACCATATCGTTTCCGAAATATAGATTGTTCATTTTTATCTTCCACATAAATGTTAAAATATTTATAATCATAATCAGCACATCTAAACTGATAGGGATGCTCTCTCCATTCCAAAAAATAAAACGTTGAATCGCTAGTTTTTTCTATCTCAAACAATTCAGCATGTAATAAATATTGAATGTCGGGGTAAAGAATTTCATCAAAATCACGCTCAGCCATTTAAATCTTTTTAAAAAAAACGTCTTTTCTTCTATTCGTCTATTTCCACTAAAACAGTCACTGTATATTTCCACCGTATATTTAACTTGTTTAACGCCCAACGTTTAAAACTGTTTAGTCTTGAAAGTTTTAATTCATCTGGATGAATCGGACACGGGTGTTTGTTAATACATCTTCCACATGGATGTTTGTTATAATATAATCTTTCAAATCGTTCATCTGCTGTTTCTTTACGTTCCATTGTCTAACAAATATAAAAACAATTATTTTTTTTACTCTTATTTATACTGTTTCTTTTTTTTATGGGATTTTCTTCTTTAAATCTTTTAACACCATATCTTCCTTAACAACCATCTCTTTAATCTACAACAACGTTTTTTTTTGGGATCTTTCCGCGGTATATAATTCGCACACACTTCCCCACACATATTTCCGTTAAGACATTGTCCACAAGGATATTTTGAATAGAATAATCTATTATATCGTGCATCCACGGATTCCATGATATTTTTGTAAAAACCATTTTATCACATTTTTATTTATATCCTACTAAATTTTATTTTATATTTTAGAATATCTGTCTTTTTTAATTTTGATATTTTCTTTTTATATTTTTTTTTTATAAAAAATTATATATAAACGCGTTACCCCCCATGTGGCACGTTATTTGTGAATGATGTCGAATTCACATGTACGCTATCGTGATTGTGATGAACATACCGGGAGACGTTATCAAAGAATAATTGCTGATGACTTTAACCCCTACAAAATTGATGATGAAAGTAACTATTATCCAACTCGTTTTCTAGCCAAAGAATTACACCACTTTACCTATGTTGTAAAGAAATGTCAACCTACGGTATTATGCGAATGTATTGAAGATATACCCTATGAAGATATACCCTCAACGCCTCAAACATATCACCTAGCTCTGGTAGTTAAAAAGAAACATGAATATGAAAATGATGAATGGAATTGTTCATGTCTGGGTGAAAACATAACAACAATTGTTGACTATGATGCTTCTGATCTTTTACAAAAAGAAATTACACTAATAATAGATTCTAATAATTTCATGAAAGCTGTATCATATACTCAATAAAAACTTTTTTTAAAAAAAATTCGTGTTTTTTATTTATATATAAGATTACATATTTGATTTAATCATAGTGATAACAAAATGAATCAAGAACAAGATCTCGTGACCTGTGTCAATTATAGGGGTGTAGCATATTATGACGATACTCCTCGTTATTATTCATGTCATTTTCTTCAAAAACATTTTCCTAACTATACATATTTGGTAGAGGATTGTAAACCTGCTATACTATGTAAAGAATGTAATCCCCCATTTTGTTCTCCACCTCAAGTCTACGAACTAACTCTGAAAATTATTAAACAGGGAGAAGAGAAGGGAATAACCCTAAAAACAATTCTTGAAACTAAAAGTGATCATCTCTTGTATAAAACAATTAAACTAATAAATGGTAACTCAATAATTCCACAACAAATTAATTTGTAAACATATTTTATTTTTCTTGTAATAATTTTTTACACAAAAATAAAAACTCGATATTCTGTTTCTAACTTTCAAGTTTTTTTTTAATTTTAAAAACATTACAACGAATAAAATATTTGTTTCCCTCTACCTCTATGGTTAATGAAATTGTAGGGTTTAATATTTAATATAGGTGTTTGAGTTTTTGCTAATTTTACATTATCATTATTAATATTTATATATTTTCCCTTCAATGATAATAAGAGGTTCTGTAAATTTTCCTCCGGAGCTCCAAACGCGTCTACTATCATCAATTTGAAATATCGAGGTCCTTGCCAATCTTTCAGATATATATAATATCCATATCTTAACAACGAGGGAATCACAGGTTCATAATGTACTAATTGTATGGGTTGAGTACGATAATAAAATGTAAGATAAGCATGAAATTCACATTCTCCAAAATCAATCATTGAACGCAACCACATGTTTGAAAAATAATAGAAAAATATATTTGATACCCTGTTTATATAGTTTTGCAAAAAATCTATAAAAGTAGGTTGTCAAACTATAAAATTTTCACAAAACGTCCCAAAAAAATATTGTCAAGATGGTCTATTGCAGTTTCTGTTGTTGTGAAGTGAATTCCTTCTATCATTTTTTCATGCATTACAGATGTAAAGAATGCTTTGTAAACCATCATTATTGTTATCCTTGTAAACAGAATTACTCACGACTTATCTATAGTAGAATAGTTGATCTATGTGAATGTGATGATAGAATACAAAGATGGAAAAAAACTTATTTGGATTAATAAAATTTTTTTTAAAATACATTGTCTACCATTTCCAAAATTCATAAAACTTATGATTATAATTCGGATGATCTTTTTTCCATCCTCCTTTTTGAATTTTTTTAGAACGTCGTCGTTTTCGTATTCTTTTTTTTATTTTCGCTTTTTTTATACATCTCCTACTCCTACACTTCATTTTTTTATGTTAACTGAAGTACGACAAGCAATGCAATATAAAAAAAAGAAAAAACGTCTATTTATACTGTTCTGTTTTTTTGATTTTTTTTTAATATCTTTTTCTGAGACACATATATATGTTTAAACTAAAAACATTTTATCATTACTGAAACAATGTCCGTATTACATTATGTTAGTATATGTAGGAAAAGTATAACTTTTTTTGACTGCTCCACAGATACTGTTCAGTGCCATTTATCATGTGAATCTCTTCTTAAAGAATATCCTGAATATATATATTTTGTAGAGGATTGCAAACCTGTTACCATAATTGAAACAAAACAATGTTCTGTAATAAAAAAAAATGGTGTGGAACAACACCCGTATGAAGTAGCCCTGAAAGTTATCAATCATGGAGAATCTGGAAAAACACTAAAAATATTATCAGAGGATGATGTTCCTCATCTTTTGCATAAAAATGTTAAGTTTATAAAAACTGACAAAGACATAATAATTCCTTCTCTTGTATAAATTTATTTAATAAAACATATTTTTTATTACATGAATTTCTTTCTTTACTCTAAAAGTTTTTTTCTTTTTTGTCGATGCTTGTTCTTATAATCAGCTAATTTACGGCTTCTTTCACGATCCCATAATTTTCCCATTTTACCCTGACGTTTTCCATATCGATATAACGTGGACGGATCATATAGTCTACCTTTAAAATGGTAGAAATCATCAGCATAAGAACGAAGGATTTCTCCCCCATATGGAAGCCAATCAAAAATACAATCTCTTGCTTCTTTGAGATAAACAACCCCTTGAAGAAATCCCAATTCTTTATCTTTTACAATTTCACGACTACATTAAAAAAACGATATTTCATTTAATTTAAGACAATTCTGTGGAGTGTGAATTAATTTCGCTGCCTCTATCAATTTTTCAGCATTTTCTTGATCACGCATTTGAAATGACCAAATCTTTCGCGAGGGCATATACCCCATCTTCAACAAAATAACTGACCATTTTATGATATCGTTTTTTATACCCCAGGTTTTGTAGAAATGAAAAAAAAATGTTATCAAAAAACTTTCATATAAATAAGCGGAAACTTTTCTTTTTCATTTATACGTAAAACATTGTCCCTCTACAAACTTAGTTTAAGAAAAAATGGCTACGAAAGAAGAAATAACGAATGAAGCTTCCCATGGAGAACCCCTGAATGGTTCCCCTCTCATATGGGATTACAACGATAAAGGAGAATGATACGCGTACGGTGTACGTGTACGGGATACGGATACGTATACGTCGAAAGTGTTTAATTTCGAGGACTTTAAACCCGTCAAACCTATTCAGGATAATGGTGATTCTGATAGTGATGATAGTTTGAAAGCATTTTTGGGGACTGACGAAGTAAAGGAAGAAAAAGTATTTAATAAAAACAACATTAAAAAAAAAGTATATACCCACTGTGATATTAATTCTCTTCGACAGAATTTTCCAAATCAAAAATATATTTTACGACACTGTATACACTTTCCCTTTCATACGGTATCCAGGTATAAATTATATTTAGAAGTGGTAGATGGGGGATTTCTTTATCCGTATAAATATCTAACAACACTTATGATAACTGATGATTCCATATTTAATTCCATTAATAAATAAATGTATTTAGATTAAATAAAAACAATAAAAAGATTTGTTTTTCAAAAAAAAGTTATTTTATTGTGTGTTAAAGTACATTTTATTTTTTTTTAAAAATATATCTATTTGAAAAACACCAAATAATTTTTGGAACCCTCTACAAATTTTATCTTTTTTTTTTAAAAATACCGTAACTAAAGAATATCAGTATTCGGCCATAAGATGGCGTCGAGGTAAGAGCTCCATGGCGGAAATTTCTATCATTAATTCTATAAACCAAAATTTTATTATTTTTATTTCAACGTACAACTCTTCCAATAAAAATAATATGGACGTTTTTTTGGATGTGTAAGTATAAATCACATTGGGTGAGGTATGATGGTCGTTTATAAAGTTTTTTTTTTGAATTTTAAAATATCTATCTCATGAAATACGATCACCTTGATTGACCTCTCTCTCTCTGGTCGTCAAACTCAAGGATAATCAAAAAACTGGTCGTACAACAACACCAGGTTTCATGAGATAAATAATATCAAAATTTACAAAAAACCTCTTGTATACGACCAGGTGCATATCCCCCCTGATTTGATGACTGGTCGTTCTTAACAGGGTGACCACACCTTAAAAATACGACACCCTCCTGGAAATATGGGACTGGACTGTGCTCTGATTGGTCAATTCAAATCATATTCGATTCTGATTGGCTTAGAGCTCAGTCCAGTCCCTAACACATTGATAATAATAATATATATATTATTACTACTGTAATCGTTACTAAATAACTTCAAATATTCTTTCGTTTGACTAGCTGAAACATGATATATTATTTACCTTTCACCACTTGTATTTTTAAATTTCAAATGTGTTATCCTACTTTGACCGTTTGTAATCTAAAAACTGTTTAATAATTTGGCAAAACAGAGTAAACAATTCCGCTTTCAATTGTCCTTCACTTGAAATATGAGATTGTGGTTGTTTTAAAATCTACTGTCTTTGAAAAGGTGACAGCATAAAGTAAGAGCTTTGAACAATTCAGTTTAACGGCCAAATGCCAAATACACCCTTTAATATAATGGCCTAAAGGTTGAACCCCACGTTGAAATGATGTGACATTCGTCAAAAACTATCCTTTCGATGAGATAGTTTTCATTCAAAGATTTGATTATTTCTGCTAAGCGCCTGTCTAATGAACAAGAACTTCAGGCGTGCAGCTGTTTATATCACTTCATCAATCGTGCCATTGACAGGCAAACAAACTCCTGCGCGGGTCTGTTGCGGTTGGACTCTATTTGTTCCTACAGCGCCGCTGTTTGCATCTTCGGAATCGTTGACAATCATGCTGTTCAGTTTGACTTAAGGTTTCCACGCTAAATTGTACTTTCGCCATTTGTATCTGTTGGGTCAAATTACGGAAAGTTTTAATCAGAAACAATTACTTCGTTCTATTTTAAAACCCCATTTAATTTGATATTAACAATCAACAACTACACACAATATAATCCTGTGACATTATATTTAAAGACATTTTAGACCATCCGTGGTATCTTCTAACTCAGGGGTCCCTTGATAGAAGAAAATGTTACGTCTTGCTACGCATGACAATTTTCATAATTGAGGGATGGGTGAGTCCATGGGAAAATATACATGTCGAGTTTTGTCAGGCAACTCTCACGAATTGTTTTTCGGTCCCAATCCCCAGAGTTGCCTGCGGAGGAGGCTAAACTTGACTAGCATCTCTGACATTCTTCTTTAGTACAATATATATAACTGGCGTTTAATGAAATAGTGGTGAAACAGAGTCTGCACGATGTAAATGACACTCAAGTTCCCAGGGTGAGATTTCTTAGTAAACAACGTTGCGATAATAGCATCTTTCTCGCCCATCATATCGTCGAATATATATAAGTTTCGAGTCTTTGGGTCAATAGTGTCAAATATGGAGTCCGGTACTCCTTGAATAAACTGAATGCCTGGAACTAGTAACTCTATTTCAGAAAATGTATCTTGATATTCAGAGTAGAAATACACAATGTTCTCTGGGATTGGATCTATCATAACCTGAGCGTTTGTCAACAACTGCTTGACAAACGTCGTCTTCCCTGTTTTAGTTCCACCCGAGACTAGGAGTCCAAAAGGATGTGTTAATTGTAACGAATAGATGGCTTTACTGAACAACTTATGCGGCGTAACGCTATTTGAACCATTTTGGCGATTTTGAACAGGTCAACCTTGCATTTTGACGTAACATAACTATCTCCTTTAAAAGTGAATTAAGATCCAGAGGAAATGTTTTTGCTTGCATTAAATAAGGTTGTTTATATTTTGAAGATAACTGGTGGAAATAACCCAAATGGTTAGATAATTTAAGCAAACCTTGCTTACCACAGATAGGGCAATCCTTACGCATTCGAGGCATGATAACAAATGAAAGGTATGGTATGTATGGTTAATACATACCATACCTTTATATGGTTAATACATACCATACCTTCATAAGCATGTATGGTTAATACTTCAGAGAGTTGGAAGGATTATAAACATTTTCAAAACAAAGTTAATCATGGTGTTAAGACTGCCAAAATGGAATATTACAATGCATATTTTAAAGAGAATTTAAGTAATGTTAAGCAGACATGGAAGGGTATTAATACTCTATTGGGTAATGGCAATAATACAGTAAATATTAAACATATTATTTTTGATAATAAGAATCATACTTCTCCTGTAGAGATCAGTAGTGCATTAAATTCTCATTTTACACAATTCGGACCTAAATTAGCCTCCGAACTTCCCTCACCAACGAGGCAGTTCTCAGATTACATAACTCCAACAGATCATACATTTAGTATTAAGGAAACATCTATCATGGAAGTCGATAAACTTCTAAAGGCCTTACCAATTAATAAAGCATGTGGCCTAGATGGAATTTCTGCTAGGTTGTTAAAGGAGGCTGGCTCGATAATAGTCCCATCTCTTACTTTTATATTTAATCTCTCATTTCAAACTGGCATTTTCCCAAAGGATTGGAAAATTGCCAAAGTTATACCAATTTATAAGGCTGATGAGAAATGCATTCCTGATAACTATCGACCTATTTCTATTTTGCCAGCCATCACTAAGATTATCGAAAGGATAATTTTTAATCAATTATATGACTATCTGACGGAACACAGTCTGCTTACTGATTCGCAATCTGTATTCAGACCACTGCATTCCACGACGACGGCCTTGCTAGACGCCACAAATGAATGGTTTAATAATATCGATAAAGGCCTTCTAAATGGAGTTATTTTCTTAGATCTCAAAAAAGAATTTGACACCATGGACCATGATATTTTACTTGTAAAACTGAAGTTATATGGTGTCAATGAAATTAGCCTAAAATGGTTTGCTTCCTACTTATATGATAGAAAGCAAAAAACTGTCGTGGATGGTTTACTGTCAGATAGTCGTGGAATTGAATGCGGAATTCCCCAAGGATCTATCCTTGGGCCTTTGCTTTTCATTATTTACATAAATGATCTGCCCGCTTGTGATCTTAACTCTAAAGTACGTATGTATGCAGATGATACCAGTTTAACTATTGCAAATGCAAATGAGAGAATCTTAGAGCAACAAATGAATCACGATCTGCGTGAAATACATACTTGGTTAATAGCGAATAAACTAAGCTTAAATGTTATTAAAACAAAATGTATGATATTAGCTGGCCATAATAAAATAAGAAATCTTGAGTATTCCTTTCAAATACTAGTTGATCAAAAACCTCTTAAACGAGAACTGACATATAAATACCTTGGGGTTGAGATTGATCAATCCCTTACCTGGAAAGATCAAGTAGATCAAATTTCAAAGAAGGCTTCAAGGGGAAAAGGCGTATTGAGGAGAGTAAGACATCTTGTTCCCTACGAAACTTTAATCACAATGTATAATGCCGTAGTACTGCCGTATTTGGATTATTGTAGTGCAGTATGGGGAACTTGTGGCAAAGGCATGGCAGACTCACTTCAAAGCCTTCAAAACAGAGCTGCCAGAGTGATTACCTTTTCTAATTACGATAAGTGATCGGCGGAGTTATTGGATGAGCTTGGATGGCAAAATCTTACCGAACGAAGATTCAAACAATTGTCAGTTTTAATGTTTAAAGCTCTAAATACGGGCGCTCCAAATTACCTAAAAGATATATTTGTAAACGCAAGTGATATCCATTCCTATAATCTGAGAAACTCATCGCGAGGTTTATTTGTGCCAAGACCAAACAGTGAAGCTGGTAAACGTAGCTTTGGGTATTTGGGGTCTGTACTCTGGAATGGCTTGCCATATAATATTGCAAAGATAACAAATATTGTAGCTTTTAGAAACAAGCTAAATGAGATGTTTGAACATATATTATGTAGTAATAATTACATTGATTTTCCTATTCTCATTTTAGTTATTGTGATTAAGTTTTAGTTTATTCTTGTAATACCATGATCACCTCGGGTTCTTTTGTTCTCGCCGGGTGGTTTAATCACGATATTCCAGGCTTTAGCGGGGAGATCTCTAAATCTCCCGGCAAAGTCGGGCAGATTTCTAATTTCTCCCTGATTAAAATTCATGAGCCAAAATTCAAAGACACGACAAAGAGTTTTCTTAATACGTTTTACATGCATGCACACGCGTCAGAATTGCTTATTCCCAAACAAATTTCCTACAATGGAAAATTGTTGAATACATCACTGATCATGCATTGTATTACACAATACTCCTACTATCAATTAGTTTTGTACAATGAAAACACTAGTTTCATTTCGGTCATCATGGTATTACAAACTAATACAATGGTTTTTAAGAATATAGTGATCAAATCTCCCGCAAACCGCGGAATGTTTGTGAAAGTCCCTCGGGACGCCTTCGGGCTTCGCCCTCATGCTTTCCCTCAGGACTTTCACAAACATTCCTCGGTTTGCGGGAGATTTAATCACTATATTCTTAAAAACCATTGTATTACTTATAATAAATAGTAATTTCAATTTCTTATATGTCTATATTGTAATTGTCTGAATTTTGTATTTTTATTTTGTTTTGAATTATTTTACACGGCTCTCAGGAAGAGCATGTATATAAATGATGAGATTCCGTGTTTAAATAAATATTTTGATTGATTGATTGATTGAAAGGATTGCATTTGAGCTCGAAACTAAATATAATTGTTTTCGACAAAGTCCCGTGGAGGGAAATTCCTAGGCCCTGGCGTCCCGCAACGTCCCGTTTCACAAATACGACTCAATGCTGCCCACTCTCAGAGCAATAAACAGCGACAATGACATGTTCAATTAAATGTTTTCAAATGTATATATTTCAAACTATTTACAATTATTTACAAATATCACGAAACTAGTAACCATATGGAACGCCGGTGTTGAAGTTATCTATACACTCTAAAAAAGGGTGTGTTAGAAAACACACCAAGGTGTGTTAGAAAACACACCAAGGTGTGTTAATTTAACACACCTTTTGACAATTATTTAAAAAAACACACCTTGGTGTGTTCATTAACGCACCTTGGTGTGTTCATTAACACACCTAGGTGTGTTCATTAACACACCTAGGTGTGTTAACTAACGCACCTTTAGTTAACACACCTTTAGATTACACACCTTTTCGCAACCAAAGGTGTGTAATTTAGCACACCTTTGAAAGAAAACACACCTTTTGCAATAACACACCTTTTACATTAACACACCTTTTCAAATATAACACACCTTTTTGACAACACACCTCACTCATAACACACCTTTTTGATAACACACCTTTTTGATAACACACCTTTCTAAATAATACACCCTCCAAAATAACACACCTTTCAAATAACACTCCTTTTGATAAACACACCTTTTGATTAACACACCTTTTCAGCAAAACACGTTTCCAGTAACACACCTTTTGATTAACACAAGTTTTCAGTAACACACCTTTTGATTAACACACATTTAGATTAACCGCCTTTCACTAAAACATATCTTCCGAATAACATGAAGGTGTAAGAAATGACATGGAATATGATATGTATCTGCTCCATTCATAAAAAAATGTTGTTTTTTTGTAACTGCGTAGCTTCCTCCGCAGGCAACTCTGGCATCCGAAAAGGTGATTTATTTACACGTGCGCGCCATTTCGCGATCAAGTCTCCCTTGTGAACTCAATCAATATGGCGCGCGTGTAGATAAATCGAGGAACTTTGTTAACACTCTCAAACATGAGCTAAAATGACGTCGAGAACTTTCGACTGCCAGGAATCGAAGGCGCTGAGACGTCAGTTTGGCGGATGGAATGAAGTTTTTGTGTCTTTAACAACATTTTTAACCAAAAATTCATAAATATAGCGCATGGAACAGGAAGAGCCTGGGTACGAGGTTGGGTTCTAAGGTTCTGGAGAAGCAATGCGGGTGGATGCGGGTTGTACCTTGGCGTCATAATTCTTAACCAATGAGAACGCTGCGCGCTGAATTTGTTTGTTTGGTTGTGATCACTGCACGAGACACGCAGTTATCGCTTTTACCTTCCAATACGATTTTCACGTTATGGATTTCTATAATATGAGCACGTATGAATTAATTGGTTCGCTTGTTCATTTAACGAAAGATATCAGTGAGTTCTCGGCCGTGTAATTACCAAAGTCTGGATATCGCTTCAAAATGAAAACAACTAATACAGCAGGTCGAAGACGAAGCCATTATCCTGACGGAAGCAAATCAGGTCGAAGACCTAAGCCAGGTACGTAAACTCAGACATTGATGCGCTTCTAGTTAAAATCCTGCGACGCAAATTAATAATTAGTATACTAGAGTATTTAATATAATAGAGTATTTTATATAATAGAGTATTTAATAATTATTTAGTGTACTCGCGTGATTATAACTCGCGGGTTCCGCGTTATATCACGCTTCAAGGAGAACTTTAAAATTAAAGTCGAAATCCAAGATGGCTTCCTGTCTTCCTTCTCGACTTGAGTCAAAGGTTGAATGACGTCGAATTGATATTTTATTTGAAACGAAATGTAATTGTCAAGGAAGACTCACTCCCATTCATGCTTATTAAAAAGTAAGTTAAATGTTTGTATACTGCGAAGATGCTCTTCGATTACATTTTTACCTTTGGGATTTGTGTTCATGTGTTGACGACGGAGTGAAACGTTAACCTTTGCCTTTGGCAGATTGCATGGCAGTGCTCACACTATTATTTTCAAATCATAAATAAATTAAAATGTTGGCAACAGAAATTGAAGCAATGTGCAAAGTAATATTGACTTTGTTGGTTCTATAGACTATAGCTTATTTTAATTTATAATTTTATAGCCAAATCACAAATGTTTGTTAATGTAGTATTAAAGTAGTTATCCCTGTTCCTATAGCCATAATTTATCTGTTTCAGCTGCAAATTAATCAAATTTCACAATGAAAAAATATATGAACACCAAATTTCTAAAGAAACCATTTAGTGTTATAAAATATTAGTATAAACAAACTAGGACTATCACAAATCCTCTATTGGTTGAGCCATAGTTAATAGAAACACTGACATTGTTTCTATTAACTATGGTTGAGCTACTGGTCACTCTCTATATTACTATATAAGAGTGATAGAGCACGAGCAGCAAAAATAGTTGCTTTTCAAGGTGTTTAACAAGATTTCAGATAAGCTGTTGAATAATTTGTTTCAAATACATGTAATTTGTTGAAAATGTTAACTCTGCTTTTAGTAGAAACTGACCATGGTTGCTCATAGACAACTCAAGCTCGTTGTCTAATTGACAAATAGATTCGATTTTGCCATTGTCTGTTCAGTTATAGATGCACAGATGACGTCAGAACGTAGTAAGAACAAAAAAAGTGGCCCACGAGCTACAGAGTCGAGTGGGTCACTGATGTTCTTACCACGATCTGACGTCCTCTATGTATCTATAACTGAACAGACAACAAAAAATGGAATCTATTTGTTTTATACAATCAAAAACAACCCCAAAGATTTGGGGCACGAAAAAAGAAAAACATAGCTGCTGACATGATTTGACGCCATCCATGTATCTGTCCTTCAGTAGATCATGGGCAAGAACCAATGGAAATGCGTATATAAGTCACATGATTGTATAATTGTAAATTGTTAAATAGAAAATGTGTGCTCATTGTAGCAGGTCATTTGCAGTTTCTGTATTTTGTTTATAAGTTATTGTTAATTTTGAGATTTTTATGTTTTAGATAGTTGATGTTGAGGAGTTACAGACCTTCATGGAATTAACACCATCCAACTGACTGGCGTATAATAGTGACATAAATATCTTTAACCAGCCTTTATATTCAACTCCACACACAACCAATCCTATACTTTCTTCCGTGTACGTATCATCCTATACTTTCTCCAGTGTATCAGTGTCTTACCAGTGAGAAAACATCTTATTGTGGATATTGGATCATTCTTCTATGGGCCACCCTAAGCAAGGGGACTACAAAAGAATGGCACATTGCTTACTTGCAAAAAATTCCCAGAGTTGATGGACAGTAATCCTTCAAAGTATTGGGTAGGTCAGAGTTTAATTTTACATACATATATGATGTTAAATGGTGATGCAATTATGTATATGGTTTTATCTTTGTGTGGTAAAAACAGTATTTTACAAATTAGCATAGCAATTGAGTAAAATATTATTTTCACCCCAATGTCACAAGAAGATAAAATTCATATCTTCAAACTAGTGATGCTTAAAAGTTTTGTAACACCTTCGTGGACTAAATTGCGTGTAATCTTCGTGTACACGCAGCATTTTTACACCCACTCTGATAGTGTCTATAGAGGAATGGTGAATTATTTCATGTTGACATCGAATTTGTGCAAATCAAAATGAAAGAATTTATTATGCCTCAATGAAGACACATCACAATGAGTATTATGCCTCAATTAGCTTTGTGTAGTCTGTGTAGTTTTGAGCGCAGTACACAATGTTGTGCGTGTAATCGCTCTGCATGTACACTGAGACTCCATGCACTTTACACGCACGAAAGAGTTACAAAAACTATTAAGCGCCACTGTATACTGGTACAATGTAATTTTATTTTTATTCATATAGCCACAATTTTCTCTTATAAAAATTCAAAGTGATATTGACTTATCTCCTATTAGATTTTCTTATGCTAATTAATAATAATAACAATAATAATAAAAATGGTTTATTCAATAGCATAGTATCCCTCATGGAAGGCTCTTTATCTATTGAAGACTAATATCTAATTACCGGTACAAGAAATTGATGTAATAATACCGTAGAATCTCGAAAGTAACCGGGGCAGCTACTTTCGAAATTAGTGACCTCTAAGGCGGCTACTTTCTGAGGGGCGGTTACTTTTGGGTTGTTATTTTTAGCATCGGCCAAGTTTTAACCACCACTGTACATTTTGCACAACGTTTCAAAGTTTTGTTTTATTTTGATTAAATTATATAAGAGTTGTTACTTAATTTCTAATGCTAATAATTTACCGTACTCGATACTGAATATTCAGATACCGAACGGAAATGGAACAGGACGTCTGAACGATGACAAAGACAAACTTATAACTACTGTCTGAAATTCCTGAATATTTGATATAGTTTTATACATGTTTTAATCCATGCCATTCAAAATACATTGTTAAACAGATGTTACAACTTATTTATACAATAGTTATGGCTACTTTCGGTGGGGGGGGGCATTACTTTAAGATCGGAGGGGCGGCTACTTTCAGGGGAGGCAGTTACTTTAAGAGGGGCAGCTACTTTCGGGTGTTCGTAGTAATTGTTTAAAAAAGTGGCTACTTTCGAGGGGGCCGCTACTTTCGGTGGGCGGTTACTTTCAAGATTCTACGGTATATAACATAATTACTTATTCTAGGAAATTAGGCCAAGTAAATTATGAATTAAAAATAAATAAATTAAAAGTAAATTAAAATTATGTGGTTCCGGTTACATCTTAAAAAAATTAGGGTAGGTACATGTAGGTCGGGATTTTATTATTTTTGAGAAAAGTTTTTGTTCTATTGCCACACAGGCCATCATCTTGTTCCATTATATTGTTGTGCAAGAATGACGGCCTGGGAACTAATTTAGCAAAATGGCGATTGTTACAAAGCCAGCGACGGTGGCAGGTCACGTAGTGATCTTATTTACGCTTTTTAACAGGGTAAAACTTATTTTATCATTAAAGTATGTGTAAAAACTATAAAACCTACCCTTTTTATGGCTAATAGTCATTTGGTGCAAAAATATGTCACAAAATTTACAGGGACGGGCGAGCTGAGCTAGGGTCGGTCGGGTAACCGGAACTACACAATTTCTTTTTATTTGGCCTTAAGTACAATATATAAATGAGGATGTATAAAATAACTAATTAGAATAATTACAACAGAATGAATAGTCAGAAATGTCAATAACTATGTTTGACAGCGTTCTTACTATAGATAAAATACAATGTCACTGAAATCTAATCAAGATAAAATTAGAGTTTAAACTAAATGTTTTTACCAAAATGCTGTTTACCATTCCTTGATATATTTTTCTAGTTCCAGAGTTATAAAGATTTAAAGATGTCAAAATCAAGGGAAAATATGGCACAAACAAATTGCTGATTCAGCACAAATTTATGAGTATGACATCATATTGTTTGAATGTTAGTTTGGTGAATGTTTAAATGAACTAAAATGTCAGATTCAAATGAACCTTTGCACGCAGATAGTGAAAGATGAAACACAGTTGATAATGTCACTAATTTTGTTGTCAAGGTAACACTATTGTACCCAGGCCCCCTGCACAGATTTTATAAAACACCTTCATACTCTGTCTTGATAAGAATAAAATAATATCAGACATGTGCTTGTCATACCTATAATGCATGCCTAAAATAAATTTATACTATAATAATTTGAAAATTATACACCCAGTGATAAATACAGTGTGTTTTATAAAATCCGTGCAAGGGCCTGGGTACAACAGTGTTACCTTGACAACAAAATCAGTGACATTATCAACTGTGTTTCATCTTTCACTATCTGTGTGTAAAGGTTCATTTAATTCTGGCATATAGTAACTGAGCTATAGTTAATTTAAACATTCACCAAACTAACATTCAAACAATATGACGTCATAAAGTTGTGCTGAATCAGCAATTTGTTTGTTCTGTATTTTCCCTTGATTTTGACATCTTTAAATCTTTATAACTCTGGATCTAGAAAATATATTAAGGAACGGTAAACAACATTTCATCTTACTGTATGAAT
This sequence comes from Chrysogorgia sp. JL179-B06, assembly GCA_035772405.1. NCBI lineage: Eukaryota > Metazoa > Cnidaria > Anthozoa > Scleralcyonacea > Chrysogorgiidae > Chrysogorgia > Chrysogorgia sp. JL179-B06. The sequence goes on along the minus strand of JAYKKM010000212.1, from coordinate 1,708,947 downwards.
TACAGGGGGTGGTGAATTGCAGGCTTGTTATATATATAAGCAGTAGCATCAGGCAGGATGGGCAACTGCCAAGTGAAACCTGGCCATACCAAAGTGAAAGCCACATGACCAACACCACTATTTAATGGTGACAATCATATCACAAATAGTGACAATCATTCACGTAATATTTGAACAACGACAGCGAGTGTTTCACCGGGATATCCAAACACGAGAAAACAATGTATGAAAACACGAGCGTGTAGTGCGAGTGTTTTTGTTAATTGTTTTCGAGTGTTTGGATATCCCGGTGCGACACGAGCTGGAGTTGTTTAAATAGCTTCCCAAATTAACACAAGTATAGGTTATATTTGATATGATTGGATGATATTCTCTCATGGGAGGGTTATGTTAGTTGAACACTACAATACATTTGATCGGCATACGTAATTAGGATATTTTACTGTTCTGAGACACGGTGTTTGACTTAGTTATCCAAATGCAATCCCATGGCTAGATGGGTCTTTATTATTGGATAATTAGCTCATGAATTATTAATGCGTTTGAGAAATACAGTTGAGAGTAAATATAACCTGTATGAATATAATATATATTATAATTTCTCTTTACAGTCATCTACAAATGTAGAGAACATTTTTAAAGACAAGCTGGTACAGTTTAAAATTACATGTATTGGATCATTGGAGGACATTCGACAAGTCTTTATTACTGGTGAGGATCCGACATTCATGGAATGTTCAAACAAAGCATTGGTGGATCTGATTTATGTTTATTATGCATGATAGGGATCCTATCATTTCCTCAACACATTCTACTGGAATGCTCTATTTGCACCTTCATGGCAGAACTCAGAAGTAAGATGGAATAAACAATTGCAAACTGTGCAAATAGGGTAAACTGATATTATTGATGTGATATATATATATACAGTATATATATATATATATATATATATATATATATAATATACAGTATATAGTATATACAGTAGTTTGGAATTACACCAACCTTTTAGATTATCATTCACTTCGTTTCTATCCTGAATTTTGATTGGTTAGTTTACCTGCAAATAACTTACTGCAAATAATTTTCTGAGCATGCGCAATTGTAAAATTTGCCTTTTGCTGCAAATAATTTTCTGAGCATTTGAGTCATCTGAGTTATTTGCAGGTAAACTAACCAATCAAAATTCAGGATATAGAAACGAAGTGAATGATAATCTAACTTGTCCTTTTTAGTAGACCAAAAACAAACAGTGAAAACATGAAAAATGTAACTAAAATGGTCCTACATGTAAATGTATTTCACAAGGGGTAAAGAGGTATTAGAGGTATTAAAGTGGCCCAAAACTGATACCATAACCACGCAAACTAACCACGGACCACATCCACTTTATAGTAGATTACACCAAGTCCTTAATATGTGTTGTAGTGATTTATAATGTTATAGTAATTACAGTTAGTGTATTAGTACATGTATTATCAGTATTAGTGTTATTTTTTTTGAGGTTTCTTGTACTTAAATATGGGTTTGCGAAACGAAACAACAATTTGCCTAACGAGGTGGATAATAATAACCGACCCCAAAACAACAAAGATCCTAACCCCCCGCCTAACGCGAGTTTTCTAACCGGCAGTAGAAACCGTAACCTAAATAGAAAACTCGTAAGGTGGCGGGTTAGGATCTTTGTTGTTTTGGGTTGGTTATTATTATCCACCTTGTTAGGCAATTTGTTGTTTTGTTTTGCAAACCTGTTTAAGTACAGGAAACCCCAAAAATAACCCTAATATACTGATAATACTAATATACAACATATATTGAGGACTTGGTGTAATCTACTATAAAGTGGATGTGGTCCGTGGTTAGTTTGCGTGGTTATGGTATCAGTTTTGGGCCACTTTAATACCTCGCTTTAAGGTTAATTTGTGACATTAGACTGATCCTTAAAACTATTTGATATTTATACATTAATATTTGCTAATTACTTGTGTAATGTAAAACCAATTGCGTTTTATTAGAAATATACCAATTACAGTACAGTATGTCCAAACTACTTGTTTATTGCATGAGTATTTCTCTTTAAATGCAGTGGTAGATTTATATGGGGGGGGGGGGGGGGGTGGACAGGGGTGTACACCCCTGTTGGCCTTGGTCAAGGGGGGTGCAAACAATTAAATGTTTGCGGTATTCAAAACTTGTTATCAGTCTTAGACCAACTTAAGATTTGGAATTCAAGGCAGCACTAGTTCAAAATAGTCAATATTAATAATTAATTTAGTTTGATACTATAATTGAATAAAGCAAATTCTTAATTTTGCTATAAACGTCTAACATTATAAGTATTCGATAATGAAAATAGAAATTAAAAAAGCAATCAAATATTCAAATGTGAAAAAGCATGAGTTTTGCTATGTGCATGGTTAAATGGTTTAACATCAAAACATGTGATCAACTGATCATTACATGATTACAATGATTAAATCATTTCAAGCGAGTTTGGCAACAAATAACGCATGTTTGCTGTCATAACAATATTGGGACAATTGGACAAATATATATTTAATTTAATCAGGCACAAAGATTGAAAGATATTTATACTATTTATTCAATATCTGTAAATTGTATTATTGCAACCAAGAAACTACTAGGTGCACTGTCACGACAGCACGCTGCTGGGCAGTGCTGGGTTCGGTGTGCTTGGCTGCTCGGCCAGCACCCCTTGCTGGATCCACCACTGTTTAAATGATTTGTTAATGTTTAGCTGTGGTATCTAACACAACTTACAGTAAGGTGTGTTTAGATAACACACCTTAAGGTGTGTTATCAAAGCTTTGTTAGATAACACACCATTAAAGGCGTGTTAGATAACACAACCTAAGGTGTGTTACCCACCTTAAGGTGTGTTACCGATAACACACCTCAAGGTTTGTGAGATAACACACCTGATGGTGTGTTAGCTAACACACCAAGGTGTGTTAGATAACACACCTAGGTGTGTTAGATAACACACCAAGGTGTGTTAGTTAACACACCTTTTCATAGAACACACCTTAAGGTGTGTTTCTGACTTGTATAACTTGTATATATATGTATAGACTTGTATATATAAGTTTCGAGTCTTTGGGTCAATAGTGTCAAATATGGAGTCCGGTACTCCTTGAATAAACTGAATGCCTGGAACTAGTAACTCTATTTCAGAAAATGTATCTTGATATTCAGAGTAGAAATACACAATGTTCTCTGGGATTGGATCTATCATAACCTGAGCGTTTGTCAACAACTGCTTGACAAACGTCGTCTTCCCTGTTTTAGTTCCACCCGAGACTAGGAGTCCAAAAGGATGTGTTAATTGTAACGAATAGATGGCTTTACTGAACAACTTATGCGGCGTAACGCTATTTGAACCATTTTGGCGATTTTGAACAGGTCAACCTTGCATTTTGACGTAACATAACTATCTCCTTTAAAAGTGAATTAAGATCCAGAGGAAATGTTTTTGCTTGCATTAAATAAGGTTGTTTATATTTTGAAGATAACTGGTGGAAATAACCCAAATGGTTAGATAATTTAAGCAAACCTTGCTTACCACAGATAGGGCAATCCTTACGCATTCGAGGCATGATAACAAATGAAAGGTATGGTATGTATGGTTAATACATACCATACCTTTATATGGTTAATACATACCATACCTTCATAAGCATGTATGGTTAATACTTCAGAGAGTTGGAAGGATTATAAACATTTTCAAAACAAAGTTAATCATGGTGTTAAGACTGCCAAAATGGAATATTACAATGCATATTTTAAAGAGAATTTAAGTAATGTTAAGCAGACATGGAAGGGTATTAATACTCTATTGGGTAATGGCAATAATACAGTAAATATTAAACATATTATTTTTGATAATAAGAATCATACTTCTCCTGTAGAGATCAGTAGTGCATTAAATTCTCATTTTACACAATTCGGACCTAAATTAGCCTCCGAACTTCCCTCACCAACGAGGCAGTTCTCAGATTACATAACTCCAACAGATCATACATTTAGTATTAAGGAAACATCTATCATGGAAGTCGATAAACTTCTAAAGGCCTTACCAATTAATAAAGCATGTGGCCTAGATGGAATTTCTGCTAGGTTGTTAAAGGAGGCTGGCTCGATAATAGTCCCATCTCTTACTTTTATATTTAACCTCTCATTTCAAACTGGCATTTTCCCAAAGGATTGGAAAATTGCCAAAGTTATACCAATTTATAAGGCTGATGAGAAATGCATTCCTGATAACTATCGACCTATTTCTATTTTGCCAGCCATCACTAAGATTATCGAAAGGATAATTTTTAATCAATTATATGACTATCTGACGGAACACAGTCTGCTTACTGATTCGCAATCTGTATTCAGACCACTGCATTCCACGACGACGGCCTTGCTAGACGCCACAAATGAATGGTTTAATAATATCGATAAAGGCCTTCTAAATGGAGTTATTTTCTTAGATCTCAAAAAAGAATTTGACACCATGGACCATGATATTTTACTTGTAAAACTGAAGTTATATGGTGTCAATGAAATTAGCCTAAAATGGTTTGCTTCCTACTTATATGATAGAAAGCAAAAAACTGTCGTGGATGGTATACTGTCAGATAGTCGTGGAATTGAATGCGGAATTCCCCAAGGATCTATCCTTGGGCCTTTGCTTTTCATTATTTACATAAATGATCTGCCCGCTTGTGATCTTAACTCTAAAGTACGTATGTATGCAGATGATACCAGTTTAACTATTGCAAATGCAAATGAGAGAATCTTAGAGCAACAAATGAATCACGATCTGCGTGAAATACATACTTGGTTAATAGCGAATAAACTAAGCTTAAATGTTATTAAAACAAAATGTATGATATTAGCTGGCCATAATAAAATAAGAAATCTTGAGTATTCCTTTCAAATACTAGTTGATCAAAAACCTCTTAAACGAGAACTGACATATAAATACCTTGGGGTTGAGATTGATCAATCCCTTACCTGGAAAGATCAAGTAGATCAAATTTCAAAGAAGGCTTCAAGGGGAATAGGCGTATTGAGGAGAGTAAGACATCTTGTTCCCTACGAAACTTTAATCACAATGTATAATGCCGTAGTACTGCCGTATTTGGATTATTGTAGTGCAGTATGGGGAACTTGTGGCAAAGGCATGGCAGACTCACTTCAAAGCCTTCAAAACAGAGCTGCCAGAGTGATTACCTTTTCTAATTACGATAAGTGATCGGCGGAGTTATTGGATGAGCTTGGATGGCAAAATCTTACCGAACGAAGATTCAAACAATTGTCAGTTTTAATGTTTAAAGCTCTAAATACGGGCGCTCCAAATTACCTAAAAGATATATTTGTAAACGCAAGTGATATCCATTCCTATAATCTGAGAAACTCATCGCGAGGTTTATTTATGCCAAGACCAAACAGTGAAGCTGGTAAACGTAGCTTTGGGTATTTGGGGTCTGTACTCTGGAATGGCTTGCCATATAATATTGCAAAGATAACAAATATTGTAGCTTTTAGAAACAAGCTAAATGAGATGTTTGAACATATATTATGTAGTAATAATTACATTGATTTTCCTATTCTCATTTTAGTTATTGTGATTAAGTTTTAGTTTTATTCTTGTAATACCATGATCACCTCGGGTTCTTTTGTTCTCGCCGGGTGGTTTAATCACGATATTCCAGGCTTTAGCGGGGAGATCTCTAAATCTCCCGGCAAAGTCGGGCAGATTTCTAATTTCTCCCTGATTAAAATTCATGAGCCAAAATTCAAAGACACGACAAAGAGTTTTCTTAATACGTTTTACATGCATGCACACGCGTCAGAATTGCTTATTCCCAAACAAATTTCCTACAATGGAAAATTGTTGAATACATCACTGATCATGCATTGTATTACACAATACTCCTACTATCAATTAGTTTTGTACAATGAAAACACTAGTTTCATTTCGGTCATCATGGTATTACAAACTAATACAATGGTTTTTAAGAATATAGTGATCAAATCTCCCGCAAACCGCGGAATGTTTGTGAAAGTCCCTCGGGACGCCTTCGGGCTTCGCCCTCATGCTTTCCCTCAGGACTTTCACAAACATTCCTCGGTTTGCGGGAGATTTAATCACTATATTCTTAAAAACCATTGTATTACTTATAATAAATAGTAATTTCAATTTCTTATATGTCTATATTGTAATTGTCTGAATTTTGTATTTTTATTTTGTTTTGAATTATTTTACACGGCTCTCAGGAAGAGCATGTATATAAATGATGAGATTCCGTGTTTAAATAAATATTTTGATTGATTGATTGATTGAAAGGATTGCATTTGAGCTCGAAACTAAATATAATTGTTTTCGACAAAGTCCCGTGGAGGGAAATTCCTAGGCCCTGGCGTCCCGCAACGTCCCGTTTCACAAATACGACTCAATGCTGCCCACTCTCAGAGCAATAAACAGCGACAATGACATGTTCAATTAAATGTTTTCAAATGTATATATTTCAAACTATTTACAATTATTTACAAATATCACGAAACTAGTAACCATATGGAACGCCGGTGTTGAAGTTATCTATATAAGCACCCGTTTATTATACACTACCAGATAATCTTTATGTTGCTGTTTTGTGATAATTCGGTTCGTACCTGTGTCCCTAATAATTTTAAAAGGTATATCTACAGATACTTTTGCAGGACCTGCTCCTACTACCATATCACGCATAACATCAAACTTAACTGTCTCCAGCGTTTGAAAATTTAAAGTAATACCTCGTATTTTACAACATGGATTTTACAACCATTCAAAACGGACTTAACGATATGCGTTGACATATCTTCAAATCCTGGTCCTGATAACAACGAGAGAAATACATGTGGATCAGCCAAGCAACCTTCGAAGTACGCGTCGTCATGCTTGAATGCCCTCAACACAAACAATGTTTATAAACCGTCATTTCTTCGAAGTCTTCGTTCGTCGCCTTCTTCCAAGTATATAGACGAATCTCTTCATAATTGTCTTGTTTCCCTCGGAATCCTGAGACCATTTCGTGGTTGTCGCAGTGGAAGGAGAGTGAAATAACGCCGAAAAGCCTACATTCGAGATCAAAATACTCGTGCGCAATATGGTCGCCAAATTTACATATCACCTAATCAAAACAATACACCCTCGTATAATCATCCCTCGAGCTGTTTCTCTGTTTCTACTCAAAACTCGGCAGACACCGCGTCATTACAATCATCAAGATGCGAAGAGTTTTTTCCTAGCCAAGTTGTCCATCCCCGGAGGAACTTAAATAATCTGATTTTAATAACACCAAACAAACTTGAGAATCATAATTTAACTTGCGATCAACCGATCGAAGCAGATAGTATATCAGTCAACACCGGTCTTATAAAAGTTATCCACCTAAACATACGCTCACTTCGGAATAATGTTCACCTTATCCAACTTCGAGAACTAGTGCGTTTAACGAAATTCGACATTATCACCATTTCTGAAACGTGGCTAAACACGAGCGTGACATCAGCAGAGGTAAACATGGACGGGTATAAACTTATTAGACTTGATCGTCTACACAAGCGAGGAGGAGGAGTCTGCGCGTATATTCGCAAAGATTTCAAATCTTTAGTCTTGAAAGATCTCTCTTACATATCAGAACACAACTTTCACCAGTTGTGGATCAGTGTACAGTGTAAAAAGACAAAGTCGGTCGTAATTTGTGTAACTTATCGTCCAGATGATTGCCCACTAAGCTCGTTTGATAATGTCCTCACACCAAACTTCATCCAAGCTCTAACGCTGAACAAGCCGATAGTGATACTTGGAGATTTAAATTGCGATGTTTTAAAACAGAATTGTCCTAAATCCAAAGCATTGGTCAAATTTGCTGCAGAAATGAACCTCAGTCAACTTATTAAGTCTCCTACACGAATCACCAATACCACTCAATCCTTATTAGACGTTGTCTTAGTCTCCTCAAATTCACCAGTCCGTCGCAGCGGTGTATTAAATACAACAATAAGTGACCACCTTCCAGTCTATGTCGAACTCAAGCTGAAATCTCCTAAAATTCTCCCCCATTACATAACCGTTCGTAGTTACAAGAACCACTCACCAAGTTTATTCATAACCGACCTCGCCAGTAGTTCACACAGCTTAATATCTATTTTCAACGAGGACGACGTAAATACCAAGTTAGCCATTTTCAATCAAACCATCCAATCTACCCTAGACTCGCATTCTCCAATAAAGACAGTCAAAGTACGTAATCGTCCTTGTCCATTTGTAACTCAGGACATAAAGGTGCTCATGAAGACCAGAGACCAGCTACATCGCCGATACTTACAGACACGAGACGATCTTGATTGGAGTAATTTTAAGAATTCTCGAAATGCCGTTAAGACAATGTTAAGAGACTCAGAAAGAAATTATTATTTGGAAGAAGTTAAGCGACATAAAAATAACCCAGGCTCTCTTTGAAAAATTATTAATCAAGCCATACCGTCAAAAAGTAAGGAAAAACACACTTACACAAAAGACCCAAAGACAGTCGCTGACGAATTCAATCAGTTTTTCACGTCTGTAGGCAAACATACAGCAGATGCGTCCATTCGTCTGGCAGAAGAGTACAACATTACTGTAGAGGAAACACCTTTAGAGACAGTTCATATGCCCTTTGAAGATCTCTTTTCCTTCAGAACAGTAACTAGTGAAGAAGTACGCCGTGTTATTTCATCTCTGCCATTGAACAAGTCCCCTGGACCAGACAAGATAAACTCTCGAATCCTCAAAGACTGTCTCCCCGTTATACTAGGACCACTAACAAACATTATTAACTGCTCTCTAACATCTTGTATATTCCCTACTGCATGGAAGGAGACGGAATCGATTCCCATAGTGAAAGACGGAGACTACGAAGTAGCATCAAACAACCGCCCGATATCTCTTCTTGCCATAGCTTCTAAGGTTTGTGAAAAGATTTTACTTGAACAATTCAGTACTTACCTTATAAGTAAAAACCTGCTCTCTTCTCATCAAAGCGGAAATAAAAAACTCCATTCCACCGAGACCCTGAACATTTTTAGTACTGACACGATGCTACAGGCCATGGACAAAAAGAAACTCACCGCTTTTAATTAGTGTTGTTAGACCTCTCGAAAGCCTTCGACAGTATCAACCATCACAGAATGTTACACAAACTAGCGAATGTTGGTGCTTCCCCAGAAACAGTACAGTGGTTTAAAAGCTACTTGTCAGATCGCTTTCAGTCCACCCGAATCAACTCCATGCCCCACCTCAAGGTGCGACGCTTTCACCATTATTATTTTGTATTTAGGCCTACTTGAACGATCTGCACTCCGTATCTCGTGACTCCAACCTTGAATCGTACGTTGATGACTCGAAAGTTTTCCTCTCTTTTCCATTGCGTGAAATAGATACAGCAATTACAAATCTCGAACAAGACCTACACATAGTCGCAAGTTGGTGCTGTGAAAACCACCTTTTAATTAACCCGGGGAAAACTAAGTACATGATAATTGGAACAAAGCAGCTGATGAACAGACTACCTACAGATACATCCGTATCATTATTGGGCAAATCTCTTAGACAAGTGGACTCTGCTAAAGATTTAGGTGTTACGTTAGATTGTCACCTAAATTACGACAATCATACCTCGCTACTTGTCTCGTCGTGTATGAACAAATTATACCAGATAAATCGGGCTAAAAATAGTTCCGACACAAAAACTCTATCGGAAATCATTTCATCCTTAGTCATTAGCAAGATGCTTTAATGCTCTTCGGTGTGGTCGAATACGTCTGCCTCCAACGTAAAGAAAGTCCAGTCGATCCAGAATTTTGCATGTAAAATCATCACGAAATCCAGGAAATATGACCACGTAACTCCACTTCTACGTGAATTAAATTGGCTTCCAGTGGACTATTACTATATTTTAGAGACGCTATTTTGACCTACAAATGTGTAAACAACCTAGTACCCGACTACCTTTGTAACAAAGTGATAAAAAGGTCATCAATCCACAACCGTAGGACTCGTACACGTAACTCTCTTCAAATACCGCTATTTAAAACTGCAGCTGGTCAACGGTCATTTGCATATAGAGCTGTCCACATTTGGAACAATTTAGACAAGAACCTGAAAGAAAGCTTTTCTCTTAAAACATTTAAAGCAGCACTGAAGAAACATTTGCTTGCAAAAGAAAACATTTAGTATAACCAACTAAATTATGTACATAGTTAAGATAATTTTTAAGATACTTTTGTAAAACTTATATATGAAACCTCTACTGCATGCATGAAACTGTAAATAATTTCTGAAAAACCCTTTTAGGGAGAATTTATTAAATATCTATCTATCTATCTATCTAACATGTTTTACCATTGTTCATTTCATACGAATAGTTCTTTGGACCTCCTGAGACAAAAGTGGTAATATAATTACCATCGAGTTCATCTGTCAATTCGCCCAGGTATACCCCCGTCTCCGGTTCCATTTCTCCTCGCTTGCTCACGCAAATCACCGAGTCCGTGTCGTAGTAAAGCACTCTTTCGCCTAACTGCTCCAAGGTACTGTAAAGTTTTAACCTCGCGTGAGCGGTCGTAAACGCAGCAATCACCACATTGGTCTTCGCATTCGGCTCGATGGAGTTTTCTTTGTTTTCGTACCATAGCTCCATAACGTCATCACTCACAAACGATGCATCAGTCACCAGGATCTCGTCGGCTGTTAACATATCAAAGTATTCCTCGGGATTTGTATGAGCTTTACCTTGGTCATGTTTGAGTCAGAGCCTTGGTCAGGCTCTGCGCAAATTTTCCTGCAAGACAATTAAATAAATTAATTGTGTTAATAGTTGTCAACAGAGATAACGTTCATAACGTTTGCGTTTACTAGTACTTACCCCAAAATGAGTTTAACATCAACTTTGCCAGAGCACGTAGGCCGGGGTTCTTCTCTATCTTGCTCCGATCCATCAGGATACCTTCGCGTTGATAGTATTCGTCGATGTATTGCTTGTTTCTTTTCCTCGGTGTCACAGCCCTCGGGAAAACCACTGGATTCCTGCTTGATCTTTAAAAATGTGTCGATATAATCACTGAAGAGTTCGGTGCTCTGTCGGGGGAAGTGCCACACTTCGTGAACGTCGATCAAACGATAACCTTTCTCCAACGCTTCCTGTAACTCATTCGTTACCCAAGTACCCTGAATTGCACGCTCTTGGTCTCAGTGTATGGTTGAATGGTTCTTGATTCAAGCCATCAGCACAAAGTTCGCACAACGGGAACATATGTTTTCCACGAGCTCTATACGGGAGGACGGGGTGGAAAAGTTGACGTGGGGGGAGAACGGTACATTTGACCAAACCAAAATACTGCGTGATATCGCCAAAGTTCTCTGTGATGATCTCAGGGTTCCACGGATAGAGACTCGTAATATCAACATAATCTCTTCGTCTTGTTGACACTCATGAAACAACTTTGCCGCATTGGTTCGTCCACCGTAGAAGGCATGTCTCGGTTCCAAAGGCTCCGATATTTCAAAATTATCGAAATACAGTTTCATTTCAGAGTTAACTTCGAGTTGACGTTTTAAATCACATTCCCACATCTCAATAACATTATAGCCTTGACTTTTTAGATAACGCGTTTTCTCTAGCGTGCGCTGATGTAGATCTTGCATGGTCAGTTGACTGACAGGGTTTTCCGTATCTCGTGTGTAGCAACAGATACAGCCATGCCAAAAAAAGTGTTTGATTCTACGTGATAGCCATCGACGCGGTACTTTCCAATACGTTCTTCACCGAAATTGCGGGAGTGATGGATAGAAATATTGTTGCACTGGGCCGTGTACGCTAACCACTTTAGGGCAATAACCGACTGTTTGTCGTGAGGTCTGTAGCCATGTGGAGGGATGAAGGCTATCGATTCTTCACGAAGAAAGTTGTTCCGAAAGACTACAATCCTGGCCAAAATTCATTGGGCCACCTCTACAATTTTTGGGATTAGGGACACGCCCTATTTCGCACGCGGACAAAAAGGTTAAATTACATATTGCAATCCCCCCACCTCCGCCCGATCAATGTTGCATGTAGAAACATAGATGAGTAAAAATTTGGAAAATTTCAACATTGAACGGGGGGAGGGGGTCCGAGAGATAAAATCGACAAAATGTGTATAAAGATATACTAATGTCCCAATACTTTTGGCCAGGATTGTCCGAATCAACCAATTGTAGGTTATTGCCTCTAAAACTAGAGAATATTTCATAAATCAAAGACACAACATTTTTTTAAAATTCTGTACATATTAAGAAACCATGACGTATTCTATAAAAGTGGATACAATAGGCCAATCGAAATTTATACTAATAATAAATAAGTTGTTAGATATAGATGTTAATTTGCCAAAAAGGGAGGGAGGAAGGGTTGGGATTTGTTATTTAGCAATTGTAATAGTTTGTTTCTATTAAAATTAACTACAATATAAATTTGCAATAAAAAAGCGTTTAATATTGTTATTTTGTCGGGAGCTTAGCTAAATTGAAAGAATCATTAAAACGTTATTTTGTTTAAAAATATGACGTGTTAAAAACAAATGAACCCGCGATAATGATGTAATGCTACAACAATTAATGTTACAATTATGTTACAATGTGAAGGCAAAAGTCACGAGCAAGGAAAATGACCTCTTTGGAAAATGGACACCAAAGACTTGTTTATGTTGTGACCTATAGCAGGGCTGATACTGAAAAATTTCCAACAAAACAGAGCTTTGCTGAAGCAGTGTTATAAGCCTGGGAAAATTGTGATCTGCGAGTGTTGCATTGGGTAGTTTCTCTGGAGGCTCATGCGGAGACAGAGCAAAATTATCAGTTAAATCTGTATCATTTTCATATGGCTCTAAAGCTAACAAAAAGACGAAGATGGCTGCAAGTACGACGGTTCCTGGATGAAATATTTTCCATTAAGGTGAACTTTAGTGATAACCATAATACTTATTATAGTGCCTATAAGTATGTCACTAAAGAAGACAAAGAAGCATTGCACTCTCAACAACATCCGGATCTGTCTTTTTTCCAAGAACCGAGAAAGCCTTAGCAAGCAAGAAAAGAAAAGCTATAGGGGAAAGTTCAATAAGTCTTAAAAAGGGCCGCAAAGAAAAATCCTTAAGCGTGTTCGATGTGACGAAAATTATTATGGCAAAGAAGATAACAACGAGATTACAGCTAGTCTGTTTAGCCGTGGAGAAAAATCGCGAAGGGAAAAGCAGCTTAGCAGAATGCATAGCCAACAAAGGAAGCAAGGTTGACGAGGCACTAGCAGTTGCGAAGGAATTTTCAGAAGCCGAGACGAGAAACATTCGTTCAAAATAATACACGCCTTCTGTTGTTACACGAGATAAAGGAAGGAGTGTGTTGCGATGGATGTGAAGGAAGATGGTTGCAAGCAGCGTTGCAAGTACTACGCAATAATGGGATTGCGGTTCAGGCATTCTGCCAAGCTATCTACACCGCTCTAAAAAAGGGGAGAGGCAAATATCAGAACATTTTTATCCACGGTCCAGCAAATAGTGGGAAAACATTTATTTTATCGCCTCTGAAATGTATTTACCACGCTTTTTGCAATCCAGCTACTGGCACATTTGCGTGGATGGGGGCCGAGGAAGCCGAAATCATATTTCTTAATGATTTTAGGTGGAATCCTGCAATTATTGCCTGGGAAGACCTATTGCAAGCTTTGAAAGGAGACATAGTACATTTGCCAGCGCCCAAAAACTTTTGCAAGCGCGACTTAGAACTTAGCAACGACACGCCATTTTTTGCCACATCAGACGCACCACTTGTTCTCATTAAAGGTAGATGTGTTGTTCGATCCAACACTGAAATGGTGCAAGTTAGATGGCGGTTTTTCCACTTTTGGAAACAAATTCCACAGTCTGAGCAACTTCATTTGAATCCATGTGGACGCTGTTTTGCGACACTTCTATTTGACAACGTAGGCAACGAGTGAAAAAACGGCGGTTATAACCGCCGTTTATTGTTTATTGTATATTGTTCCTTCACGCCTCCTTACATCACCAAGGATCTACTTCACGCCATAAACATGAAGGAGTCCCTTAGGAGAAAAGCAAAGTCCAAGAACTCGCCTCAACTGTGGGAGAAATTTCGCAAGACTCGGCAACATGTCAAGTGTTGGATTAATGCCAAGAAGAGAGAATTTCTCTCTGGACTTTCTGAATCCGTGTATAACAATTCCAAATTATTTTGGAGATTTTTTAAGTCAAAAACTTCGAAATCTTCACTACCTGATGTAATGAAGTTAGGAGGTCTTAAACTATCCACTGCAGAGGAAAAGGCTGATGCTTTTAATAACTATTTTGCGTCAGTCTTTAACTCCGACACTAGTTCTTCACCTCTTGTTTCTCCCTCCAAGTCAACAATTAATTATCTTGACTCAATAATTGTATCTGAATCCGAAGTCCAGTCGTTGTTATCCAATTTGTCACCCTCCAAGGCTTACTGGCCCTGATGGCATACCAGCTTACCTTTTAAAACGTTGTTCTGAAGTCATCGCCCCGTCTTTGGCTGCTCTCTTCCAATTGTCTCTCCAACAAGGTTTATTTCCTTCTGAATGGAAATTTGCTAATGTGGTTCCAATACCTAAGAAAGGTGATGCTCATCAGGTTACCAACTACAGACCTGTTTCATTACTCTCCCAAGTCTCTAAAGTATTTGAACGTTTGATTTTCAGTCAGGTTTCTTTTTTCATTAAAAACTCTTTGTACGACCTTCAACACGGCTTCCGCTGCAATAGGTCATGTGTTACTCAACATCTTAAAGTGTTTCACGACATCGGCAGTGCTCTTGATTCCGGTAAAGAAATCGACCTTATTTATCTCGATTTCGCTAAAGCTTTCGACTCTGTGTCTCACAGCAAACTCTTGTCCAAACTGAAAAATTATGGAATTGCCGGTCCACTTCTTAACTGGTTCGCCGATTACCTTCGTGATCGTAAACAGCGTGTCGTTATCGAAGGAGTTTATTCATCTTTCCTTAACGTTACGTCTGGTGTGCCACAAGGTAGTGTCATAGGTCCTCTTCTTTTCACTTTGTATGTAAATGATCTTCCAAGGGTAACCAGGAACAGTACTGTTGCACTATTTGCTGATGATAGTAAATGTTACCGCGCAATTCAGTCATCAGCAGAACGAGATCTGCTCCAGGTTGATCTCGACTCTATGTACAACTGGTCGCTGTCCTGGCAACTGAAATTCAATGCATCAAAGACGCTCCTGCTCAGAGTATCTCGCAAACGAAACCCTCCAACTCATTCCTATTACCTCAACAATGAACCAATCAAGAGTGTTTCTAATCAAGTCGACTTGGGTGTGGTTGTCAGCAATGACCTTAAATGGTCCCCTCATATTGCCAGCTGTACTGCCAAAGCCAACCGCTTGCTTGGCTTTCTTCGCAGGAACTGCACTAAATTAATTGATACTCGCTGCCGTCGGCTACTCTATCTTGCTCTCGTCCGATCTCACTTGTCTCACGCTAGTGAGATCTGGGCACCTCAAGGTTCGTCACGTGATCTTGCGTTCCTGGAGGGAGTTCAAAGACGAGCTACCAAATTTATACTACAAGACTACGACTTGTCTTATCCTGAGCGTCTTAAAAAGCTGAAATTACTACCTATATCGTACTGGCTTGAAATAAAGGATCTCATCTTTTTTTTCAAATGTAAACAAGGCCTTTACGATCTAGACATCTCCTCTTTTGTTACCTTTTCTTCTCACCTCTCGTCTCGCACCCGTTCTAGCAAGGACAATGTGCTTCAAGTCAATCCTTGCAGGACCTCTCTTTTTAGGAACTCCTTTTTTAATCGAATTGTCTTTCTCTGGAACAATCTATCTCCGATCATCCGTAATAGTACGTCTGTTTTCTCTTTTAAGCACCAACTTTATATATACTACTCTTCTCAATTATACTCTTCTTTCGATGTAAACAGATTGCGCACTTGGAAAACGTACTGCTCTAAGTGCCGTTCATATAATTTAAGCTGCTGTTCTTAATCTGTCCTATAACATATGTTATTAGTGTAATTAGTCCTTGTCTTTAATTTATGTATATTCTGTAAATGTTTGTCAGGTTAGTCTTCACATGGGACACATGTCCTGTTGACTATACCTTCAACCATGTTCAAGACTGCACTGTTTTTGTCTGTTTTTTATCTTTAACCGTTGTATTAATTATTTTGCTTTCTTGCTTGGTTGTAAAGTTAATAAATAAAATAATATATTATTTAAAAAAACAAATAACAGTTGCATGCTGGTTATTATTTGAAAAAATTAACAGTACTCACACACAGTTCTCATCAATGTAAGCGGAATTTTTGCACTGTGCTATTATGATGTAGTATTTATTATAGCTAAACAATGATAAGCGTGGCATGTTAACCCTCTTGAACACGTTTCTTTTCTTTAAATAATTGATTTTTATGTAGTTCCCACAGTACTCACCAGTTTTATATATAAAGTAAACAATGAAGTCTAATTTTAGTAACGTTGAAGTGAGAACTGTTGAAAATAACGAAGAAGTTGTTTTATTAATCGTTATTTCCAGATTGATTGCTGTTAAAATTATTAACAAGACAGTTATGAACATAATTTATTACCAAAACGTTATAGTACTACATTTATCTTGGTATTTGTAAGTGAGAACTGTCGATGAGAAATGTCGCCTCTAAACTTCCGGTTCTATTTTCAGATATTGTTAAATGCTGAACATATGTATATTGTTAAACTTTAATTAATTAGTTATTATTTTATTCTGTATCCCAGCTTGGATTCTTTTCGACATACTGTCGATTGTACGATCTATAATATCTGCTGAAAAACTGTCAAACGCAGTTAAAACTCTTGTTTGAAATTGTTCAAACGATTCCGTAAAAATATTTCGAGAAATGACTTCGTGCTGTAACTGTGTCTTTATTAAGTGGAATATGTTTTCAATTGGATTGAGGTCTGGAGAGCGTGGAGGAATTACAAGCATCTCGGCTCCGATTTCTTCAAGAGCTTGTTTAGCCACTTTACTTGTTTGCGAAGGATCGTTGTCCATTATAAACAAACGACGGCGGGCATGTTTTCGGCCGGCCCGTGCAAAACAAAGATGAAAATGGTCTCTTATAAACATTGCAAAAAATTGTCCGTTCATTTTCTCATATGGTACTCGTAGCACCACCCCTTTTCCGTAAGCGATGGCCACAAGAACATGCAATCTTCGTCCACCAGCAAGATCTTTACATCCTTTTGCAGTAATTTCCAATCCCTCGCTTTTCTTTCGCCAAACTCTCGATTTTGGGGTAGTAGCACTGTTGAAGGCATTGTGCTTGTGGACAAAAGAAACACCGTCAAAGTAAAATGAAACTTCGTTATACCAAAATCTTGGATTTCTATACAAGCAAAGTCGTTTTGTTTTTTTAGCGTAACTTTGACGTCTTTGTCTGTCCTTTTCGGTGACTAGGCCTTTTTTACGAGCTTGTAAGTAACCGTATCCTAACGCGTTTAAGTATCGCGAAAATGTTCGTCGACTAGCTAGCCGAACATCTGCAAACTTAATCCACTTTTCATCACCAAGGAACTGACTGTCACGTTGATATTTTCATTTCTACACTTTTTCAAACAACGAACTAACATGCGTGTACTTCTTTGGCTAATTTTCCTCGGTCTGCCCATTTTTGCAGGTTTCGATTTCTTTGTGGGCGTCAGACCAGTGTTACATATCCTCTGAGCGGATGACTTTGAAATCTTGCACTTTTTTGCTATCTCTCTGTAAGACGCCTGAGTTTCTGATTTTAAATATAAAGCAAGCGCTTTCTGTTCTGCGGATATTTTACCGTTGTACACCATTCTGATGCAAAGTTTAAAATTTTAACGTATTATAGGACTATAAAACCATTAGACCTTAAAAAACTCAGCACAACTTTTCATGCAGTGATTAAGGGTCGTTCATTTGTGACGTATTTTAAGTTATTAGCTTTGCCAAATGATTGTGACGTCAGCGCACGTGCACATGTACGTTGCTTATTAGTACCCAGACATGTAAAAGGTACCTCTCAATCTTTGATGCAAAAATGACGACCATACATAAGTTCACTTTAAAGTTACACCCATTTTTCGTTTGGCTATGCCGTACAGACAATCCTGGCCAAAAGTCCTTGGGCCACGTCTACAATTTGTGGGATTAGGGACACGCCCTACTTCGCACGCGGACAAAAAGGTTAAATTACATATTGCAATCCCCCCCCTCCCCCCGATCAATGTTGCATGTAGAAACATAGATGAGTAAACATTTGGAAAATTTCAACATGGAAGGGGGGGAGGGGGGGAGGGGGGTCCGAGAGATAAAATCGACAACATTTGTATAAAGATATCCTAGTGTCCCAATACTTTTGGCCAGGATTGTAGGATTGCATACTGCGGCAATTTTCAGGCATTTTTCAAATGGGAGAATATCGGTGACACAACGACACAGTTCGCGAAATTCAAGGCAGCAGCGTCGAAGAATATCGACGTCCGATCGGCAATATTTTAGAATTTCCTCTAGAAAGTCGAAAACGTAGTTGTTGGCTGTCTGCAGGTTATCATACAATTCGTAAAATTTAGTACGATCAGGGCCAGGAGACATTCCATCCGGATCATAATACCTTGCGTCAGGAAGGGGACCTTGGTAATTATGGTTGGTTTCGGTGTTAAAGTGATGCGGGAAATAGTCTTTGGCAAGCTCGTTTAGGCCGAAGGTTTTTGGAAAGTTTGCAAGTCTCATTGGGATAAAACATAGCGAGTCGACAAACTTGATATTTAAGAATGGTACATTGAGTGTTAAAAGTTTTGCCCCACGCATGATTACTTCGGGTACTAAACCATTCTTATGCAGATATTGCAAAATGAAGTATCCATCATAGCCTTGGAAATTATGCGCCATTACTACGCTGCCGGAGTTTTGTTCTTGAAACAGCCATTCACAAATCTCGTCTCGAGTGCGTTCGGAATGCGAAACACCCACTCTTGACCGCTCTCGTTGTGAACAACGCATAGATTTGGTACGTGTTCCCCGCCTTCCTGCGTGTACTCAAAGTCGAAAAATAACAATTGGCTGTAACCACTCTCTCCGCCTTCGTCTTCATTAGCTTCTCCCCACACGACCGCCTCGTTATCTAATAAGTCCGTGTCCGATCTTGTTTCAGTATTAATTTTTCTGGATCGACGTGTTGTTGACATGTTGTACAACGTACGAGACCGCAGTTGTTGCTCTGGGGGAGTTCATTAGGGTTTGGTAGAAAACGCGGACTGCGTTTCGAGGCATTCTTGGCTTTTGAAGAACCGATTGCAATCGTTAAATTGTATCCAGATGATCTTCGATTTTATCGTAGCCTTTCTTTCAAACATGGCAATACTTCTTGCGAGCGAGGAATGCGGGCATACTGGTCACCACATCATAGTGATTATCGTGGGCGTAGAGGTAAATACGATTTCACGCTTACGGACCAGAATAAATCAACGAGTTTAAGTGTTCCTTTGAGACAATGTTTATTTGATAGTCGCTCAAATAGGCTTGAATTTTTTTACCTCTTCTAATACCGCACTGTCCTAGCGGAACGCTGGCTTTTTCGTGCAATTCATGAGCAAGGTCACCTAGTAGAGTGTTCCGCGAATCGCTTATGCGCTGATATCTGTCATCGTTATCAACTTTGGCTTTCGCGACGACAATGGCTCGAGCAAGACAACGATCGTCTTTGTTTGGAATACGGACGACACAGTGTTTCCGTGTAAGGTATTTATCTAGGTTGGCAATTTGTCGCTTTCTTCCTGTCCCACCATTTGGCATCTCGACATGGATTATATTAACTGTAATTGACTCGTCTAACTTAAACGCATCATTCGATTGTATTACTCTTTCGATTTCAGCCAAGATTCTTTCGACGGTTAATTTCTCACGAGACATAAACGGCAACGAAATAGGATACTCGAGTTGGGGAGAATGCATGATAAATCTAATTTGGTCGTGCGTCGCAATTCCATCTGTGACCCGATCTAATAAGCTTTCAAATACTTCGTGTAAATGTCTTGGAACATCATGCAAGCCTTGTACTTGTAAATCACCAAATTGGACTCGGTAATCAAGGCCGGTGGTTTTAAACTTTTTCACGCGCACTTGCTTAACTGACTTAATAGTAAAGAACAGAACAGTTCTAGGTTTCTTATTTGTTACTACACCGTCTTCATCTTGAACTGGTCTTTTGCGACTGCCTTCTCCGGTCTGGATAGCCTCGGCATTACTTCAAGTAAGTGTTCGAGGAAAGAATCATTGTTCCAATCGGCGTTGAACCATTCGGGAATAACTTCAGGGATCGATGGTAGACTAGCGAGGAAAGAATTGTCGTTCCCAACGTTATCGAACTCGGCGCGTTCTTCAGTCGACCAGCCAGTAAACAGATCTGCACATATCCCACGTCTCTCGACCTCAGTGTCTCGTACCAAATTGTTTGACCATATTATAACCCTTTGCCAAAGAGCGGCTTCTCGACGCCTTTCGTCAAAGTCGAAAAACCATTCCAACACTTCAATCTCCTCAATGGTTGTACACCTTTTGATTACATCAACAAGATCCATTTCTATCAAAGAAACACATATTAAATTTGGTTAAATACTAAAATACATAGTGAACGATATTTTATCAATCATGTTACACAACAAAATCTTACCTTCAATCAAACAATAAAACGTCGAAAATAATTCTCCAGGAGAAGCGAAAACACCATCAAAGACAGCAAACTGTAAAATCTACAAGTATAGAACCATAAGAAAAGTAACAACTATACAAAGTCACCGGGCTTATATAGCTTATATTCGCTATATAATTGTTGAAAATTACTGGCGTTCGTCACGCACGCTACATCCGTTCGTCACGCTCGGCATGACGTGTGTTTATCGACCAATCAGCGCGCGGCGGCATCCCTTTGTTACGGTGGATGGGGGGGGGGGGTTATCTACTCCCGTTTTATGCTTCTGACATTAGAATCAACGAGCGTGACGGCTGTAAACTTTCACTAATATAAAAATGTCTTATTACATCCTTAGCCAAGATGTTGTCGAGTGTGGCCAGTTTGGTGAAACATTGTGCTTTGTTCACTGTTATGCTCTAGAATATTTCTTCGGTTGTTTCAATAGACTTCAAATATTTAACCATGACTTAACTGAACACGTAATGATGGAATGGTAATGGCCATTCACGGCGTGGTACGAATCCTATACTTTACAAATTGGTTTCCGATTGCAAACAGCACAGCGAGAGAGCGAGTGACTTACGTGTACACAATCGGCCCACTCAAATAACTCGTTCCTATGCATCGCATATACAGGAGTTAAAAATGGTAACTTGGTTAATTTAAAACAGTCTTTTGTAACTTTCTGATGTTACGTTTTCTATTAATTTTTGTATTTGTTATGACGAAGAAAAACGTTGGACGGACATGACTAAACCAGAACGGACAGAGCGCAAATGTTAAAAACACACTGCAGTTTATCAGAGAGTATTTCCATTTGACAAATCTCAACGCCGACTTTCAGTAATCGACTCGGTTCTGTCTCTACTACAATCGATGGCAATCTGTCATTGACTTAATCACAAAAATTAAAATATTTAAAAAAATAGAATATTTATTTCAGAAAATATATACTTTCAGACATTTAGTTCCACAATTTTCGTTTTCTCTCCAATATTTGTATCTGTTCTTCATTTTAAGGTCATTGACCAGGAATTATATCATGCATTAGAATAAACCAATATGGATATTGGATATTGCCTAGGAAAATCCAATGTGGATAACATTCGAGAATAAATAAGTTCTTAAATCATGCTGTACAGCTTGTAAAGGAAGGGAGAAGATTCGTTCTGGACCTCTGTTATTAGATAACATTGATATTGGGATGCCAAGATCCACGACACGCGCTCCGACAAATAGAACACTAGTGTCCATGCTTTGTCAACAAATAGCATTGTGTTTCACCTTGTCATCGGCTTCACTGATCTCTAAATAAAGACTCGAACGAGCAACTATTATTCATGAAATCGGAAGTAGCTCGTGGCGGCCATCTTGTTGGGATCACTGTATATAGTTTTTCTATAGGCGACATAGACTATCTGTCTCTGATCTTTTAAGATGCTAAAACGAATCAGTTATCCAAGGTTTTCCCATTATATAGAACACAAACTACGGCGCCAAAATAGTAACTATGAAGCCGGAATTAGCACGTGCAGGCCATATTGGATTGGCAACGGTGATCACTCCAATATGGCCGCCACGCGCTAAGCCCGGCATCATTATTATTGTAATGGAGCAGTAGTTTGTGATCTAAATTACGGTAAAAACCTACGACAACTGATTCATTTTAGCATCTTAAAACATCAGAAACAGATTGTCTTTGTCGCCGACAGTAAAAGTATATAGCGTGGTCTATTCAAGATGGCCGCCGCGAAGAGATCAGTGATCGGCTTTCACGATCCACGCCGTCTCCACTAATTGGCCTTCAACGCCCTGACAGGTAAATTTGCTCTAGGTGGCGAGGTATGGTCGGCTAATGTGTTTCAAGACCACGCGCGTTCTCGTTTCATTTTAGGAGAATCGATACTGAGGCTGTTTCAGAATGGCAACGTTAACGTTGGCGAATGCACGGAAATCATCGTTTTAACCAAGCTCTTCTAATGTCCAAACTAAGTGATTAATGCCAGTGAATAGGGCACGCACACTACAGGGGTCGTCTTTGACGACTAGTTGAGGTTTGGGGAAATTATCGAGGTGAGTTACCGAAACGTTTGGGTGCTTTAGACTCAATTTCGACCAGTTTAGCCTAGAGGTGAAGTTGCGCGATGACATCCTTTGATTGTTGTACTTTATATAAATGTATTAGTAGTAATACCCCCCCCCCCCCGTGAATATTTAATGAGGTCCTGTATAGTGTGAATTTTTAATGAGCTTTCAGATTTTAGGATTACGTCATGAGTTCTCGTCTTCCTGGGAGAGCCTTAACCCTAATTATTTATTCAGATACGTCATTAAACATTCAGGATCCCTAACCCTAGCTCGTGTACCTATAGGACCTGTCATTATCCTTTTCAACCCCAACCGATCCCATTACGTCATTCATTTAGGCAATTCCGATTAGCCGCCGACTCCTTCCGATGATGGTATCAAAAGTTCGCTCTTTAGATTTCTTAATAATATAAGAAACGCCTTTGCATGTATAGACTTCGCCTCTCTGCGGCAATGTGAATGTGGGACAGTAGGCAGCCCGAGAGCAGCGCATGCGCACAATCGATCTTGACTAAATATTATAATCTGGTATGAAGAAACTTGTACTCTCATACTAACTCGATCAACAGAGAGTGGATATTATTTGGGATACATTAAGACATGGCAATGTTGATATCGATAAAGATACGCTGCTTTATCACATTGGAACATGTTTAAATTAATATCATGGGTTGTTCGATAGTCTAATATACACGGAGTCCAACGAGTCATAACGGCTTTTACGAATGTATCGGACTTTACGAAGTTTACTCTAGTGTATAAAGCAAACGATTCCTTCGATGAACAATCACTTCGGCAAGCTAATCGAAAAACCAATTCAAACGTATTGATTTTCCTAAGCGAGATAAAACCTTGCTTGGTATATATTATATTAATATTATGGGTGCTGCGTTGGCAGTGTTTATGATATTTAGCAAAGTGAAAAGGTGGTGAACTGCCGAGATTTTTAACGAGATACTGATACTATTAGTAATTTTATCCGTATTATAGCTTATCTCGCTTTAGACTATTAGTGTACAGGATTCCTATGAGGAAGAAACTCTTCGGGAAACAGTGCGAAGAACTGTTCAAGATCTCAAACATATTGACTTGGAAAAATATAAATTTAAACGACATTATGTTTACAGCGTTTTTGTATTAGGCCCGTTTAGGCCCTATATGACCTTCTTTGGCCCGATAAGGCCTTTTGGCCCGTTCGCTTCACGCTATTCAGCAGTCCTTTCATTCGAGTATCTCTTGTCCTCGTGAAAGGTGCGAAAGTTTTCTTCGAAATGTAGGCATGAAGATTTGTAAGTCCGTAAGAATCGTGATGATAAATGATTGATTTGAACAAATAACGTTCGAAAGTCCCTGTATAAGAACAACAACCCTAACCCTAACCATAACCCAAATAAAAACTCTAGTCCTAGCCCTGAAATAAAGGAATACTAACCCTACTTTTAAACTAAAGATTTCAATTATGTAATACACGAAGTAAGAGCCCCATTTTGGCTATTTGCGATATTCGCCTATTTGCGTATAGCATTTGAGGAAATTTCTAGCAGGGAATTCAAAATAGAGCTTTTTGGCAATGTTTAAAGACAGATATCTGGGACACGAATGGACAAAATCGAAAACCGTAAAAAAACTTATTAGCAATTTTTGCGTCCTCTATACAGAGAGAACTAAAATGTATCGAGGGTTTATAGGATCGAGCTTTAAATGTGGCTGACTCAGTTCATTTTCAAAGTTATTGTGTACCTAAAAACCTGTATAGAGGAACATCAAAGATTGTTCAACGGTATAAGTGTCCGAATAGCTGGATTAAATATTTAACCCGTTTATCATGAAATGAAACCTAGCGACTTTAATGTATAACATAAGGGATTCTCTGGACGAAGAGAAACCGTACGAAGAACGAATTTTGAATCGTATTGAACGAAGCGAAGGTTGAGTGTTCACTTGGACAATAGCCCGTGGGTCGTTAAGAGGCATTAGTGGTGCAACTCACAAATATTTGCATGTCTTGGGAATATTTAATTGATTTGAGGCTACACACTAGGATATTTATGGGTAAACCGGCATTAGTCAATATGGGATAATTATACTTAATTAGTGTTAAGAACGCTTCACATCCCTCGTAGACTCCTAACTCTAACCTGTTCAAACGCATTCATTTGCCTGTAAGCGAAATAAAACATTATCAAAATTGCTTTTCCAGATACAATCGAAATAGAACTTTAACGCGGTTGCTAAGGCTTATTTGGCTGAATCAGACCATTCGAGAAGCCAAAGCTAGGCGGCTCTCTGTGTTGCGAACGAAAGTAATTAGCGTTAAAGTGCACCTGACATCAAATATTTGTATTGTCTTTTTTGGAAGAACTTTTAAAATGATAAAGTAACTTATTTTGAAGATTTTCGTTTCTTCGCTTTCTTTTTGAGATATATCAGTTTGTTTGATATGCAAATGTCCGGAATTTACGTCACCATTGCATAATGACTTGTCAGAGAATGTTATATATCTTTGCGTTCCTGAAATAAAAACACTAAAGTGTGAATAACACGTGCGCGTGTTTCTCCCACAACACCAAACTTCTCGATTTTAAAGGATTTCGTTCGAGAATGAAAGAGATACACACATTTCTCCAATAAGTCATTATGCATGTGTGACGTAAATTCCGTACATTTGCATATCAAACAAACTGATATATCTCAAAAAGAACACCAAGAAACGAAAATATTCAAAAGAAGTTACTTTATCATTTTAAAAGTTCTTCCAAATAAGACAATAACATTTGTTGATGTCAGGTGCACTTTATGAACGCCTCGCATCCCTTGTAGACTCCTATAACCCTATTCGACGTTCATAACCCTAAATGTAATTATATTTGGAATATCACCGATTCCAATTACGACTCCTTAACTCTCATCGGGAGTTGTGCGATTGCTTAAGTCTTTGACTGCACCTATATGTCTATCTCCGCGTTCGACTGAACCTAGCTCTATACAAAGAGATGAACCCTAATAATTTTTTGCCGTATTATGGCTTATCTCGCTTTAGTGTACACAATTCCTATGATGAAGAAACACTTCGGGAAACAGTGCGAAGAACTGTTCAAGATCTCACACATACTAACTTGGAAAAAATATAAATGTAAACAGCATTGCGCTACAGCGTTGCTATGCTAGTGCTTATGAGATTAGCAAACCATTTGTCGGACTTTCACCAACTACCCTCGGAAGAAAGGCAATCTATAATTGTCAGGCGAGTGATGAAAATACACTTTAATTTCATTTTATTCCTTAATACACATTACGTGTTGTTACAGCAGTTACTAAAATTAATATAACGCGTGGTAAGAATGTTTATCGGCTTCTCCGACAAACATTAACTCGCTTTTCCTTCTTTTTTTCTCTCGCTGCATATTGGTGTAGCTGATTAACCAATATGATCATTGCGATAGGAACTGCATTTCTCATTAGGATTCCAAGGCTGTATCGTTTCCTCTTTAGCTTTTGTAACCGTTTTCTGTAGTGTTTTTCTTTCCTTTAGTTTTAGGATTGTGTTTGCCCGAAGTATTAAGTGTTTAAATCTTCGTCTTTTGGGTTCTCCACGAGTTGATGATCTCGTATATAAAGTCGAAGGTTCATCGCTCATCTCCATTCTTTATTTTCTCCGACACAGAACTAAAATGTGCCATTCTTCGTTGTTGAGGTAGAAGCGGGTTTTCCACGAAGACACTTCATTGCGGTGATGTTACGTTGAAGAGAATTAGTACTCGAATGGAACGACGCTGTATTTACTCTACGGTTACAGAACTGTTAATCGCCCCATATGCCCGCCAAAACACACCAAATGGCCCGGAGGACCTTTTTCGCTGCCCTGTGGCCCGTTTGAGAAATATACCTACTATCCCCACTCACCGCCATGAATACCTCTCCCTCACAATTCACCCATCCACCCCTCAAGTCGCCATATAGCCGAAATTGTGACCCGCTGCATGCGAAGTTAAAGTAAATTTAAAAGTTAAAATTAAAAGTTAAAGTTAAAAGTCAACGCAAAGTTAAAGTTAAAAGTTAAAACAAAGTTAAAGTTAAAGTGAGCATAAAGTTAAAGTAAAGTTAAAAGTTAAAGTAAACATAAATTTAAAGTAAAGTTAAAAGTTAAAAGTTCAAGTAAAGTTAAAAGTTAAAGTTAAAAGTCAACGCAAAGTTAAGGTATTTGCACTGGCAAAACGTGTCATTTTTTACATTGGGAAATTATAACGAAGATTCAATGGAATTTTGTCAAACTTTCTCTGGTCATTCACATACATATTTAGGACCATTTAATATATTAAATTTGAAGATTGTACCAGTGTAGTACTTTAATTGGAGAAAATTGTCGACAAGCCGTTTTAGAAATAATTTAATTTTTGCCAAATTGTATCAAGATTTTTCATAAAATGAAAAGCGAATCTTAAATACATTGTTACAAAGAGTAAAACTGTGCTTAAGTAAAATATAATTTAGAATAGTTTCAGAGTTATCGCAATTTTTTTTAAATGAACAACTATTGACCATTTTTCAAAGTGTAACTAATTCGATATTTGTATATATGTGTTACTTAAGCACAGATTTTATCGTCATCATGTCGTAATACTTTTGGCTAAGTTTCGTGGAGAATGAGTCTCTTGTCATTTCGGAAAAATGCGATTGATTAATGCTTATGATTTTATGAGGTAGAATTGTCGGTATTGGTTTCTAGAAATTCATTTAAAATAGCATATTTATGTGACAAGTTCTTCGTTCTGTGCATTTCCTTTTAAATCCGCCATTTTGGATGGATTACCGCTGTCCTAGACCTCGCAGATCGCAACCGACCGAATCTGCAGATCGTCGAAATCGCCAACCTACGGTAAATTCCGTGTAAAATAGTCCATTTTCTTGAGCGTTTTTTTAGTATTTAAGCTACTGACAGCTGAAAAATAACTTTGGAAAACAAAATTAGGTATATAATACTTATAATATAGGAGAAAAAAAAAGATTTTCCAACAATTTTTTTTTGCCAGTGCAAATACATTAAAGTTAAAAGTTAAAGCAAAGTTAAATTAAAGTTAAAAGTTAAAGTAAAGTTAAAAGTTAAAGTTAAAAGTTAAAGCAAAGTTAAAGTAAAGTTAAAAGTTAAAGTAAAGTTAAAAGTTATAGTTAAAAGTCAAGCAAAGTTAAAAGTTAAAGCAACGTTAAAGTTAAAGTAAACATAAAGTTAAAGTAAAGTTAAAAGTTAAAGTAAACATAAAGTTAAAGTAAAGTTAAAAGTTAAAGTTAAAAGTTAAAGTAAAGTTACAGCAAAGTTAAAAGTTTAGTTTACTTTAGTTTATTAGATTTTTCAGGTGAACGGAATACCCCAACAGGCTAGAAGCCCAATTATAGGGGTTCCGAGGGCCTACGATTTAAGGTCGTTATCCGAGAAGATTGTAGTTAAAGTTAATTTAAAAGTTAAAGTAAACATAAAGTTAAAGTAACGTTAAAAGTTAAAGTAAATTTAAAAGTTAAAGTTAAAAGTCAACGCAAAGTTAAAGTTAAAAGTTAAAGCAAAGTTAAATTAAAGTTAAAAGTTTATGTAAAGTTAAAAGTTAAAGTTAAAAGTCAACGCAAAGTTAAAGTTAAAAGTTAAAGCAAAGTTAAAGTTAAGTTAAAAGTTAAAGTTAAAAGTCAACACAAAGTTAAAGTTAAAAGTTAAAGCAAAGTTAGACTAAAGTTAAAAGTTAAAGTAAAGTTAAAAGTTAAAGTAAAGTTAAAAGTTAAAGTAAAGTTAAAAGTTAAAAGTTAATGTAAAGTTAAAAGTTAAATTAAAAGTTAAAGGCAGGGTCGATCATCACTTGAGTGTTCGCTAACAGTTTCTTGATAGAAAGGTTAATGTCTCGCAGATGTGATGGTAGAGAGTTGAATATCCTAGGGTTCTGCAGTAGAAACTGTTCTGAAAAGTTACGCTATTCACTTTAGGGATATTTAAAAGTAAATTTAAAAGTTAAAATTAAAAGTTAAAGCAAAGTTAAAGTAAAGTTAAAGTTAAAAGTTTAAACTGCTACGACTGCTACCTCTAGAAGACTGCTACCTCTGTCCTACTGGCACGAGTACCTGGTCTTAGTATACTTTTTTAAAGCATTAGTTGGTTCATGTGACTCTTACATTTCTATTAATTCCTCCAGCCGTGTAACAAGACGTACAAACCGATCAAATGAATTTGTTTTAAATATCCCTAAAGTGAATAGCGTAACTTTTCAGAACAGTTTCTACTGTAGAACCCATAAGATATTCAACTCTCTACCATCACATCTGCGAGACGTAAGCCTGCTGGAAAAATTTGGCATTGCTTGGGTATAACTGTTTGGATATTGATGTCAACTGAATAGTTTAATTTACTACATAACATTTCTACGATAAGTTTACAAAATTGCCCTGAGGGCCTTTGTCGTGGCCCTTTGGCCCTTTCTCTGGCGACACATCCTTCAAGATGGCCCTGGGGGCCTTTTTCGTGGCCCTGTGGCCCGTTTGAGAAATATACCCCTGCATCATCTCCCGAACAACCCAGAAGCCCCCGTGAACTCAGTAGCGCAAAGCAAAACAATCGCCTGGGTACGAGGCTGCAAACAACCACACAATTCAAAATAAGTGCATCTCTAAAGCACCCTTAGTGCACCCCTACAGCATCCTAATGCTAATTTAAGGGTGATAAAATTGATAAGGCACTGGGAGACAAATGTGGTATGAATATTCTGTATGATAGTGTACACTGCTCAACATTGTCTTTCAGAACCACGTACGACAGCCTTATGTGACGCCCAAAGTGTCTATAAATCATTCATGTCAAGAAACCCTTCAGTATTCTGAATGTTACAATGCTCAACATTGTCTAAAACCTTAAGAGGCTAGAGTTCATAAAGAGCGTTCAGCTCGATGTGAATCACACCACACGCTTATTTGCTCCATCATGGAAAATATCAGAGGCATTATCGATATGGATGGTTTCCGAATACAGAAAAAGTTGTTTTTTTGCAAAGAGCTGGGTGCTCTGAAAATCGGAGAAGACGAAGCATCTTCGTATTTCTTCGATATCGGTATCACGTGGTGCAAGCTCGACGAGAAAGACACGAACAACTGTATTTTCCTTAGAAAGAACATTTATAAACTTCCCTTGGGCGTGCCTCGCCATACCAGAGCCTATTCTCTTGACAAATTGCCGAACATAGTGGCTGATTTTTACAAAAGCGTCAAGGTAAACGACAGCTTTTGTAAAAATCAGCCACTATGTTCGGCAATTCGTCAAGAGAATAGGCTCTTGTATGGCGAGGCACGCCCAAGGGAAGTTTATGAATTTTCTTTCTAAGGAAAATACAGTTTTTCGTGTCTTTCTCGTCGAGTTTGCACCACGTGATACCGATATCGAAGAAAAACGAAGATGCTTCGTCTTCTCCGATTTTCAGAGCACCCAGCTCTTTGCAAAAAAACAACTTTTTCTGTATTCGGAAAACATCCATATCGATAATGCCTCTGATATTTTCCATGATGGAGCAAATAAGCGTGTGGTGTGATTCACATCGAGCTGAACGCTCTTTATGAACTATAGCCTCTTAAGGTTTTAGACAATGTTGATCATTGTAACATTCAGTATACTGAAGGATTTCTTGACATGAATGATTTATAGACACTTTGGGCGTCACATAAGGCTGTCGTACGTGGTTCTGAAAGACAATGTTGAGCAGTGTACACTATCATACAGAATATTCATACCACATTTGTCTTCTAGTGCCTTATCAATCCTATCACCCTTAAATTAGCATTAGGATGCTTTAGGGGTGCACTAAGATTGTGAGGTTGTTTACAGCCTCGTACCCAGGCGCTTGTTTTGCTTTGTGCTACTGAGCTCACGGGGGCTTCTGGGTTGTTCGGGAGATGATGCAGGGGTATATTTCTCAAACGGGCCACAGGGCCACGAAAAAGGCCCCCAGGGCCATCTTGAAGGATGTGTCGCCAGAGAAAGGGCCAAAGGGCCACGACAAAGGCCCTCAGGGCAATTTTGTAAACTTATCGTAGAAATATTATGTAGTAAATTAAACTATTCAGTTGACATCAATATCCAAACAGTTATACCCAAGCAATGCCAAATTTTTCCAGAAGGCTTACGTCTCGTAGATGTGATGGTAGAGAGTTGAATATCTTAGGGGTTCTACAGTAGAAACTGTTCTGAAAAGTTACGCTATTCGCTTTAGGGATATTTAAAACAAATTCATTTGATCGGTTTGTACGTCTTGTTACACGGCTGGAGGAATTAATAGAAATGTAAGAGTCACATGAACCAACTAATGCTTTAAAAAGGTATACTAAGTCCAGGTACTCGTGCCAGTAGGACAGAGGTAGCAGTCTTCTAGAGGTAGCAGTCGTAGCAGTTTAAACTTTAAACTTTAACTTTACTTTAACTTTGCTTTAACTTTTAATTTTAACTTTTAAATTTTCTTTTAAATATCCCTAAAGTGAATAGCGTAACTTTTCAGAACAGTTTCTACTGCAGAACCCTAGGATATTCAACTCTCTACCATCACATCTGCGAGACATTAACCTTTCTATCAAGAAACTGTTAGCGAACACTCAAGTGATGATCGACCCTGCCTTTAACTTTTAATTTTACTTTTAACTTTACATTAACTTTTAACTTTTAACTTTACTTTAACATTTAACTTTGCTTTAACTTTTAACTTTAACTTTGCGTTGACTTTTAACTTTAACTTTTAACTTTGCTTTAACTTTTAACTTTACTCTAACTTTGCTCTAACTTTTAACTTTAACTTTGTGTTGACTTTTAACTTTAACTTTTAACTTAACTTTAACTTTGCTTTAACTTTTAACTTTAACTTTGCGTTGACTTTTAACTTTAACTTTTAACTTTACTTTAACTTTTAACTTTAATTTAACTTTATTTTAACTTTTAACTTTAACTTTGCGTTGACTTTTTACTTTAACTTTTAACTTTACTTTAACTTTTAACTTTTAACTTTACTTTAACTTTATGTTTACTTTAACTTTTAACTTAACTTTAACTACAATCTTCTCGGATAACGACCTTAAATCGTAGGCCCTCGGAACCCCTATAATTGGGATTCTAGCCTGTTGGGGTATTCCGTTCACCCGAAAAATCTAATAAACTAAAGTAAACTAAACTTTTAACTTTGTTGTAACTTTACTTTAACTTTTAACTTTAACTTTTAACTTTACTTTAACTTTATGTTTACTTTAACTTTTAACTTTACTTTAACTTTATGTTTACTTTAACTTTAAGATTGCTTTAACTTTTAACCTTAACTTTGCGTTGAATTTTAACTTTAACTTTTAACTTTACTTTAACTTTGCTTTAACTTTTAACTTTAACTTTTAACTTTACTCTAACTTTTAAATTTACTTTAACTTTGCTTTAACTTTTAACTTTAACTTTTAACTTTACTTTAACTTTTAACTTTAATTTAACTTTGCTTTAACTTTTAACTTTACTCTAACTTTGCTCTAACTTTTAACTTTAACTTTGTGTTGACTTTTAACTTTAACTTTTAACTTAACTTTAGCTTTGCTTTAACTTTTAACTTTAACTTTGCGTTGACTTTTAACTTTAACTTTTAATTTTACTTTAACTTTTAACTTTAATTTAACTTTACTTTAACTTTTAACTTTAACTTTGCGTTGACTTTTTACTTTAACTTTTAACTTTACTTTAACTTTTAACGTTACTTTAACTTTATGTTTACTTTAACTTTTAAATTAACTTTAACTACAATCTTCTCGGATAACGACCTTAAATCGTAGGCCCTCGGAACCCCTATAATTGGGCTTCTAGCCTGTTGGGGTATTCCGTTCACCTGGAAAATCTAATAAACTAAAGTAAACTAAACTTTTAACTTTGCTGTAACTTTACTTTAACTTTTAACTTTAACTTTTAACTTTACTTTAACTTTATGTTTACTTTAACTTTTAACTTTACTTTAACTTTATGTTTACTTTAACTTTAACGTTGCTTTAACTTTTAACTTTGCTTGACTTTTAACTATAACTTTTAACTTTACATTAACTTTTAACTTTACTTTAACTTTGCTTTAACTTTTAACTTTAACTTTTAACTTTACTTTAACTTTTAACTTTAATTTAACTTTGCTTTAACTTTTAACTTTAAGGTATTTGCACTGGCAAAAAAAAATTGTTGGAAAATCTTTTTTTTTCTCCTATATTATAAGTATTATATACCTAATTTTGTTTTCCAAAGTTATTTTTCATCTGTCAGTAGCTTAAATACTAAAAACGCTTAGAAAATGGACGATTTTACACGGAATTTACCGTATCACAGGGCGAAATCGCACATTTACCATGATTTAATCAAAAGCTTATAGTTCGTAAACGGCCCTTTAATATCTTTAACCCGATGAATAAATAAGTTAAAGGTTCCTTTGTCTTTAATACTGCTTTAATATGCGTTAAAGAATGATAATATGTATTACACATCTTTACTTAGGTATAACCCAAAATTTAAAGGAGTTTAAACATAATTGCGTCTTTAATACTGGTTTACTCTGGAGATTAAAGACAGGTAACGATAAGTTATCTTTACTTGTCTTTAATGCTCACAGAAAACCTATATTAAAGGTAAAATTATATTTAAACCAAAAAAAACACATTCTCTTTCCGGTTAACCCTCGACTTCCGGTTACGTTATGGTTATATCAGGCCTTCTTACCCCCCCCCCCCTTCCGCTTTGGTTTATGTTAATGGTTTATCCCAGTCGTGTCTGGTCGCTTTCGAAGCATAATAGACATGAGTGTTCCAGCAAAGATCAATCCCAGATACTTTCTTTGCGCGCATTGTAATGAAAACGTTTCAGAATCGACTTACAGAAGACATATGAACGCGTTTACATTCAAAAGAAGCATTCCTCGTGAGGACGTGCAGGGGCTGTCATCATCATCCTCGTCGTCTGATTCAGAAGCTGAAATAATCAATCCATTTCAAGGTGGGTAAACGTCATCTAACCAGGCAAGATCAGATGTTTTGACAGTTTGTTTACTTTAGTCTTCAATTTAATCTGCATTCTAGAAGATCTCGAGGAAGAAGGTACTATGGTGGAAAATAACTCATCTGTATCAAAACCGCTAGCGGATTCTTCACATGTTTGCGAAAATTTGCGAAACGCACAGAACGTAAGTTTCAATTTTTATCCCAGGATAACGTTACAATCGTGCTTTACTAAGAATTCCATAAAATTATATGTAAGACAAAAGGTCATCTTTCAAATTCGTCTGTGATTTTCCTAGTTTTGTCAGAACCCCATGATGTAGCCAGATAAATTTATACTAGCTGTTGGTGTTCTGCCGAAACTGTTAAAGGTTGGTGTATGGCTGTACATCAACTTTTATAGTATTCTATTTGTATTTCTACGATTTGCCTGCGCAGCACATTTACGCCTATATTAAGTTTTAACACTCAATATGAAACAGACATGTTTTGCATAAACAGTACACATCCTGTAAATTGTCCCTATCTCACTTGTGTGTGACTGACCATGTGTTGTTCAGTATTTGACCTTCGTGTGAAGTCATTATTGTGTAGTATTTTTCACAATTTCGAAATAATACTCTCTCATTCTGCTGCTGAAGTATGTTGTAGAATATAGTGGTTGAGCAAGCTAAAAGTGAATATTCTTGCACTGAGTCAACAGGTTGAAAGCTCACCAATAAGTAATAAACATGGTCGTTACTCAAAATATTTCTTACTGTTACAATTTGTCACCATGCAAACATACATATATATTATTTACCGGCTGGGAGGTTCGTATGGAGAAATATTTCCCAAGGTTTCAAGTGAAATTATGTCGAGTGGCATTGGACAGCTCATTAGCCAATCAGAAAGCAGGATTTGGTACGATACAGACCAGAACAAAATAAATGGAATTAATAATTTATGTACATGTAAAGGACGTACCCTTTTGTGTATGGTTAACTTGCACATTCCATACCGAAAAGTTACTGACCTCTAGACAGAAAGCAGGATGATATGGTTGGATAATGCCACTGAGAAAATAAATATGTTGATATTAAATTTTTATTTCCTATTTATTTTACTCTAGGTTGGTGATACATTTTATGTGACATTAGATAGTGACCTAGATGAGAGTGACAGTTCTGAAAACCAAAGTGATCATGATTTGCAATCCAATAGTGATAGCAGTGAGATTTGGGATGATATGCCAGAATATCTATTGGATGAAGATCTTCAGTCACCACCTCCCATACCTGAACCAACTTCAAAGAGGACAAAGTCCCATGTGGTGCACTCACTTTTGCAATGGATGCTATATTTTCTTTTAGTTTGGCAAAGCATTACACATATCAGTGACAATGGTCTAACGTGGCTTTTACAGTCCCTGTTTCATTTTTTGAAAGCCCTTAATATTCAAATGCCCAATGAAATCCTTGTGGAGCTAATAGCTGTCTTCCCATGTTCGCTATATATGGTGAGGAAGTATTTAAGTTTAAACAGAGATAATTTCACAAAATACACCGTGTGTCCAAAATGCACTAAATGTTATCATTATAATGAATGTCTTTCTGATTTAAATGGACAAATAGTTGCAAAACATTGTTCTAATGTTTCATACTTACGGGGACGGCCACAGACATGCAACTCTCAACTCGTCAGGAAAGTTGTTTTGAAAGATAAAACTGTGAAATATTACCCTTTTCACTATTATTGCTACAATGGAATCATCAACCCACTCGAAGGCATATTAAAGAAACAAGGCTTTGTGGAAATGTGTGAGGAATGGAGAAAAACTACTCAATCTGACTGTATGACTGACATATATGATGGGAAATTGTGGAAAGATTTTAAAACATTCAAGGGAACTGACTACCTAAACACCCCAAGAAATTATGGATTAATGCTCAATTTTGATTTTTTCCAACCGATGAAACACCGAAAGGACTATTCTGTTGGTGTACTTTACATGGTGCTGCTAAACCTTCCACGGTCTGAACGCTTTAAATGGGAAAATGTCATTGTTGTTGGCATAATCCCCAAT
Source organism: Chrysogorgia sp. JL179-B06 (assembly GCA_035772405.1). NCBI lineage: Eukaryota > Metazoa > Cnidaria > Anthozoa > Scleralcyonacea > Chrysogorgiidae > Chrysogorgia > Chrysogorgia sp. JL179-B06. The sequence continues at coordinate 1,672,938 of JAYKKM010000212.1, read as the reverse complement.
ATGGATAGTGAGCCTAATACCCTAAATGAAATTTTAAAGCCTGCTGTTTCTGAACTTCGAGCACTGTGGAAAGGAGTATACTTACAGAATAGCCGTTGTTCCATTCCACTGAATTTCAGAGCTGCTATTCTCTGCACATCGTCTGACATACCAGCATCTCGCAAACTATGTGGCATCAAAGGTCACAGTGGTGAGTTAGGATGCTCAAAGTGCCTAAAAAAATTTCCAGGTAAATTTGGAGAAAAGAGGGACTATTCAGGCTTCAATCGAGATAACTGGGAAAAGCGTACAAATGAAAGTCACAGAATAACAGCTGCAAAAATCCAGAAGTGCAAAACAAAGGTACATGCCATTGACCTCTCAAAGAAGTTTGGTATTAATTTTTATTCAAGTCTTTTGGATCTGGAATACTTTGACGTAATACGTTTCTGTGCCATTGACCCAATGCATAATTTGTTTCTTGGAACAGCCAAATATGTTTTTAAGTTGTGGGTTACTGAGGGTTATCTCAGTAGGCAGCAACTACAAAGCCTTGAAGCAAGAATTGAATCAATGGATGTTCCACCACATATCGGTAGACTGCCAAAGAAAATAGAATCTAATTTTGGTTCCTATACAGCTGAACAATGGAAAAATTGGACACTGCTTTATTCCCTGTTTGCCCTAAAAGGCATTCTGGACGACACACACTTAAGATGCTGGCAAACCTTCGCGTTGGCATGCAGATACGTGTGTAAATCTGTTTTGACAGAAGCTGATATTATAAAAGGGGATGGGCTTCTCCTTAAATTTTGCAAACAGTTTCAATCTCTTTATGGTCAAAAAGCTGTGACACCAAACATACATTTACATTGTCATTTGGTCGATTATGGTCCAATACACAGCTTTTGGTGTTTTAGCTTCGAAAGGTACAATGGTATTCTTGGTGGAATTGCAACCAACAACAGGTCAGTGGAACTACAACTGATGCGCAAGCTTAATATTACACAAGCACTAGGCCATATTTATTTACCTAATAATAATAATAATAATAGTAAGTACTTATATAGCGCTGATTCCCTATAGTCCATCAGCGCTTAACATTTTAACATTAACTATGCTATTTAAAATAAAAATATTAAAATTTGAAGAAAAATAAAGTTTCCTATAGATAAAATATGTTCCTAAAATTACTAAATGTTAAATGCAGTTTTAAAAAAGTAAGTTTTTAACTTTTTCTTGAAAACTTCAGGATCTATAGTCGCGTCTCTCATGTCTTGAGGCAATGAGTTCCAAAGAAGTGGGGCAGCTACTGAAAAGGATCTGCGTCCGTAGGTTTCCAATTTGTAGCGAGGTATAGTTAAGTAGTTTTTATTGCCAGATCTTAAAGCACGCCTAGGTACGTATTGTTCAATGAGATCTTTTAGATAGGCTGGTGCAGAATTATTTAAACATTTGAATGTAAGAAGAATGATCTTAAAATGGATTCTATATTGTACAGGAAGCCAATGCAATTCTTGCAAAATAGGAGAAATGTGCTGATACTTGGTGGTGAGGGATATTAATCTTGCAGCCGAGTTTTGTACACTCTGTAGTCGTTGGATAAGTTGATTTGGTAAGCCGTACAATAATGAGTTGCAAAAGTCCAGTCTGGTGGTAATGAAGGCGTGGACCAGAGTTTCGACAGACTGAGATGACAGATATTTACGTATTCGGCTTATATTTCGTAAATGAAAGAAAGCTGATTTGCAAATTACATTAATATGGTTTTCCATAGACATTGTCGGGTCGAACGTTACACCGATGTTCTTAACACTTGCAGATGATTCAATAACTGCATTACAGACGGAGACAGACGAAATCTCTGGTGGGAGGCGATGACGGGCATGAAGAATTAAAAGTTCAGTCTTTCCCCTATTCATTTTTAGCATGTTATCAGACATCCACTTATCGATGTCATGGGTGCAGGCTTCAATTTTCTCATGTGCTAACTGCTCTTCTGACGAATCAAACGACAGGTATAACTGGGTGTCATCTGCGTATAGGTGGAAGCCCATGTCGTGTTTCCGAATCACGTCAGCTAGAGGGTGTGTATATAACAGGAAAATAATGAGTTTAGTGAATCATTTCAAATGAGTTTAGTGAATCATTTCAAGAATTGTTTCTAATGAGTTTAGTGAATCATTTCAAGAAGTAATCACCAATATGAGAGGCCAAGCAGGAGACTCAGTTCAAGAATCAAGTCAGCCTTTATTACACCTGTTAGAATACTCTAAAATGGATTCAACACTACCACTAGGAAACATTGACTGGAGTAACATTTCTGCCATAACAATGCCTTCAAAGTAGCTACAAAGAAAGTAGTTTTGACAGTGATGATCTAGAAGTGCTTTTAGAAGTCTACATTATCATGTTCCCTGAATGCATCATCCTCCTTGAGAATCTGAGTAGAACACTCAAGAAATACAGCACTTTGAAAATATTTGGTGTACAGTATGGATCAAAGGCAGATTACCGCAGCAGACGTTCAGCAGGAATTGTTGCTTCATGGCCCCAAATTGATGGAAAGGTGAATCAAATTAACTCAATTATGACATTTGGGACAGTAGACTTTTATTTTTCTCACACTGTGGTAGTAGATGGAGAATATAAGAAGTATTGTTTTGCATGTGTGACTTGGTATATGCCATCTGATGACACCATCTATGCTGGATTTAACCCGCTTTTGGTTGCATGCAAGAACAATGTAATGCCAGGAGGTCCCTCAAGGTTTATACCAGTGCAAAGGATCTCTTCCCAGTGCTCATTTGCAACAGTTAAGAATGGCAATGGAGAAGAAAGATATATTGCTTGCCCTTTCCTAAAACATTTTAGCCAGAAAAACTAGAGTGTCAGTTATTACTTTACTTGAGAAAGCATGCAGAGTATTAATGAATGCTAAAATTTACTTTAGTTTTAAACTAAAAGTGACAGTACATCCTAATCAAACATGTCAGCCTGGTTGGCTTGGCTCGGCTCACATAAACAACCCCTACAGCATGATCAAGTCTAGCCTGTGTCACAGCCCTGACTAAGTAAGGTGTGTGAACACTCACATGATTGCTTGTTCCTGCACCAGAAGACTGGGGAAGAATAAATCCCCTAAATATGCTAATTATTATTAGCTCAAAATGTATGCAATGAGGCAAAATGATACAGTACAGCATTTTTATGTACATGTCTTTTCCTGCTAATTTACTTTGTATATTAGGTGTTATTATAGGTGTAATATAAACACATAACTTTTTAATGTTGAATAAATAATTTCCCCCAAAACATGGGATTTGATTTATTCACAGAACAAGCAATCACACAAGTGTTCACAGACCTTACCCTTGGTGAGTCAGGGCTGTGACATATGCAGGCTAGAGCAAATCTTGAATCTGCAGATCTGTCACTATACAGTACAGTATACATGTACTTTCTTTTTGCATATTATTACAATTCCCTGTAAATAAACTTTAAATATTTTTTATAAGTGGTAGATTATACAACAATTTTTCAGAATTTAGTGTACTGTATTTCCTTTATTAAGCCCCGCCCAACAATAAACTCCTATTTTGATGGCATAAAATTAATAAGCCACTTGCCCCTGGGGCTTAGTGGAGGAAATACAGTATGTGCACAATTGTATAGTAAATACATGTAGCATCCAATTTACCACTTTGAACAGAGACTTGAAAAGGCTCACAGGGGACAGATTCAACATTTTGTATAAAGAAAACTGCAGAAGATAAGTGAAAATGCCAATTTGTTATAACACGCAGCCAAAGAAATAAAACACAAATAAACTTGTACAATCAAAATATCCCCTGTAACTACCCTAAGGACCTTTGTGAGAATCTTTCCAAAGTGGATAATTCACTGTACCTGTATATAATATTGTAAGTGCTGGTAATTAAACCTTAACTAGCTGTTGGTGATAAACTATGTAACAGCATACATGTCATTTCAACAGCACTACAACAATATACTAGTTGATTGTGTCATTCCACATATAACTATACCTGTACTGTACTGTACATCAGGGGGAGAAAAGTACACTTGATTTTAGCCAAGAGAACACTGGGTTTTCTATCAGTTTCATTCAGATGAGGGAAACAATCAGACTAGTCCAAGTTTGATTCAATTATTAAGTGGTTATACATTTATTACTATCAACTTGTCGATGATCTGCTCAATACTAGGCCTCCTCTTTGGTGTTCCATTAATACACGATGCAGCTATAAGTCTAAGATTTTCAAACTTGTGATAATGACATATTAGGGAAATAATTAGGCCAAATGCATAAACGTCACTTGCTTTCGTTGGAGGATGGGTACCATATACAATTTCAGGTGCAATATGTTTGTGATGCTGAATATATTTCTCCTGTTCCCTCACAGATAGCTTCTTTACTTTTGCTTCACATACCTTTTTCATTTTGCCAAAATCTATGACAATAGGAAAGTATTCCCCACCAACATCATTGAAAACAATATTGTCTCCTTTAAGATCACAATGAATGTAATTATTTTTGTGAAAGTGAAGAATTGATTCAGCACATTTCAACAATGCACCTCCCCACTTGTTTTCAGTAGACAATAAATTATTTTTTGCAGCTTCTGCAAGAGTCATCGATTTATCATTGATCCCATAACACTCCATAACCATGAAATATGGTTTGCTATCAGTACACACTCCAAAAACATAGGGCAAACCTACAACAAAATTAAAACATGCGATCTACTACTGTATGTAGTTTAACAGTCATGTGTATTCTAAAAACAAAGATGTTATGCCACTACAGTACAAGCTTTACACACACAGTTTGATTATTCAAACTGAAACAGTGGAACTTGACCATCTTTTAATTCCAATATTTTGGGTTACACATCAACATTTTGTTCCTTCATGTAAATCCTAAGTATAGAAGCTTAATCCATTCCAGCCTAAGACAGTGTAAGCCTATACACCTCTAGAAGTTATCATCCAATAGCATGTTTGGATTTAATCACTCAATTGTGCACTGTTTTGATTGGTTAACCTATCAGTTTTAAAAACCTAGGATGCATGTGTTGCACACAATTTTATCAGATTGTGTTTTATCCTGGTATGGAGTTGGTTTTAGCAGTACTAATTACTGCAGTTAATATGAGATACAATGATTGGCCAGATGATAATAAAAGGCAAATTACTGTATAAATAAATGTATTTGAAAAAATATTTTCCATACACGATAAAGAAAATTCTAGATAACAGTTTTAAAGTATATTGTGAATCCATGCAAACTACTTGCAAACCTATGCATGAAGCCCACCGCCCACGTGATTGGATGCAACGTGATTGGTTGAATATTGCATTAAACCTGCAAACGTAGTTTGTCTGTGACTAGGCCAGGGTGAATATGTAGAATACAGATGTGTAATATTGTATCGAGCATCGAATATTGTTGAACACAACCCTTTTATTGTTGTGCTACGATTTTATTAATTTACCAACTAAGGTTATTAGCATACTATATAGCTGTGGGCAAGCTGTCATCATCCTATATATTTTACCAAATACTGGCATGAATACTATAGAATTTAAAATATTCAAGAAATTAGCCTTAAAAAGAACTTACATATTTTATGGGGAATGCCTGGACCCCTAGATAATACACCACAACAAGTTAGCAAACCCGTCAAAAAAACCTGGATCTGCCCCAAGATTCTTCAAACATAAATCATACTCACTGTAGTTCTATTGTTGGCCTATTTTCTAATAACTACTGCTTCGACTATATATACTTAAACAAATTGACAACATACTGTACGTACCATCATGATCAAAACCATTAATCATTGCAGCTTATTTAGTTACTCCATCAGATGTTGTTTGGCCATTAAAGTATTTCACAGCAACAACTTTTCCACGATACAATTTTTTCTTGCAACATCCAAACCTTCCTTTTCCAAGAATCTCATCCATAGGAAAATCTTTTAAATTGTTTCTATCAATTTGGCGTAGTTGCCTATGAAAAAAAGAGAAAAAACTAGTCTTTTCTCAAACAAGCATCGGTCCCACTGAATAAGCCCACTATTGAATAAGCGTCCTATTGCAAAACAAAAGGAGGATCAGAATCTTAGTGAGTGAGCCGTGTTGGCCATGTTAGCAAAACAAATACAGTACTGTAATTACAAAACACGGCAACATGGAGATCAAGTAAAATAATTTAATGGCAATCTCTGCATTTTCGCTCCCAGTATTTAAATAACTCCCACAATATGAAATCCCAACTAAGACTCTTCGGTGGGTTATGGCATACTTTTAAAAGATACAATGTTCTTTGAGTTTAATATATCCATGACTTTTGATTCTTTTTGTCAAATCAATTTCACAAACAAGATAAAATATTCATATCAGTAATACACTGGCTTGTCATTGTAAATATTCTCCCTATTTATCGTATTGTAATAATTTAACCTGATTGTTGCATGGTTCCAAGGAAGAACACGTATTTGGTGATTGTGATGTTTTTATTATTCTACTATAATTATGCACAATGTATATTATGTATATTATGCACAATTATATACACAATGTATATTATGCACGATTATATACCTTTATTGCTTTAATTCTGCCTTGGGCAATATTGAACTTTGGATTTCAACATCTTGCCATATTTGGCTCCGATGAATCAAATCTCTCTCTTTATATATACAGTATATATATATATATAATATATATATATATATATATATATATATATTGCACAGTTATTATGCATATATTATAAACACCAAAGAAATACTGTGCATCGTACAGTATCATATTAAACACCAAACAGAATAGACAAAGAAATACTATATTAAATCAGGCTGATAGGTTTCAAATATGAATAAGTACTTACAATTCCTTTCGTGCTTGGGATCTTTCTCTGCACCACTTCTTCCAGTAAAAAATTGCTTTCTTCTTGTGCTCTTGTGCCCGATTTCTTTCCCTCGATAACTCTTTGGTGAATTGATCATTTGCCAATTGCAAATTCTTTCTGGTCTTCTCTCGCAACTTAGTGCTAAAAGTTTTCATTGACATCTTCCTTTCTTCTTGTCGTTTTCTTTTCCTTCTTCTGCTCCTTTTGCGCCGTATTTCTTCGATATTGTTGGGTCTCGACAGGCGTGCTTTCTTCGCCAATGGTATTGGTGGTTGATCTTCGCATTCTCGCTGTTCTCGCTGCAGTTCACCAGAGGCAAGTGTGCCACTCGCCATGTGAAATACCAGACTAAAATGCGCCATTTCAGCCAGTTCTACAGCGAGGACATTGAAAACGTGAAAGGAGCATCGTTGATGCTTGATATGACTTTTCCTACGATTGCTAAACCACTTGCATAAACCAATTTCGCTTTTATATTATTACTACTTCCCGCTCATTTTCCCGCTCAGTTTAATTCCGGCGGGTCATTTTCAAGTAAATAGCGGGTCAGCGGATATGGTACAATTGCCCCCTCTCTACTCCCGTAAGGCAATAATTATGTCCAATAATTTCGCTTTAAACTGCCTGATAGCGGTAAATTTGGTTGTTTAAGGACCTTTAAGCAAGTTATTTAGTAACAGTTAATATCATATGTTGGAGCACGTAGTTCCACATGTAAATTTACTCACTAAAATACAAAATAACACACATTGAGTTGTGAAACCTTTCAGAACCAATGATATTACCATCCTGTACCTCCCTTAGAGAATTGCAAGACGTATTAACATGGTTTAATTTCCCCTTAACTTCCCTGTAAGAGGTGAATTACATTGTTTGGGTTATTCAGCAAGATAAAACTTTCTATTCTGGATCGTTTTTATTTCCCCTGGATGTATGTTTACACACCACAAGAAAACATATATCTTGGAGATTGTTTACCGTCCCCACGACAGTATTTAAATACTTCGCGCCTAAAATTTGACGAATCAGAACGGGTTAAACCACTGTCCCGCCAAAATTAACTATAAAAACCGAAGGACATCAACCGTTTGGCCTCTTTCTTTGTGCTCGAAGCGTTGGCAAGTAATATTTGAATAATTTATAAGCTCATAATATTTACATATCAAACAATGGCGGATATTTCCCTGAGCGACCAGTATGTCCTACTACTTAACGACGTTGTGAAGGAGAACAAGGCTCTGGGCGAGAAGATTATACAGACAAGCCAGTCTGATCAAGAGGCTCTGCGAGACTTGTCAAACAAGGTCGAAAGCCTGGCTGCCAAGGTGTCGTCGATATCGGAGCAGAGGAGACGAATTCGGCAAACTGGCGGTGGAAGAGTCCATGTGCCAAAGATGTGCAGTGTAAGTTAAAACAGTTATTTCGTTCAAATGTGTTTACAGGCGAAAAATAGCAAAATCAGACAGTCGTTCGGTCTCTGATCGACTTTGAACGATCCGACGATTTCATACCATCTTAGATCTACGACTACAGGTATCTCATATCACACTCGTTTAGATCGACCTAGTTCGCATTAGACTTAGAGTGTTCACATTCAGATCGCTTTTGAAATAGATCGATCTCAGATCGCACGCTTTTTCTGTAGTGGTCTATTTAATACATATTGCGCGAACTGTCATATAGTAGTTAAAACTATGCCATTTGAATGCTTTTAGAATGATGTCCGCAGAAAAATAAAGGTGCTGGCACAATCAGCTGATGAACAATTTCAACTTCGAGTAAATGAAAGGTAATTACCAAAATATATTCTGAAAATGGATGCCTGTGGTTATAATAATACATAATATTTCTTGATATCTGTATATGCTTCATCTAGAAATATAATTTTTTATTATAACAGTTACCTATTTTGTTCATGTGAATCCAGCTTTGCTGAGAGAGCTATAAATGCCAAGTCTGTATTATTCAGTTCAATTCATATGGCCAGCCCACACTGTGTGCCATTATTTCTTTAGTCGTAATTTATAAGCCATACTCTGGCATGTGATACTGGGCTGAAAATGAATTAATAGCACTTTCAGGAGATGATGTCAGTAGCCATGTTTGTCCACATTTACCCATAATTATTGCAGCCATAACAAAATAAGTAGCCCATTTGCAATAATTTGCAAGTAAAATTTGGTTTGTTTGTCCACATTCTGAGCTATTAATAGCATCCGCTTAACGGGCTATTGAAACCCAACAACAAAAGGAAACGTTACATCATGGGTGGAGAGGGAGGGTGAGCATGTCATTTATCCTGGTCAGTGCAGCAAGCAATCGTCTTCTGGACGATTCTTTTTAGTAACCACGAGAGATGCCTATATATGTACTATGATATACAGTACATCATAGAACTGCATGCTAACCCCAATACAACTTAGATCCTAACACCCTGCCCAATGGGTTTTCTAACCCTAACCCCCATGATACAGGAAAGCTAAGTAAAAATCCTATTACTAACCTTAATACTAATAAAAGGATTGTCCAAAACGATGATTAATTGCTTGCTGCTGACCGATAAATGGTGTGCTCTCCTCCCGTGGTGTAACGTTTTTGAACAACAAAGCCTGATTTCCATTTGTTTGTTAGTGGCAGTTGCTATAGACTAAATCGAAGAATTGAAAAAATAATATTTGGACTATTGTCTTTTTCTCAGTACTGAATCAGAGCACAATCTGGCAGTGTTTATTTGTGTAAAGGACGAGCTCCATCTGGAGTATGGTGGAGAAGAGAAGTCTCCTTGGACATTCATCCAAATCAAAGGTACAGTATAATTATCAATCAATATAAATATCAATAATTTTTTTCTGGTCTGTATCCTACCAAATCTTGCTTTCTGATTGGCTAACAAGTGGTTCATATCAGCCCATACAACCGCTTGACATTATTTCAGTATATGCATTTATAATCCATAAAATATTCTAAAAACATTTGAAAATGAACTCAAATGAGACTGAGCATATTGAAAGACATATAAGTTTGTTTTTTATCTGAAAAGAGACTTACAATAGCTCTCAATTTCCTTTGATGAAGGTAAAAGCAGAGACTTTCCTTTTTTGTCCACTAGAAATACTGATGATTACCAGTAAAATAATTGCCAATATATTATTGAAAAAAATAAACAAATGATTTATTGTTTTGGTTGGTCCGTATTGAGAAATATTTCCCTTGTTCTCAAAAATGTCCCTAGGCCTGCGACCTCAGGCCGTTTTTGAGACCTTGGGAAATATTTCTCCATTTGGACCTCCCAGCCGATAAATAACATATATATTTTCAGTACCATACTACCATTATACAATAATATTATTATGTATACTGTATGTGGTGTGACTGTCAGTGAGCTACTCTGTAACATGTTGCTTAAAGCTCCCGATATTGTGAATACAATTTTGTGGCACTTGAAATCGAAATACATAAGTTCATTTACAGATGATCAGATTCATTTCAAATAGATTATCAGATTCAAATAGATTATCAGATTCAAATAGATTATCAGATTCAAATAAATAATATATCTGAATCTGATCATCTGGAAATGAACTTATGTATTTCTATTGCTTATTAGTTATATGCATCATAACCACCCCTTATTTGATTTTGTTTTCAGCTGCCTATAAGACCTATGTTAAATCAAAAAGGCATATGCTAAAAGGACAGAGAATGGAACAAACCAACACCATGTTACAAAATGCAGGCGTCAAAATAGAAAAAGAGAGGTAAGTTTCCAAAAGTTGTATAATATGTACTGTATACTGTAATAAGCAAATATGTATAGCAAGTATATAATAATATTATAAGAATCAGTTAAAGGAAAGTTTTTGATGTTTAAATAACTTGGAACCATTCAATATACTCGACCATGGCAGAATTTGAAGCTGTGACCTTCGTTACTTGTCCGACGCTCTACCAACTGAGCTACATGGCCAGGACGGGAACAGGTCGTAATGACCTGTATATTATAGATAGTATATTACCAGTTTGAATCCTTCCGTGGTGAGTAGAGTTTTCCTACTTGCCCAGCATTATTGTCCACTCGGAATAAAAAAATTATCGTTATCCCGAGTACATAATTATTCATCTTCATTAATTACACATATTATATTAAAGCAATATATATATATATATATATATATATATATATATATATATATATATATATATATATATATATATATAGTGAAAGTGGTCTTACCTCAAAATTATAAAAGCCGCAACTGTCAGTTTCACGCAAGGCGATCGCAACTGTCAGTTTCACACAAGGCAATGAAGATCGCCTTGCGTGAAACTGACAGTTGCGGCTTTTATCATTTTGAGGTAAGACCACTTTCACTATATATTCGCTCTACCTTTATGGTATTGAGCACTTTCAACGTACCGTGAACAACATCACATTCGTTTTAGTATATATATATATATATATATATATATATATATATATATATATATATATATATATATATATATATATATATATATATATATATATATATATATATATATATATATATATATATATATATATATATATATATATATATATATATATATATAATATATATATATATATATATATATATATACTAAGGATTTATGGTGAAGGAAAATTTCGAGTGTAGGAATATATACATTTTAAGACCAAACTGGGACCAGTTGCGAAAAATGCAACTTAGCGGCCTTCCGGCTGCAATTGAACCTGCGATTGCTAGTGCAGTGCTCTGACAAATGAGCTACGGAAGCCATTGCCGAGAGCCTAGTCACAAGTTCTGTATAATATAGTGGTGCACTGTTAATTTCAAGGAGTTATTTTAACTCCAGCAAGGGAGTTAAAATAACTCCCATTGGTGGAGTAAAAATTTCGGAGTTAATTTTACTCCTATTTTGGAGTTAATTTAACTCCAACTGATGGCATAATTTTCATTCTACTCCACGTGGAGTTATTTTAACTCCACTAAGAGAGTCAAAATTACTCTTATTTTGGAGTTAAATTAGTGGAGTTATAACTACTCCTATTATTTTACTCCACTTCTATCACAGAATTGATTTTAACTCCAGGTGGAGTAAAAATTGAATTCCAGATATGGTGTTAAAATTTAATTCCAGTGTAAAGATTCTATTTCAGAAGCATCCTCAGGGTAACAAATTAATCGACATGATTAACCTTTTGGTATATGTACCGATAACGCGTGTCGAAGATACCTGCACATGGATTTCAAGAACCCGGCAGTACCCGAAGTATTTTTACAAAACTTCTAGGCACATTAAAATTGATTTGCAGTCAGTTGGCTTTTGTTAAACTAGCATTTTAATTTTATATTTTCGTAAAATTTGTGTTTAATACAACGGCGAAAAGTGGTGAGCCCTGCGACCCCCACGATGCTTATGAGCCCCGAAAAGGATCATGGATATATATCACAAGCACCACGCGGCCATTTCGAAATGTTTGAATGTCGAACTGAAGTTTGTTGGTGTTTGTTGGTAATTTTTGATATTTAATTCGAATTTCTTGGTTGTATTTTGTGATGGTTTTCAAAAGGACTCGTTGCTTCCCTATACTCGTAGGCTTAGACGAGGATCGCAGTCATATTTTTGAAGGTAAGTCCGTGTATTAATATATGTATAATCATTTACTATTAATAGTCAGCGACTAGCTATTTAATAATGCGCATTTATTTCTGCCCTGTTCATATTTAATTGTTTATTATCATACGAATTGTAATAAAGGATTGGATAGTGATTTCAGACGTTAATAATTGAGTTATATTTTCCTGTATGTTCGGCATGAGTCACAATATTTTGGTTTGAATCACAGTGTAGATACAGATGTAGCTGTTATTTTTTCCAGATTCGATTTTAACGAAGGCTTTACTATGCTTAACATTGTTTGGAATTGTTTATATATCATTCTCAAACATTCAAAGTTCGCAATGCATGCCATGAAGAAAACAATTGTTGTTTTGAAATGTCTGCCGATTATTTACTT